>WOVY01010324.1:0-465111 GCA_013436015.1 Rhipicephalus annulatus
CTGCTGCCGCCGTATTATAGGCAAACGTCGTATGGTAGAACGTCGTCCAATTTTTATGATCCACATCGATGTACATACTAAGCATATCAGCAATTGTCTGTTGAGGCGTTCTGTTAAGCCGTTGGTTTGTGGGTGGTAGGAGGAGGTAGTTTTCGATGCGCTGTTCCACTCAACTTAAGCACTGACTTGAGGAGCATAGCCGTGATGAAAGCGGTACCTCTGTCTGTTATTATAATTCTAGGAGCGCCATGCCTCAGAACGATATTTTCCAATGAAAAATCGTGCCGCTTCTACTCTGCGGTTCCACTTGATAAAGCCTTTGTTTCTGGTAGCGAGGTAGGATAGTCCGTAGCGACAATTACCCACTTTATTTCCAGATATGCGAGTCAGGGAATGGTCCAAGGAGATCCATTCCGATTTGTGCAAAAGGCATGGTGGGCACTTGAACATGGTTGCAAACAATCCGGCTGGTTTAAAGGTGCGATTTTCGTCGTGACAATCGAGGCACGTGCGGACGTAATGCTTACAGTGCCTGGAAGCTTCGGCCATGAGTACTTTTGTTGGATTCTGGCCAATGTGCGCGTGTATCCGAGGTGGCCGGAGGGTTGGCATCATCGTGGCAAAGCGCTCAGGATCTCATCGCGAATGGATGTCGGGACGACAAGTAAGTGGGCATTTCCGCTGGGGCAAAGTTCTTCTTGTATAGGACACCACTGCGCAAGCAGAATGATGGCAGGCTCCTTGCAAATATCTTGGAACGCTTGTAGGACTGGCCGTTAAGAAAATTAATAGAGGGAGCAACTCACTGTCTTCCTTCGCTAGACGAAATGGTGACCGTGGCGACCACTCCTAAAAATGCATGTCATCATCTTCTGAGACATCATCTTGCGTTATAGGCGACCTGGATAAGCATCAGCATCGAGTGCTGTCGTCCCGACTTATAGACGACCGTCATATCGAATTTCTTGTAGGCGTAAGCTCCCAGCGCGCTAGCCGACCGGATGGGTCCTTCAGTTGGTCAGCCAGCAAAGAGAGTGGTGGTCGCTGACTACGTGGAAGGACGGCCGTAGAGGTTGGGCGAAACTTCAGAACTGCCATACTACAGCAAGACATTCCTTTTCCGTTGTGGAATAATGGGACGCGGCACGGGAAAGCGTCCTACTTGCATATGCAATCACTCTCTCGGCTGAGTCTTGCCACTGGACGAGTACAGCGCCTAAACCTACGTTGCTGGCATCAGTGTGGATCATGGTTGGAGCGTCCTCGTCAAAGTGAGCAAGCACAGGGGGTGTCTGCAGGCGCTGTCGATAGACCGTCAAATGCTGCTTGTTCCGCTTCGCCCCATAAAAATGGAACATCGTCTCTCGTTATGCGTGTTAAGGGCGACGCTATGTGCGAGAAATTGGCGATAAATCTGCGGTAGTAGGCGCAAAGGCCAAGAAAACGTCTTACGGCCTTCTTTTCTGTTGGCACCGGAAATTTTCGGACGGCGTCGATCTTGTCGGGGTCCGGCACGAACACCTTCATGGCTCACCACATGTCCTAAGGAATCGGAGTTCCTTGAAACCGAAATGACATTTCTCAGGTTTCAGCGATAAGCCAGCGGGACCGTATTGCTCGAAATACTAATTGCAGCCGTCTTAGATGTTCCTCGAATGTTGGTGAGAAAACAATGACGTCGTCGAGGTATACCAGACACGTCTGCCACTTAAGGCCTGATAGGACGGTATCCATCAGTCTCTGAAATGTTGCTGGGGCTGAGCACAATCCGAAGGGCAAGACTTTAAACTCGTAAAGCCCGTCAGGCGTAACAAAAGCAGTCTTTTCTCTGTCCCGCTCATCGACCTCGATTTGCCAATAACCGCTTTTCAGGTCCATCGACGAGAAGAAGCGTGCATGCCTCAGCCTGTCAAGTGAATCGTCATACGCGGTAGTGGATATACGTCTTTCTTTGTCACGCGGTTCAACTTGCGGTAGTCCACACAGAAGCGTAAGCTGCCGTCTTTCTTCTAACTAGCACTACCGGTGATGCCAGGGCTTTTTGACGGCTGAATGATGTCATCATTGAGCATTTTCTGGACTTGTTCTTGGATTGCTTCGCGTTCTTTCGGTGCCACGCGGTATGGGTTTTGTCGAATTGGTCTTGCCGTCTCTTCCGTTATAATTCGGTGCTTTGTCAGTGGCGTTTGATTTACCCTCGAGGTCGACGAAAAACAATCTTCAAACTGGCCGAGAATATCTAGAAGACTCTGCCTCTGCGCTGGCGATAAATCTGTGCTCACGTCGACAGGCAAGTGGTGTTGAAAGCGGCCGGTGTCTCTGCCTGTTGTACTGCGAAGCACTCGCGGAATTCTACAATTTCTTCGAAGTATGCAACTGTGGTACCCTGTGCAATGTGTCGACGCTCGTTGCTGAAGTTTGTCAACAGGACCTCTGCTTGCCCAGACACTACACTGACGAGACTTCTGGCAATAGCGATTTCTCGAGAGAGTAAAAGCGTCGATATTTGTTCCGCGACACCTTCTCCACTATGCTGCGTGTTATACGTGACAGAGACGAGGCGACATGACAACGGTGGCATGGTCACGTCGTCAATCACGCGCATGGGCTTGCGCTGCAGCACTGCGCTATGGTCCGCTGAGAAGGTCAGTACACCGTCCGGTATATTTATAATGGCACCGTACTCTCGCAGGAAATCCATACCCAAGATGGCCTGTTTACAACACTCAGCAAGAATAACGAAGGTTGCCACGAATGATGAATCCCCAATCTTGATTCGTGCGGTGCACTTTCCGGTAGGTGTCAGCAGCTGGCCTCCGGCTCCTCTAATTTGCGGCCCCATCCATTCCATTTTTACCTTCTTGAGTTGGTCGGCCAGATTCGCACTCATTATTGAAAAGTCCGCACCAGTGTCGACCAGTGCGGTCACGTCGTGACCGTCAATTGAAAGTGTAATGTCGGCGGTGACAATCTCGTCTTTCGTCGGTTCATTCGAAATGTGCGGCACTTCATGCGGCGGTAATGGGGGGTTTTCAAATCTTCGGCAATTCGCAACCTTCCCCCCTTAAGGTCGCTGCTTTTAGTTTCCCCGACGTGGACTGGGAGACCTCCTCTCGCCATGTCCGTGGTGCTACCCCTATTAGATCGGGGAAAATGACCTGGGGAGGGTGAGCGTGACCGGAACCCAGGAGAAACGTCTCGCGGGATCGTCGCACTCGTTTCAACGTTGCGTCTTTCCGTCGAAATAGCGCCGAGGGGTAAGTGGACGGAAATCCTTGATACCCGGCAACGCGATGAGGACAATACCGCACGATGTGGCCTGCTTCCCCACAATGGAAGCACAGGGGCCTGTAGTCAGGGGTACGCCATATGTCGGTTTTGCGGAGTGGGCGTCGCATCGGCGTCGACTTTTCCCTGTAGTACCAAGGCACTGTCGGCGGCTGTTGCTGGTGGTACTGCTGAGGTGGCGGCACGTTAGATCTAGGCTGTCGACGGAGAATATCTGCATATGTTGGCCTAACAATGTCAGTGTTCGGCTCGGGAAGTGAAAGCGCTTGCCTTATTTCTTGGCGAACAACTTCTGTGACCGACGCAATCGCGCAGTCATTCGGTGTGGCAGCGAGCTTCTTCACCTCTTCTGTACAATTTCGCGTATCAGGTCACGCAAAGAACGCTCGTCAGGTGTCACGGTGGTCACGGGGGTTGCGCTGATTTGTCCGCTGTTGTTTGGACGGTCGTACTGGCGGTACCGTAGCTGTAGTGCGCGTTCTATGGCGGTCGCCTCCTTCGAAAATTCGTCGACGCATGAGGTGGGTTCCGTACGAGACCAGCAAACAGCTGCTCTTTAACACCACGCATGAGGTGGCTGATCTTTCTGTTCTCGGACATATCGGGATCGGCTCGATGAAAGAGACGAGCCATGTCCTCAACAAACATTGCAACAGACTCGTTGGGCTTTTGTATCCGTGATTCAAGGAGTCGTTGTGCCTGCTCCCGCCTTTCGGTGTTTGCGAAGGTGTCCAGGAACTTCCGCCGGAACTCGTCCCACGTTGACCACACGCGATTCGTGAACCACGTGCGAGCCCCGTCTTGAAGAGGGAAATACACGTACCCTAACTTCTGTGCGGCGTTCCACCCGTTAACGTTGGCTGTGCGCTCGAACTCCTCAAGCCAGTCATCTGCGTCCTCATATGTGTTGCCATGAAAGTCCACAGGAGTTTTAGGGGTGAAAACAGTCACCTGTGTCGTGCTTGGGCTCGTCATGGTGGGGCAACTGCTTCCCGGCGCGGTCATGTTTTCCGTCCAAGGACAGAACTCTGGGCTCAGGCCTAACAGGCGGCGGCTGGCGCGGTGAACGGGTGTTTCGACGAGCGGAAGTCCTTTGTGGACTAGATCCCGGGCTGTTGGAAGGTGTCCTGGACATGTACCCAGCTCCTCCACCAGTGTCACGACGCAGACACAGCAGGAGTTTGATATAGAAGAGCTCACTTTAATTAAAAATGAAAGGCGCTCGGAAAGAGGACCGGGCAAGAGCTTCGTCTTCTTCTCTGGCTGTGCGAGCTCTCCACTGCAGGTTGAATGCGGCAATATAAAATAAGCATTCAATGTCTACGCACTAGGAAGTGACACTGAAGAGAACATAGCCACGATTAGCGGCTTGTGACACTGTCAAAATTTGCCATAGCCGATCTGCTCCAAGTGTCTAGAGCTTTACAAGAATCATATTAGAATGTGTAAGCACTAGATGTCGACTACAGAGAGTTGGCAGATTATCAAAAATCTTAATGTAACGCCAATCCCCCCTCAGCAGGGCACAGATGCATACAAGAAGTTGGTTTGTTTTTATGTTCAGCTGTCCTGCATTCAGAACAAGCTTTCTGGAGTGTAGAGGACGTTCTTAAAGTTACCTGCACTCTTAAACACAATGCTGTGCCAGAAGCATTTGGTGCTTAGGGCACCTGGACCTACTCACCATGGCAATGGTGTCAATCCAGGTGTCCAGGGTGTCGCATGCTACCCTCAGGTCGGACTCGTTGAACTCGTAATGCTTGGCCCAGCCGAGTGGGACGTAGCGTAGCCGCTCCTGGACGATGGCGTGGAACCAGGCCAGGAGGAAGTAGAGACGGGCGCGCTCACCAGGTGCCTGCACAGGTTTGCTTACGGTCACCAATGCCATGCATAGGCTTGAACAGCAAAAATGAAAGAAATGAAACACACTTACATTTTATTTTATTTCTTTAACGACAATAGCACACACATGATGCCTGTACAAAAAAACCCACAATACTGCAGGTTTCATGACAAAGTGGGGTTGTTCAGGGGGATAATTGGGTTAGAAAAAGACGGTTTATGATTAGGAAAGTTGCCGATTTCAGCAACACAAACCACAATGCAGCATTGTGGTGGGGAAAAGGGAAGGATAGTCAAACATTAAAGAGGGGAACAGAGAAGCCAATTTACTGAGGTGTAAGTACCCGTAACACTGAGCACCCAACTGGGGTACACTCAAGCCTGGATTCAACAAATTGTTGGTGTAAAGAAAGAATAGCTGTCACACAGTGTTACAAATTTATGTTTATGATGAACTTTCAGATATAACGAAGTATTTTTGTAGCAGATGTGTCTTTGTTATAAGGTTTGGGTGTACCTCCTTTCTCATTGGAAAAACTGATCATATTTCTTGCTTTCAATAGTTCATGTTTTTCAAGTAGCCCTACTGATTTTCTGTATAAACTTTAATTCACTGACGTAAACCTTCAATTGTTTGTTTGCCCTCTATGGCCCCCTGTGCGGTGTTTTCATCACAACACATCACCAACTATCATTATTAGCTGTTCTGCGAAGTAGAGATCACATGCATAAACCTTGTCCTCGGGCAAAGATGTATGACTCCCCTAGACTCGTTGAGCAATACCAGAAAGAAACAAGCCAGTTGTAACAAACCTTCATCATGCGCTGCGCAGGTACAGTGGAGAAGGTGCGCAGAAGGTTGGCCCGGATGCCGGGCGGGGGCTCGAAGAGAAACACCCGTCCAGCTCTCAGCAGGTTCACGGGCACCTTGGGGTGCACCTCAAGGGTGAGGAAAAGGCGGAAAGCTGGGTGTGGCTGCAGCGCATGCAGCTTCTTCTCGAGCTGCACCAGCCACTGCGGGGCCAGGTGCACGTTCTTCAACATCACCCACCTGCGGATGCATTGCAAGAGCGAAGTGCCTTAGGTTAAAAATGTTGCACGCCAACAACCCATGCCTTCATCCCTGATCTCAGATTACCAATAACTTAATACGTCAAGCATTACGATGACAATAGTTATAGCACGAGAAAAAAAACGACGACAAAGAGACTAGATGTGTCGTTGTTTTGTTCTCGCGCTAAAACTATTGCCATACCATACCAACTAGCCCAAGCTGCCACACTTCTTAGTCAAGCGTTAACCCTGCTTGTTCACTCAAACCTCATTAGCCGTGAAACGATTCACCAAGTCACCGTCAGAGCATTGGTGTAAGTCACCAGACGGTGCTTTCATGTGAAAAAGACATGCCCGAGACATTGACCAGTGCTCCTACGAGCACCAGTGTCCAATTTCTAAACAGAAAGCAGGGGAAAAAAACGCTGTCTGATGTCATACGCCGATGGTGACAATGTGAAGTGGTTAAGCCTCTGATGGCTGTGTAAATCAGGCTGTACAGAAAATTCAACTACCGTATTTACTCGATTCTACCGCACCCTCGATTGTAACGCGCACCCTGTTTCCACGACGAAAAAAAAAAAGTAAGACATCGATTGTAACGCGCACCCATTTTTCTTGTTGGCCCACACGATCACACCACTCGGGAAAAAGACTCCTTTTGGGAGCGTCTTCAGTTTAAATATGAGGTACGGGGGAAGCTTGTGCCTATCTGACGTGCAACGAAGCATTGCCGCCACTCTAGTTTTACCGTGGCCCGATGTCAGCACGCGAACTTGCTTCGCCCCCTTCTTCTTGACGGCTGTGGTGCCAGGCATGTCGAAGTAAAGAGGCGTCTGATCGGCATTCCCGATTTGCCCAAGCAGGGAGCCGTTGTTGTGCCGCAAGTTTAGGACGAACCTCTGAAAACTGAAGCTGTTCTTCGTACTCCTCCAGCAACTTTTGGCATATGCCCGTTCGCCTTCAGAGGGAAAAGCCTTTCCTCTTCATAAAGTTAGTTAGCCAGCACCTGCTCGCTTTAAACTGGCTCTACATTAGACCTTTTTCCAAGACTAATTGCTTAGCCCGCACTTGGAGCAGTTCTGTCGTCACGGGCCGCTGTGCCGCTCGCTGCTCAAGCACATACTTGCCGAGCAGCTCTTCAATTTGCGGAAACCGACCCTGCTGTGGTCCGCTGAAACCTTTGCGTAAATCTTTGTTGTCGGCAATCTTCTGCTTTTGTTTCCGCCAGTCCCACACGCACGTTTCGGGAACTCCGAACGACCGCAATGCAGCCCGATTTACGTCCGTTTCGGCACACGTGATGACTTTTCTTTTAAAAGCGGCATCGTGGTGCACTCGTCGATTCTTCAGAGTCGGCCCTTCCATGCCGTCGATGCTAATGCACACCAAGATGACGAACTCCTCAGCACACGTACGAAGTGCCGCACATGGGAAGCACATAGGCAGAAATGGCCGACGCGCCATGCCGACGCACATAGAGGGCGGCCCTTTTGGAATGCTGATGGCAATAGAATGACCGCATTCATTTTTTTTTGTACTCGATTCTAACGCGCATGCGATTTATGAACTCGCTTAACCGGAAAAAAGGTGCGCGTTAGATTCAAGTAATTACGGTATTCCATTTGGACAAGCTCCCCAAATTCTCTAAGTGTTCTATTGTGATCTCTACTCCTGTCAAGCCATAATACCCACGAAAAAATAACAATAAATAACTACTGCGCTTTCACTTTTGCTAGTGGCTGGAAGGTGGTGCTTGAGGGCACCGTGACATGTATGCATCATCACAGCAAAACAAGCTGCAAGTGGATCACAGACCAAAGTCACTGATAAAGGTTCACTACGTACAAAAATACGCTATATCTAGATTTCTTCTCAGATGAACTACTCTAGCAAGCGTTAGCTGAACAGCAAGTTTAGAAAAGGCTATACATAGATCACCTGGTACTTCTCAAGAAATGGCACTTCAATGTTCCAGTTTGCATAGGACACTGTAAACTGAAGTGCCTCAGCAAAGCCGGTTCTGTTTCGAATAAAAGCTTTCATGCCCTCCTGTTCATTCTAATGAGTGAGAGAATGCCTCGATAACACACCGTCCATTTTTTGAGGCGGCGTTGATGGCCTTTTCAGCCTGGCTGAAGCCCTCGGCCGAGCCCATGGCCAGAGATGTGATGTTGCGGCCCAGCTCGGCAGCCAGGTCATCCACTCGGCCACTTGCATCGTAGCCAGGCACCGAGCACATCAGGATTGGAGTGCCCGCCTTCACCTGCGCAATAAAATAAAATGATGTTCCGTCAGGTCTCGCCCCGTCAAAAAATTGAAAATCAGGCTGAAGCTTGCCAGCACAGTTGGCACTTTCACTAACAAGGGACAGAGCACAAACTACCATAGAGGGTCTTTCTGTGTTTTCCTTTCTTTCCCACTATTTCTCTTTCTCTCTGTGCTCCTTCTCTCACCCATCCATTATTACATCTCATGCCAGACAAATCAGCACGATGATGACAGTTTTCATGTCATGCCATAGGGCACAACGAAAGGCTAAACAGGTACACTATAAAAAAATTCAACCCTTACAACTGTTTACACAGAATCTAAAAGGTGCTTATTCCCACAACTGACCTCATTGTCAACAACTGCAGCCAGATCCAGCTCGGTCTCGGAGGCCAAGGTGAAGTCGTTGCCGAGCACGGAAGTCACCACCTGGTGGCCCTGGGCAATGACTCGATCCGGGCGGAAGGCCTGGATCACCAGAAGCTGGTGCATGGCCTGCCCCACTGGGGTCAGGGGTCGCGAACCCTCCTCCCACAGGACAGGCACGTCACGCTCCGGAGCAGTGCTCTCCACCCAACCCAGGAAGTCCTATAGGGGGAGAACAGTGTGGGCTCTCTTGTACATAGCTAAGTTATTTTGTTTGAGAAAACACCAGACTCAACGCAAACTTTTCTGCTAGGGTCAATGTTAATGTGTCGTACGTGATGTGCGACATACAGGCATAACTTTAAAGAGAAATGGGGTGAGGGCCGAGAGCAACGGTAATCAAATGCTATCACCAAAATAATTCTGAACGTGCACCACAATGTTTTCAACTGTTGTGTCTGATCTCACATTGTTGCTTTATTTCAGATTTTGCAAACCATCCCACCAGAGTTTGCCTTGACCCTTTCAGATGCAACCTATAAAGAACTCTCTGTAAATGTGTCAAATGACTACAGTGTAACTTTAAGGCACCCAATACTCTATTGCAACAAGAATAATGAGATAATGGTTGAATCTGTGTGTGCTAGAGTAACTCATCCTAATCAAATTGTAATTAGGTATCTCTTCACCCAGAAGTTATTGATGCTTACTTTTGGCATAAACAGAATTGAATCTCAGGCTGAGAATTTAGTGCAAACAAATTTTTCGTTATGTCCATTTTGCACAAAGAAAAATTGTGCTTTTCCCATGGCTTCCTGAAAGCAGCACCAAAGTACGATACATCTTGCTTTTCCTTAGCCTCAACTTGATGCAAATAGCCAAATTAAGTGGTGTACACAAATGCGTACATAGCGTATCAAAGGGTTAATGTCATAATAAAGCTTTGTGGCCTTTCCATTCCTCCCTTCTTGAATATGCGTTAAGAGAGAAATGTCAAAGCCACCCTACACTGAACGAATAAGTTTTACGTTAGCATACCACACCCTAAAAAAAATCGGAAGCCATGGAAATGCACACACACACATGAACAAGTCTTACCAGATGCTCGTCCAAGCGTTGCTGGAGGCTGCGGAATGCTGGCAGCCTTGACAATGCAGTGGCACCCTCCAGCTGGTCAGGTGACAGACCGGCAACGTGGATGGTTGGCTGACCTGGCAGGATGCCTTCCTTGCCACGAAGCAGATGGTTCAGCTCATGCTCGAAGTTGGTTTCCCTACACACGGTGTACACGAGTGAACGCATGTAAGGGGAGACATGAACCTTAGGGCTCTCTTATCTATTTTTGAACCAAATGAGACAAAAGTTGGCATGCTTACTCTGTTTGTTCTCCCGATTCTAAAGATGTAGTTATTATTTATGTACCTTCATTACTTCATTATTATTCAACAATCTCCAGTGTTCCTACTACAGTAGAAGAATAACCACCAGTCAGAAATTTACAACTAGCATAGGGATCAACAGTAGAAAGCAGCAAGCTACACAACATAGGAAGCACGTTTCTGATTGGGTCATTATTTTTTACTTTACAGTACACTAAACTTCATAGCTCTGACTGTGGCCATTGTGTGGTCACACAAAAGACTAATTTTGGAAACTTGCATCGAGAGAAACCGAAATCTGCTTCTTATGTTCTGTGCTCCAAATATATAGCTTCATGCTGCAAAAAAGAGTTATTCTGCCATCTGTAATAGTTTCCGACATATTGCACGAATTTTCATGCAGGGTGTACAAAATTGCCATTCTGAGAAAAGCAAAAAAATGATTTCTAACATTTTTAACTGTAAGAACGTATGTGCTTGGATTTATATAGTCATTAACATATATATGGATACTAGAAAGCCTAAGGAGTGCAACGCTGCAAGCTGATAGAAAAGTGAACAAGCACTTCTCGAATTACAACACAATTAAGTTCATCGCATGTAACCAAAAACAGACATTTTTATATAATAAAATAAAAAATTAAACTGCACATTAAAAATCTACTCGCAGTGTTGTTTTTTTGTGATCATTATTTTACATTGTGCAAAAATAATTACAGCTCCAGCTGTCCTAAGTCCACTTTTACAGAACAAGCAAACAAGGAAAGTGGTCGAAATCTGTGCTTCGAGAAAAATACTGTTCGAACTTTATATCCCCATTTCAAGTGAAAAATATCATGGCACACATACTTTTAGTCAGTTAATATGCACCGGGCATGTAATCAGACTGATTGCTTACATGAGCATGTCGTTTCTTCAAGTTTTGCTGCAAGTTGTCACTATGTGCTAATCTGCCAACAAGGCCACTTATCAGTTCGATGACAGTACTGACGGCAATATGCGACGAATGTGCACGCTTCAGTTCTGTCGCTACAAAAATTTATATCTCTCATAGCTTCTCTTGCTTTTGCTTTTTACTACCCATCCTCTAACTGATGAGGCTGCAAAACACGGTTGCTCTCAGTGACGTTGTGGGCAACCGACGGGCTCATACGCGAGTTTGGCCTATACCGGTGACTCGGTGACTGCCACTGGCTGCCACGAGTTCGTTACCCTCATTGTCCTGAGCCATAGCGGGGCTCTTTCTGAAGTTCACCGCGAACGAACGATCGCCACACCCGCTTCACACACAAATTAGTGTGGCGCAAAACTTCTTTACTGCAGAGGCAGTCGACAGCATCATGACACAATGGTGCATGTCGGTGCGCGTCACGACGGTGAAGCAGATGCCAGAAACGCCACTTGACTAATCAAATGCCTAGGTTTTGTCATGTGCCCCAAGCAGCCGATAGAATTGTGCGCTTGTGCTTCTCAATGAGGCGTTTTTGCTGCAAAACCAATGAGCAAAACGAGCTAGCAGTGATGGAAAATACAAGATGTAGAACGACCTTTCCAATTGAGACCAAAATGACCACTGTAGCTCGTGTCTAACGGCAACAAGCAACAATTCGGCACAGAAAACGCACAATTTTAGCGTCTATTCGCGCTCACATTCATCTCATAGGAGTGTTATAAATTGATTTTGCATCCGAAATAATGGCCTGAGAAGCTAAAAACTTCTCAGATAAGTGCAAAAACAGGCGCAGATTCACAAAAATGTCAGCTTTATTAAGTCGATTTTTCTCGCCATTTTCGGCCTTCTAAGACCCGTTTAATCTACAACCCCTTGCCGCCTGGAGTCCTTGTCTAGTCTGCGGAGGTCAAAGGTAAGGTCGGGGTCAGCTGTGAAATGTCAATGGTTCGAGAGGCAGGAGGTTTATATAAGTCTAGTAGGGAAGGTTAGGTGTCTTTGATTTCACAATGCCAGACTCAACTGCAAGGCCACCCCACATATCAATAAATCAATCAACTGCAAGGCCTCTACGCTACGCTACGAAGTAAGGCCCACTTCTCAAAGACAAAAGGGATGGGTCAGTAAAGGCAAGACGATATCACTGCACCAACATGCAGGACACACAATGTGTTTATGATGCATGTTGTAAAGGGGGACTCTTGAGTAATTTTGATAATGTGGATTTCTTCAACATGCAGACAAACCTAAGCTTTGGGATTATGCCCATATCAAAATGCAGCTGTCATGGCCAGGTCTCTAACTAAGCTAATGAGGGTGGCAATTTGAGCTTGTTGGTACGGTAATGTGATAATACATGGTAGCGCAGACAAAGGACACGGGCAAGAGTGTTGTTTTGAATGTGCCTTCTCTTGTCCATGTCCTTTGTCTGTGCTACCATATATTATCTAACCAAGCTCTTTAAACTAATCCGCACCACCCTAGCCATTAAACTACTGCAGTTGGTCACATACATCACGGTAAAAGACAATATCACAACAAATGTTGGGCAGAAGTCTCACTGTAAGCTCATGGAGGTTACTGCAATTGAACCTCTATAAATAGAACCTGAAGGGACTAGAAAAGTGTATTACATTTGAGAAGGGTTTCATTTACCGAGAGGTGTAGAGGGGCGGAGAAAGCAAGTGTGGAACCAATCATGTTAGGGGCACTTTTGCTTAAGCAGCACATTCTTTTTTAAGAGATTTTAGTTTCCTGAGATTTGATTGATAAGTGGGGTTAATCGTCCCGAAATCACCATTTGATTATGAGAGACGCAGTTGTGGAGGGCTCTGGAAATTTTGACCAGCTGGGGTTCTTTAACATGCGTCCAAATCTGAGCAAACGGGCCTACAGCATTTCCGCCTCCGTCGAAAATGCAGCTGCCACAGCCGAGATTCGATCCCGCGACCTGCAAGTCAGCAGCAGAGTAGCTTAGCCACTAGACCACTTCGGCGGGGCACAGTTTCCTGAGAGTCTATTGTAATTATGACCAGTGAGTATCAATCATTTCTTATTCTCAAATTCACTAAAATCCCCCTCTTTTTGCATCATTTCGGTGTGAATGTTGTATTCTTGTGATCCAAGTGATACCAAGTAGGAGAAAAAAAAAAGAAATATTTTTCAATGCAAATGCAAGTAGAATACACAATTCGAACCTTCTTCCGAATGCTAACGTTGGTAGGCTCACTATTGCGCAGACTATTGCAAATATAGTGCAGCGGACTATTGCGCATAATACACTCGCAGGAAACACTGCCACATATCCAGTATTTCAATGTGCAGCGCAGGTAGAGTACTGAAGGACACTCACTGAGAGAACCCTCGGAGGTGGATTCGACAGAGGAGCAGGGCGAAAACTAACTTGTCTTCGTGAAGCATGCCCCGGGTTACCCTGGTGTACACCACCTGCGACAGGGCATGAATGTCAAGAGTGTGAGGGTTAACTCCACATATAGTAAGTAGCAACTGCCCAAAAGGCATAAGTACACCTCAAGTGAACTACACTCGAACCTCATGTAACAAAGTTACACCTTAGACGAAAATACCTTCGTTATAATAACCGAAAAATCGTTACAGTGGTGTATTTCTAGCATTATACCTATTGAAAGACTATTTCTAACTTACTTTGTTATATTCAATATTTTGTTATATCCAGGTTTGTTATATCGAGGTCTAAGTTACATGAAGCCAAAATATGCATAGCTCCTGCAAGTGGCCTATCCTTTTGAAATAATGTCAAACTGTACTTGACAAGAAAATTAATGCATTCAAGAAAATGATGCCAGTTTGAATGCCTGAATACAGACAAGGGGAGGCAACACTTCAGTGCAGTAGTTCACGAATCTTGATCCCAAAAAAAAGAAGATACATCAGACTGTGAGACACCACGTTAACCAAACGAATTTCTCTTTCTCCAACATCAAGCCCACCTGGAAAAGGTCCTTGGTTATGATGCCCAGCCGTGCGGTGTGGTCCACTATTCCGGTCAGATGGCTGTTGTTGGTCAGCACGTCGTTGTAGATCTCCAAGAAGAAGTGGAGCGAGTACTGGTACAGGAAGTGGGCCTGTACCGACACACAGAATGTATAGCGGGACTTCAATATTAATTCTTACAGGGAGGAGAGCATGCAAATGTGTATAAATCTTTAAAACTAAACTGCAGTGTAGTTCTTGATTCCTTCTTTGCAAACTTGGTAACTTCCATGTTCCTGCCAAAGTGCTTTATGAACTAGAGCCATTATACTGCTGTTTGAACTCCCTAAAGACTTGAAATTGGTTGAAGAAATAAATGCCTGCCTAAAAAGATCAAAAGAGCCATACTCGCGTTTTAAACAACTCATAAGGCACATGAGTACTCTAACCACGTGGTTGTAATACTGCACAGAAAGTAGCAAATGCAAACATATGCAATTAAGAAACACAGACATTTAGTGGTTGTAGTCCTTTTTCACACTGCATGCTTCACCACAATAATTTGGCATAGTTCGATTACGCAACACTTATAAACTGCACTAAAGCTGAACTTTGAGAAATTCAACGGCTACATCTGAATTAGCGCACAAGCACTCGCTTGAGGCTGCAAGATAATCAACACGGCACCTCCGGCGTCTCCGAGTGATGCAGTTTCAGACATGCCTTCAGAGCCGAAGTTGGCAGAATTCGATGCTGAAACTCTTATGCATTTTGATATTACAGCTGTCCCTAAAGAATGGCGTTACGAACATGGTGGTGCCGCACAAGTGTACAAATCATCGGGCATGTCCGAAATAGTTGTAGTGTTAAGCGAACACAGTTATGCTGCTCGTCGCGGCATTGTTGAGAACACGGGTCGTCGCACCTGGTGGAGTCCCTCGAGCGTGAAGAAGATGGAGGAGCAGGCCTGTGCCAGGGGCTGGTACTGGAGGGAGACGGCCTCCACCTCGGCCATCACCTTGTCCGTCTCTTCCACCTTGCGCGAAATTTCGGCAGCCTCGTTCTTGAGCTTCTCGAGCGTGCTTATCACACTGCACCATTGGGTAGGAAACAGTGCCACAATAATCGGTGGACATTTAAGACCACATGACAAACACTCAACATTCTCGGGTGCACGTGACCACTAGAAATGGTGCGGACAAACCTGTCGTCATCCAGAATCCTGCCTTTCGAGTCATTCAAGGCCTGGAGGAGAGACTTCTCCAGCTGCCGCAGCCGCACATGGAACTCTCCTGCGTGGGAAATGAGCATCGGCCCAGGATGAGTTGTCGTCTGTACTGAAATAACTGGCAGGAGTGTCAAGGTAAACCTCCACATACAGTACATGTACGGCATCGTCTAACAGGCACAAAAAGAATTTTCGGCATACACGTATGGCGAAAATCCTTTTAACGATACAAACACCCGCTGAACAATAAGAAACCACAATTGCAGATAGTTGAGGTTTCAAGAAAATGCTGTTGCCATCATTCTGGTAACCCTGTGCAATATACTAAAGCCATTAGATATACTACTGGAATGCCAGACATGCTAAAACTCCCTAATGATGTTCCAGAAACAGTGCCCCTCACCCTGAAGTTTCAGGAGATCCGAGCGCTTTTCGTCAATGTCCTCTCGCTCCGCCTTCAAGACCTGCGCCGAACATTTGCAAGGCAAGGAGAAAAATCAAACTTTGTTTATATTCTGGCTACTTCACAATGAAGTACATGCCGCTTTCTTCACGACATGTTCCCCAAATACCTTCGGGAGGCAGCGACACTTTCTACAGGTCAGACAAACCCACCTGATTCAGACACTGGCTCTGCAAACTGCTCCGGGTCACCGTGAAGTTGACGAAGGTTACCCTAGAGCAAAGGTCAGGTGGGAACTCCACCTGGAGGAAAGATTTCACAGAGATTAACCTGCTACAGACGAGGCATTGATGACGCAGGTGTCTCGCCAAAAGCTAACACCCCAATACAGGGCAAAAGGTGCAAGCCTAGCAACACCAGAGGTAATACACTCAAGCCGCATCATAACAAAGTTGCATCTTACATAAAAATAAGTTTGTTATAACCAAAAATTCGTTATAAGGGTAAATTTTAACACATAGTTCAAAATATACAGTTGAACCCCTTTATAAGAGACATGCACAGGGCAGCAATTCTTGTGTTTTATGCATAAGGTGTCTTTTATAAGCAGGGTACCACTCAAGCATTTTTTCATCAACCCTGATTTCAACATAGGCACACTGGTGTCTTTTATACCCATTCGTCTCTTACATCAGTGTCTTTTATAAAGAAATTTGACTGTATGTTACCATAGCAGAAACACCTGAAAAGTGGAACTTACGGTAGGGTCACGGGTAGATAAGAAAATGCAGAATGTAGGAGACAAGTCGATGTCCTGGTCACCGAGTGTGATCAGGACACGGCCACCCGTCTTGCGAACCTCTCTGTTCAACACCGGATTCAGGATCGGGTCGTAGCTCTCCACATCCTGGACAAATTCAGAGTTGGCCAACGGTTAGGAAACAGCATGGCCCATGCGAAATGTGTAAAGTTCCTAATAGAAGCACACCAACTAATCTATCAATTATATTTGCAAATGCATTTGCTAATTAGAGGACTGAAATAAGTGATTCAAGCACACTGCAAATGTTGATCAACTGAGCTGCAGGTGGTATGCTAAGACAACAAGGTGGTTGAGCCTTCAAGAATTCACAGAGTCAGGTGTTAAACCTTCCATAAATTCTATTAACCAAAAGATATCCTTAAGACAGAAATGACAAGCAGTTGAAAAATGTCCGGCCAGCTGCACCACATATTTTTCAACATCGGCACAACACGCCAACTGATCTAAATGCTTATGTGCGAAATTTAGCAATACAATATGTCACACAAAAATTTATTTTCAAAATACAAAAAATTGAGCTAATGTTTACAACTTCATGCAGTGAATATTGAGGATGTGCCATATCCTACCTGAACAAGCAATGGGTTGCCGAAACGCAACGCACTCTCCAAGTTCTTCCGGAAGGAGTCATCTAGGAAGCTGAAAATGATGCAATATTTCAGTGCGTACCAGAGCGAGAAAATATCAACCGCAGGAAAAACATGACCAGAATGTAGTGAACATTAAAAGCTTCAGTCATTTTCGCAAGCGACATAAGCCTGCGTTTCTCTTACCTGGTCTTGGTAATCTTGCGCTCTCGGAACTCATTGAGGATGTACTTGGTGGCCTGACCGGATGGATCGATAATGAGGGGATAGCGGTTGAAACGCTTCAGCATGATGGCATTCTCGGTGCACAGGTCGTCGGTTGGCAATGCGTTGGCTTGCCAGCGGAGGCGTTCGTCTGCTGTCGATAGATACTGCAATGCAATAGAAAAATGGATACAAATTTCAACACAGCCTGACTGGTTTAACGATAGCCGTCACTAAATCAAAAAGTGATCAACTAAGTTAACTTGGAGAGCTTCATTACTGAAAAATGAAGTCCTCTTTTTCTAATCTGAAAATAGCAACATGTAGCAAAAAAAGCACCATTGTACCCTAAAGGAAACACGAGCCTACAGAATGCATCCCATCATGCCTTCCTGCCTGTGCACCAGAATGCATGTTACGAGTCTGTTCCAAAGACATACATTGAAACCTCTACGGTACCCATTGTAAAAAAATAAGGACCACAAGTAATGTTTCATCAGGTATCCTCATCATTGTATCCTCATCTGCTGAGTAGATTCTGTAGTGAAGCAATACCACAACGAAGTCTGCCTAGCTTATTGAAACCCTTGCAATCCATTTTTGGGCCCCTCTAAACAGCACAACACGGTCACAATAGTCTGTTGCATCATTGTCACAATTTGACAAATTTTTTTTCATGGTCAATTCATGCGAGGTTTCTCACTACATTATGCGCCATCTATAAGAGTAACTAGACTTTTCATGAGCTTAGCTTTTCTTTAGTCAAGGACCTTAATGGATGAAAGAAAGGTAGGTAAAGGTTGTGGATCACAAGGGGTTAACCCTTCAGCAAACATTACAATGCAGCCTGTTGGACACCTAAAATCATTGGCACTGAAGAGCCAAGAGAGAGATCCCACTGCTTATTGTGTCCACACGCATTGGCACCGACTTCGTGGTAGCCAAAAGGCCACAGCAAGAAATGCAGGGCTCACCTCGGTGCGTGCCAGATCGAGGCGGAAGTGAATGCCCGCCTGCTGCAGATGGGCGCACCAGTTGTTGAAGAGGTTCTGTCGGTACTGCTGGTCAAAGTAGCCCGCGTATGCCAGGAACGCCGAGCCCAGGAGGACGTCACCGGATATGGTGGACATCTGGTTCTTGAAGGTCTCGCTTGTGTCCTCCCAGCGCTGCTTCTCAGAGCTCAAGCTGCTCAGCAGGGCAATGCTGCGGTCCACCTGAACGAAAATATTGAGATTTGAGCATAAGTGAAGTGAACACACAAGCGATGGTTGTTAAGGCAATCTGGTTGACTGGAAGGAAGTTGGGCAAGGGCGCTACACTCGAATGATTTCAAGGCAATGAAATCCATAACGAAACTAGAAACACTCAACTATCGTGTGAAAATCATGTGACCATGTACAATAGACAGCATGAACTACAGTACAAATTTAAAAGCACAGTCACGATGTTGCTGCAGTGAACCATCAGCTACATGATCAGTAACAGACTTAGCAGGAAAAGTTACTGGCAGTGCCAATCAATCAGAATCCCAAAATAGAAAAAGGGTTCATTAGCTATTTGCGTTTGGTCATCCCCCCCCCCTCGCACAATGACGCTCTACGAAGCCTCAATTACTACAGCATGCAGCCAATTCTTGATACTGACTGGCCAACACAGTTTTTATTTAGTTCTGCGCTGCATGAAGTCAATGAAATGAAGCTAGTTCAAACCTGGCGAAGGTGTCAAACAGAACTTGTCAAAGGCATAAGCAACTTCGATATAAAATATTCTGATTTCTTGTATGCTCAATGTTACATTTATTGTCCACCTAAATGTAGGAACGGGAGCATTTTCATTTCCGACCTTCATATAAGTGCTACATCCCCGTCCTTGCCAGTTAAATGCCTTATTTTCAAGCAACCATAACAGCTCAAGATTAAAGAAATATCGTAAAAGAGAAGCCCGGGGTCCTTCCAGTGTCCCCTAACACTTTAGCAAGCTCACCTTCGCCTGGACGTTGGCCAGGTCGGTCTTGATGGCCTGCGCCTGCGAGACGAGGTTGGCGTACTCCTCTTTGTAAGAGGCAATGCTCTTCTCCAGCTGCACGATGACCGAGTCGATTTCTTCGGCGTTGTGCTTGTTGCTGTCCGCCTCGGCTTCCAGGCTGGCCAGTTCATTACGTAGCGGCTCCACACGCTTCAGCATGTCCGCAAAGTTGATCTGCAGGACAGGCACACACAGGTTGCTTTTTTCAGCGAAACGCCGATTGAGGGTAGAGGAAAATGCGGAGCAAACGTCTGTTCCGAAGCGTAGCAACAACCTTGCAAGAAACCTGCCCCATGCTTTACTGATAAACAAATCAACAGTTTGAAGCAGGTGTCCCCGTGAAAGTGCAATAGCAGAGCCTCATTTCCTTTGATGGAGATTCCTTCTCGGCTTCCAATATTTCTAATAACGGCAGGAAAGATTGCTTTTTATTTTTGGCATACGTTCTCAGAGAAATATTCCCAAAGCCTAGTTTTGTATTTAATATATTGCTGGAGGCGAAATCTTTGATGTTCTATTCAGAAAGCCAAACAACAATGTTTTTTTTCCATTGTGCAGCAGGTGCACTCTTGCAGTGAGTGTATCATGGAAACCTGAAGTCACTCGCTGTAGGTTAACAAATCTTTCATATGTGCGCCACTAACAAGTTTCACTAACAAAATTTTGTAAGCAAACTGTGCTGAAAGTCAGATGCTTCCAAAACAGTAGGGCTTTTTCTGTACAAGAGCTAGCTTGATTAGTTAACCATTAACATCCAATCCAAATTTTCACATTGCCTGCAGACAACTCGGTTGGCGAACAACCTGAAATTTGACTTCTAGGGGTGAAATTGCCGAAGTATAAAATAGCTCTGAAGGCCTGCCAGCCCACACAATAAAATATCCTAGAGCTCATACTGGGACAACAAATGGCAATTTGTGGCAAAAACGGTGATTCCTTTTTATGTCTGGTCAGCTGGCAGCAAAGCTGGGTCTTGAAAACTGCTAATACTGCAAACATATCGACAAGCGAGAGCGTCAATTTCATGCTAGGAAATAATAAAAAAAAATGGCAGCATATCCACGGAGTGAATGATGGAGAGTGGGGCGAAGCATTGGTCCGTCCATGCGTCCGTCTGTGTGACCGTCCATGCGTCTGTTCGTGCGCCCGTCCCTGCGTTCGTTCATGCATCCGCCCACTGCGTCCGTTCATGCGTCCTCATGCATCTGTCTGTGTGTCCGTTCGTCCATCTATTCAACACTCCAAGTCCGACCATTTCGCATCTTTTTATCATATATTCCCCATATAGAAGCACCGCCATTCAGTGGACATTCCAAGGACTAAACGAGAGGTGGCACACGCACACTTTCTTACGGCTTGCGCTTCGGGTCTACTTCCCACCTTCAACCACCTTGAGTTCATGGTATATACTAGTTCACTGTATTCATGCACTGCAGCCCAATGCTCGCTAAACCTTTCTAAAACCAAGGAGGTTACGCCCAGCTAGTATAATGTAGCAACCTTTTCCTGTCAGATAGTGCTCAATGTACATGCCAGTGGCTGCTAATGTGAAATGAGAGACAGGAGGATTCAGCTTTTAATTTCGTACGGCTTGGGCTTCGTATCTGCTTCCCCTCTTTAACCACCTCGAATTCATTCATGGTATATACTAGTTCATTGTATTTATGGCCCTGCGGCTCAACGCTCGCTAAACCTTTCTAAAACTAAGGAGGTTACACCCAGCGAGTATAATGTAGCAACCCTTTCTTGTCCGATAGTGCTCAATGTACATGCCAATAGCTGCTAATAGGGATCGCAGCGTGCGCGTTGACTAAAAGCCGAATGCTCCTTTCTCTCGATCCCCATTAGCAGCCATTGGCATGTACATTGAGCACTATTTTTTATTGTTAAACAACGCACAGAAGAAATCTCTCACCGGCACCACCTTGGAGGTCAAATGTTATACCTATTTCGGGTATGTGCCACTGGTGGTTACGTACTACGAGGGACGCACAAGCCACGCCATAAGGAGCTTCGCCCCTAAAAAAATTGGCGGTGGTGAACTTCAATCAATGTCATTCTAAACTGAAATCACTACACAAATGTAAAGAAAAGCAATAATAAACAAACAAAAACACAAAGATTTTCAGCTTCCAAAATTTATGAAGTTATTTTACACTGGCAGTGACACAAATGTCTACACATAATGAAAAAATTCGCCAACTGTTTTCAATTAAAGATGGCTTTGTTCGAACGCCCTTATACGTTAGATGGATGGGGTGTGTTAGCGCAGCCGCAGAGGGGTCCTGATTACCACGTGTCCAAACACTTGATTGTTGACGGCGCAAAACTGAACACTGCACTGTGCACAGCCACTGCACTGTGCACTGCACTGTGCACCGTCAGAACTGCATTTGACGAGAAAACGGCAACACTCACCTGAGCAATGGCCCACTTGACCATGGGCCCACAGGCAAGGCTGGCACGGTTGACCTTCTCAAAGTTGAACTCAGGGTTGTTCAGGTATTTGGTCTTCATCTTGTTCCGGATGTCATCGCTACGCGTACAAAGTAATGTTCGAACAACTCAGCGGATGATGCCAGCAAAAAAAAAAAAAGAGTGCTTCCACTCACACATTTCGATAGCATTTCAATATACCAGCCTCTTATTGCTAAAATGTCATTTTATAGTTACATTGTGGGCTAGAGGAGGGGAAGTATGAGAAAAATTGATGTAGCTAAGTTTAGACTATGTAGTTACTTTTCATTACCGAGACAATTAGTATATACCTATCTTCAACATGTGCTGCTAATTATTTTCAGTTCATGATAATGCATTTATTGCCAGCTGTACGTGCAGAAGCACTCTACTACAATGAACTGCCAAATGCACGTGCACCAACTGCACCAATTCAAAAGACTCGATTGAGGCGGCGAAATGCAGTACTTTCCAAATTCATTGGCCACAAATACTGTTGCAATGCGCCAAGAGCAGGACGTTTACAATAATTGTATCACCATTATCAAGCAATATTCTAGACCATAATTGCAAGTAGACTTGTCCAGAAGAGTGCATCTGCTAAAGCCACAAGTATTTGTATTTAAAACTTTAATGTTACACAAAAGACAACAACCAAACAAAACAAATACACTGATTTAGTATAGAAAAGCTCATCAGGGCCATACTGATAGGCTGCGAAATTACTGCTGTTGATGTTTTTTTTTTGCAGGCTTTTTTTTTTGCATTAGTACTCCTAAAACAAGTGTACATCAATTCGACAAGACGTTTTGTAAAAGCCACGTATGAACTAAAACATTAAGAGCCACCTGTACTTTAGAGTGAAATCTTCATACTAAAGAGATAATTTAATACTTCTTGTTTTTACCATGTAAAACTGCTGAGCTATTAATTTTTGTGACCTAAGTACCAGCTTCTACATTTTAAGGCAACTAAAAAACCTTTCCATCTTCAGGTTCACGAACACTTCACCTGTTTATGACTACCATGACAAAACTTTGCTGAGATAACAGAGCAAACGTAACCTCTCACCGCCCCACACAGCGTTCGCAGTAGCCCTTGCTGACAAAATTTGAAGAATTTCCTAGGTGCTCACAAGACATTTTATGGTACGGGACTCCGAGTTCAAACAATTAGCAGAAATTTTTCTTTTATCAAAAATAAAATGCTACTGCTGTGCCTTTTGAGCTTGCAAGGGCATAAAACTCTGCTCCCTGCAATAAAAATGCGGGCCACGTCGTATTGGCCAGACTATTGGCCGGCATGAAACTCACGGCCAGAGATGCAAATGAAATTTAATATGTTTAACAGAAATCAAGGCCGTGTTTTAAGAAGTCCTAAGAACTCTGTGAAGCTTTGAAGGCCTTCATATAGCAATTAGTGTGCATTTAAGAATTTCTCAGGGACAACTTTGCCCACAAGAACGCTAACAGCTGCATTCTCACATGAGACTGATGGTTCACATAAATAAAGACGGCACATCCCGGCGAACAAATAGATGTGCATAAATGGCAGCGTAGGAAAATGGAAGCGGGATAGCACCACAGCATCCTTTTCATTCCAACTTCTTTTCTTCTGAGTGGTTGCTCTAGGCAAAATGGTTTTGCTTCATAAGTCAGCACATTACATCCAACAAAAGTGCTTAAAAAGTGCCTGACATTGGTCATCTTGCATTTTTTATCTTGTGGTCTGCGCCATTTTAACAGTGCTGCGCTGCATTCCATTTTCCATGTTTCCTTCACGGTCGCACATGCTCGCGCCAAAAGTTTATCCCCGTGGCAACCAGAGAGAAAAATGGCAGCAGTGGATACATGAGAGAGAGGGGTTGCAATTATCCAGTTTTTGCAATTAAGATTATATCTTCTATTAAGAATTAGAAAAAGAAAGAAACCTTGCAGAGCCGATCCATAAAGAACAGAACAAAAGCAAGAAATTCCTGCATGTGCGAAAGTGTGCATAGAGTTCTGTGCGATTGCCTGTGTGCAGTGTAAGACAGAATGCTGGCCCAGGAAATGTCAGAAGAGTACCAAAACATTTTCAGAATGCTGTCCTTTTAAGGTGCAACACTTTTAGGAAACACCTATGAGATTATACTCTGACCCGACCCAGATGAAGTTGGTTTCAAAACCACTAGTTTTGTTAAAGTCACCGACGTTTACACGACGCCAATACACGTTTGCGGGTATCAAATCATCATAATGATATTTATGATGATGTTGATCATTAGAAATAACTGGGAGCAATTTGCCTATCTTTCTTGCGCTATCCTGTACGGAAACCAGCATGGCAGCAAGCACGACGTGGTGCGCCATGACATGATTTGCACTCATTCTACCAAGCTGGCACTTAAACTTAGTTCATTGAAATGAGTTATGAAAAATTATTTAAGGTGCCCTGGTCTTCTTGCTTGAAGCCATTTAGATATTATCGTTTAACAATTTAAAAAGGCAAATATTTTAGTCTGTCATGCCGGAAGAGACTTTTAGTACTGTGCAAGTAGAACAGTTATCTGCTGACTGAGCAACAAATCCTCAGCATGCAATCAAAAAATCCGGAACACGTCTATTCGAGTCGATTCTGCATTCTTTTTTTTTCGCTATCCCCGATGTGCAAGAAAAAAGAAGCCTCTGTGCAGATAATGCGACCCGTTGTTCCCACGGCTCTCCGCAGCTTACGTGATGTTGTCCGTGCTGAAGTTGACGATGGTGTTGACGAACGTGTCGCCCAAGAGCACCGAGCGGATGGCGCGCCAGTCGTGCGCCGGTTCACCGAGCAGGAGGCAGATGGCCTCGAGCGTCGTCTTAACGGGTAGCGGCGGATTAGCCATGCTCCGCACTTCCACCAGATGCTGGCGCTTAATGCCCTGCACCGCTATGTGCCGAACGCGCAACGTGAATATTGCAGCTAACTGCATTAACCCCTGCCTTTCGTTCAAAACATTAAACTCGTACCTGACACAGTATAGTGTATCGGGCGGACCTCCACAAGAAATTGAAGGAAAGTGGCATAATTCCGTTCTTCTCACAAGGTTACTTGAAGCGGCAGAATATACTTCTGGGATTAACTTGATTTCACCACTGAGAACTTATACAAAATGCTTTGAGCGTATAGTAAAATTTGCAAGTTTGAGCTAGCAAAATTGGAAAATATTAACCTTGCATTTAAAAAGCGTTAGATGATGTAAAGGAGCAGTAGACACAACACCACGCTTTAGTTCAAGTTTAGTCTAACATTCCGGACTCAAGTCTAGATCCCCAGGTGAACTATTGGGTTGTATCCAGGAAAACATTACATAAAAAGCATAAGCTACAAAGGTGTTACCACACATTTCTGTACTCAGTGTCGCGGCTATGCTAAAGGGGCTTCTAAGCCATTCACTTTGAAAGGCTGAGAGTTCTGTACCAAGTTCTGTAACAAACTGAAATGCATGGAAGTGCTGCGAAAAATGGTTTAGAGAGAACAGGAAAATGTTACTAGCAGTGAACATTAGATTATCCAGTGCAGACCACTTATAGCGTAACCACTTATAGTGCAGAACCAGTTACAACGCGATCTTTTTCGACTCAAGTTTACTCACCCATAAGACATCATGTATTCGCATACCACTTATTGTGCACTCCCCCAAACCAAGATGAAAGACCGGTTTATAATGCAGTTGCTGGAAAATCATTGTGACAAAGGCGGTAGTATGTGCACATCTGAAAGGAGGCACGGTGGGTGATCCGCTGGGGAGCGACCGACAAGGTCGTTACAAAGGAGGAGGGGACGTGGAGCGAATGAATGAAGGGCAAAATGAAGAGGAAAAAAAAAGAAAAAAAGATTGCAGCATGCTGCGCGGGCTCGCCGAGTAGGAGGGCAGTTGCCTTGAAACCGATAAGCCATTGTACCAGCGCCGATTAGAGCGTCGCTAGCATGGCTCTGGCTGCGCACGATTCGACATGGCACCTGCGACCTCGTCTTTATCAACTCCGCTTAACAGTTTCCTGTTGCGAGAAGTGTCGTCATCGAGCTTGCTACAGATATCGCGTTTGCTACAAGTATCGCATTTCGCCTTGATTGATATGTGGGGTTTAACGTCCCAAAACCATTATATGATTATGAGAGACGCCGTAGTGGAGGGCTCCGGAAATTTAGACCACCTGGGGTTCTTTAACGTGCACCCAAATCTGAGCACACGGGCCTACAACATTTCCGCCTCCATCGGAAATGCAGCCGCCGCAGCCGGGATTCGAACCCGCGCCCTGCGGGTCAGCAGCCGAGTATTTTAGCCACTAGACCACCGCGGCAGGGCTCGCGTTTCGCCTTTGCTGCCAGTGCGCTGTCGTACTTAAGCTTGGCGGGTTCTCATCATTGTTGACCTCCTGGCTGCGAAAGCGAACTTCGTATCACGCACACAGTTTTTGGTTCATCTTTTCAACACCGGATCTCCATGTTTTGGACAAACTTCCTGCAAAACATATTCAACGGCAGGTTGGGCCTGATAAGCAAGCGTTGGTTGCGTTTTGGTAGCAGTCGCGTGCTAAGTTGCGGTTTGGTACAGAATCAACAGAACTCTTTGCGATGGCTCCACTTGACGGGAAGAGATACATATCGTTAACGAAAACGAGGGAGGCAGGTGTAGTGCTCGAATGGTCGTTCGCGATTCGATTGCAATGTCTTCAAATCGGGTGTAAGCCTGTGAAATCAAACGATTGGAGTCTTTCAGCGAGTGAAATTCCTGGCGTTATTCTACATAATCGAGGGGGTTCGAGAAGTAGTCGACGAATTTCCGAGATGGTGCTTTTTGTTAGATCCCTGCCCCCTTTTCGCGTCCATTTCTGGCAACACGTGCCTTTCGATATTACTTTTTATTTAACACTAAAAAATTTATACTGTTGTAAACACCATGCACCGCATGCTTCGATTCTCAGACAAGTGAGGCTGCATGCTTAACACGTTTGGTGCAACTGTGACCTTTGAAAAAGGCCGTTTTGGTTGTAATGCAGTACTGCTTATAGGGCGGATACTTGTGACTCCCGCGACTTTAGTTATAAGTGGTCCATACTGAATAGCTCTACAACTAAACCTGTTACTAGACACATTTAGTACCTTCACGATCCTTGTTGCAAGCAAAGACAGCCGACCCCATTGATCATAAGACACCAGCTACATTTTTTTTTTACAGACCACGTTTGAATGGCTGAAATTTACATATTTCTACCTTCAGCTTATTATTATTTCTCCTACAATGATGTACATGTATGCCGGAAACATGTTCCAAATAGAGTTGCCTCGTTATTAGAGCGTTATGAATTAGAAGTCAAATCTAGGCAATTGCATAAAAATTGCACTCAAAGTTTTCCATGAGCACCATGAATTGCAAAAGTTGGAGTCTTGTGAGACGAGAACAAATGCCTGCTATGGAATGGCACTCAATGTCCCGTGGGCTCAAAATTATGGCAAGCCTCAGTGTTGCTGGGGAGAAGAACCTGAAAGCTGTGTGTGAAGTGAACTGTCAAAGCAAACCGGAAGGACTGTGAAGAGCTCAGGGGTGCTAAACTGGACACTGTCTAATTCTGCCATATTGTCAAATTTTGTAATGGAAGAATTTTAAGCCAATCATAGAGGTCGCAGTGGCTCACTTGGCCAATTAGTATCAATCAATGGCGGAATCTGACAACATGACGGAATTCGATAATGAGCAGAATAGCACCCCAGAAGAAGCAAGTCACAAAAGACATTTTAGCAGCAGAGATGTGGGCTTCAAGTGTTTGTAATAGATTGGCTGCACAGGAAGAGGAAAAGAAATAAGTGAACAGAACGAAGAAAGCATTTCAACATTCTGGTAGAGGCAACCCTGCTTCTCTCCGGCCTTCCACTGCTGCCGTGTTTCTCTGTCAAAGAAAGGTGACACTCGTCCATTTCGGTGCCACGTGGATGTCGTACAACTGGCGGGCCAGATCCTCTGACATACGTGATATCATCCGTGCTGAAGTTGACGATGGTGTTGATGAAGTTTTCACGGATGATGACCGAACGGATGGCCTTCCAGTCGGTCGTCGACTCTCCGAGCAGCAGGCAGATGGACTCGAGGGCCATCTTGACCGCAAATGGGGGGTTGCCCATCGAACGAACCTCCACCAGGTGCTGCTTCTTGATAGATTTCACCGCTGGAGGCGGCATTACAAAAAATAAGAACTGCGTCGTCGCAAGCTGACGCCCGACACTCCTCTGAGAATCGATGCCTTTTTAATAATTACTGCTCCTTTCCCGAGTGTACTGCAGACGTATGTAAAGATATTCACCGTGCATTTCATACTCTACCATGCTCGTATAAAGCACAGGCTTCCACAGGATTGACTTGGCACATTCAAGAGTCCCTGTGTTTCGAACTGGCAATTAATTCTCCATCATGCTATCGTCTGCTAGATTTGTGGATAGGTTAGATGGTAGAGCAACTGTTCTAAAAAAACACAGGCCCCAAGTTCAAATATCAGACAAGAACCGAAGTTTTCCACAACTGGGAAGCACTTTTTGAGAAACCTGTGCAAATTTCCTTGCAGCTTTGGCTACAAACAGGCGGTTGGCAACATTTCCCATTCAGTTTCAACCACCAGGTGTTCTATGATGTGCACCTTAATCTAAGTCGATAAGGATTCCACACCCCCCTCCATCGCGATGTAGCTACCATAGCCTGGAACTGAACTCGCAACCTTGAGCTAGGCAGTGCAACACCTTAACTGCTAATCTACTTCATGGACTTCCCTATAAATACACTACAGGAACTCTGGCACTAGTGTCTATGGCAGCTGCGATGCATGGCATTTATTTCAACCAGCATCGGAATGACGTGGTAATACAGGGACTTGTCTAACCTTCAATCTTTCAAGTCCATGTGGCCCGCAGTCGCAAAACAGAATTCAGCAAATGTTTAGCAGTTCCACTTCACTTTTAGGCTCACTAATTCAAATCTGATCACAAAGTTCTCAACATCCTTTTGTTCGAAACGAACACTAAAACACAATAGTAAACAAAGCCACAAGTGAGATCAAAGCCGCGAGTACGAAGATTAAACAAACCCATGTACTACCCATGGACGGATCGCAATACAGAATTCCCTCTATTGTTAAGAAACTTAAATATTAAGAAACTATGATCTATTTGGGTGGGTGTTTGTGCACAAGATCGGGCATGTGCAACCTTACCCTGCTGTGCCTCAATGACGGCGGGTTCGACTTGTGCCAAGTCGGCCATGACACTGGCACGCTTCTCGGCGATGATTTCTTCTTGTTTCTGAAAAACGGAAGAAGCGGGAGAAGAAAAAGTCTTCAGCAAAACAAAGGACTCCAATTTAGTTGCAAACATCTGAAGCTTCCGTCAAATGCCATTCTACATAAAGCATTGGGGCCTTCAAATTACTTTGCACAGGTCACTGCAATGAAAGTAATGTTTCCAAATGTTCTTCGCATTATTGAGTGCACCTAAAAAATCATTCATTCCCAGGTCATTTTCTATGCAGGGGCGTTCACTGCAGATACACACTACTGCATTTCAAGCAGTATCGGAAAGCTTGATGCAATATTAATTTTTCACCTTCTTCAGACATGTGAACTTAATTGTGCGGTTGTATACAGATTTCTGAACATGGCGTCAAAACAAACACAACTACGGCCCAAGAAAAAAAAAAGGAGGGGGATTATCTGAGAGTGTACTCAAGCAGGTCAACGGGATTGACAGCCAGCACGAACAGCAATAAATTACAAAACAAATCACTCATCACCTTGTAGAACATTGCCAAGTGTTTCTCTGCAAGTGCTGCACGCTGTCGTGTAGAGGCGACAATGGCAGTCAGCAACAAGATGGCTGAACAACATTCCGTTGAAATTTAAAAATAGAAAAGCCAGCTTTGAACACGTGAAATATGTCTTAAGCAAGAAAGCTGGTGCCATCCAGCTGACACTGCAGTAAGGCGGTAAAATAACACTGACTCACCCTGAGCTGAGCTTGGATCTCGTGCGACTGCACTTTCTTCTTCTCGGCCTCTTGTTGGTCTTTCAGCTGCATTGAGTCGTTGAAAGAAAAAATACATACAAAAGATTGGTGTTTAGAAGACTGTTGTTTAGAAAGTGTCATCAGAGCTGCAAATATGCATGCGTTAAGCCATCTGCTTATATGCACATTTTAACCCTGTAAAGGTGGTTTCACTGCAGTCAAGCAGTACTAAGCCGTGAAAACGTATATTCAAAACAAATCCGCACTGCCGCAAAGCCCACTTCAAAGTTAAGTGAGGGTATTATGGTAAAAGCTCGTATATCTAGATCTCGTTAACTCGGAAATCAGGTTAACTTGGGAATGCGGCGCAGTCATCGCAAAACCGTGTAAATTTCAATGGTGTCAAATGCTTGTTAATTCAGAGGAATTTAAATCTGCACCAGTTAACTCAAAGGATTCCAGAAAGGGCTATTGGGCCTCCATGCTTTCACAGTAACCGATTACGGTTACTGAAAGCATGGAGTCCTGGCTTTGCTGCCGTAACTGACGGCGGAACCGAAGTTTTGGAGAAACCAAAGGCGAACGAACAGCAGCTGAATATAATCACGATTATAGTGACTGATGGGGGAAGTGGCCAGGTGGCGCTAGTCACCACCCGGCGGAAGCACTTGGGCCGCCGGTACATCCAATGTCTGCGAAATGCACCACACATGGCGCCGCATGCGCGGACAACGGGAAGTTTCCGCAGTTGCCGCTACCCCAGTTGCCTGCGACACCTACGCTGCTGATTTCTTTGCGTTGTGACCTCCGTGCATAGCATGTGCAGCTCGGGTACATCAAAAGAGTTTACTATTGCGCGAGTTGGCGCTTTGACATAGAAACCATCGTTACGTTGTCGGGCTGTGTTTGTGCCGGTGATGATGGTGTGGCTGTTGCTAGTTTGCTGACTGATGATGACATATCGGAAGTGTTTGAAGGGGATCAGAATTGACTGCACCGATGATGACATTCAAGATGAGCCAACGTGACATCGCACGGTGCAGGAGGCCGCCAAAGCCCTGGCTGTCCTCGCGAAGTTTTGCATAATTTCTCGCGACAGCAAGAGAGAACAGCACCACCACATGGGGTTGAAAAAGATCGTTCTAGCGCTTATTCCGACGACGAGGCAGACAAAGCTGACGCAGTTTTTCAGAAAATAAAGGTTTGCCTGTGCCGAGTACATTTTCCTTTTGTTTTGATGGTTCATTCGATAATTCAGAATTCGGTCAATTCAGACATTTTCACCAGTCCCATGAGATCCGGGTTAAGGGGAGATGCTGGTCGAAAAACTAGAGTTTTCTTTAAAATTACCGATTTTTTATTTTCGACTGTTTTGATAAGATTAGTACCTCTACTATTCAGGAAAAAAAAAAATACATGTCGAGACTTGACTGTAAATGCTTTAAAATTGCGTCTACCGAGCACAAGGTGCCTGTTAAGAGGTCCAAAGTGTGCAGTCTTCGAGCACCTTGCCGCCAATAATGCGCCGCCGCCCGCCATTGTTGATCGCATGAGTCGAAGAGTCTAGCCTCACTCTTCAAATAACGACAGTTTCCCTCGCTGATGTGGCGCAATATATAGTAAAATTAAGCATGCTTTTGCGCGTTTTTCCAGTGCCACGACTGGCTTATCACGTGGTACGGATCGGGGACTGTCATTGGCCGCTGCGCGCCTGTATGTGCTAAGAAGCCTACTTGGTGGGTCCATGTCTTGTCGAGCAGCACAGCTGAACAATGCTTTTCTCGTGTATTTATCTCTGTTATGAATGAAAAAAGCTATTGCTCGCGCGTGAAAGCCATTGTCGTGACGCGCTCTGTAGGAATAGGCCACGAGCAGCTGGTCCAATTTGCGGCAGTTGTTGGCTTGCAAAAGCCAATGCACGAAAAGACATTCACAGCCATCAGCCGGAAAGTTTGTGATGCGGCAGTGGATGACATCAGCGCCAATCTTGCGAGGTCGATGAGGGTCAGAGTGAGGGAACTTAGCGGGAACGACATTGCCATTATGTACGATGATATGTGGCCCAAACGTGGCCGCAAAATGACATCGACACTGTTGTGTCCCTCAACACTGGACTTAGTTTAGACTTCACAGTCCTTTCGAACTTCTTCCTAGCTTGCAGTCGGCACAAAGTTCTGCCAGATGGAGCAGAAGAAGTTTGACAAGCGTTTTATGGCCGTGTCTGTGAGCGAAATGTCTGTGAGCAGTCGGCTCGAAAAAGCTAAGAAAGACAAACTCATGATGCTGGCGTATTTTAGTGGCAGTGGCCACTACAAGAAGGATTGTTCTTTTTGTAACTTGGCTAGTGAATTGCTATGCATGATAGGCCCATCCTAACAGCGATTACATCTATATTACTTTTAAAAAAGGCAATTACTATGGACTGGTATTCGCATTATTTCTGCATTAGGTAGTTGCATTATTTCTGCATGGTAGTAGCATTATTTCTGCATTTGTGTAAGAGGTGCAAGCTAAGACATGCCCTAGCATACGATAATGATTGTAGGTACAAGTTCAGCCCACCCTGGCAGATTTCTTCATTCTGTTTGGTCCTTGACACAAGCCAAACGACCTGCAAAACATGCGATTGTGTTTCCCTCACCATTTCTTTAAGCTTGGCATTGGCAGCCTGGTTCTTGGCCTCCAGCTCACGAGACTTGAGTGCCAGCGATTTCTGCAGCTCCTCAACCTGCTCGACAGTCTCGCGAATCTTTTGCAGGCCCACATTGAGGTGGAGCTGCTGCTCCTCCAGCTCGGAGCGCTTCTCGTTGAACAGCTTCACCTGGAAGGCAATGTTTGCAGTCCCGTTCAATTCACAAAGACACACACATAAAAAAAGAAAAATCACAGCATATCCATACAGTGAATGATGAGTGGGGCGAAGCACTGGAGGCTTTCAACACTAATCTGTGAACCACCTGAGAGTATCGCCCACTACATCATCAAAGACGTGACAAACGCTGTACAGTAAAGTCGCAGTAAACGAAACTTCAAGGGACTGAAAAATTAGTTACGTTTAACAAGAGTCCCATTTACTGAGAGAGATGTGAAAAAGTGCCAATTCATTTGTGCAAACTCTTTAAATACCATTTTATGGATGCCTAAGCACTGTGAAAAGAATGTAGCTGAGATAGGCTATTAGAGAAAGCAGGGAAACTACACAAGGTTTTCACATGGCATTCACAAGTTTACTGGTCTACAATCAGTCACTGTGCACTGAAAAATGAATCACTTTTTTTTGTTTGAGGTTTTGCATGTGCATCTTCAGAATTTTTTTCTCCATAGCACTTAAGCTTTGGACAAACAATTCTGACCCAGCTTCCTTCTGGAAAAAGTTTCTCAAATACAGGGCTGCTGACACAGCTCCCTGAAGAGTGGTAACTACTGCCCTGCTTTCCTCTTCAGAGTACTCTTCCAGCTCATCCTCCTTTTTGCCACACACCTCTTCAACAATGCCTTGCTCTGTGTTGTCAAGGCAAGTTGCAACATTGCAGTCAACATGCATGTACTTGTCAAAGTCCAGTGGGATATCCCTTAGGGCACACTGCTCAATCACCTCATGCCTTTGAAGCACATCTTCGTTGTCCGACTCTGGGCAAATCCTCCACACCTGATGCCTGGTCGCTTAAAATCCTGAATACCAGAAGCAATTTGCTATAGCACAAAAAGTGAGCTGCCTCCAGACAGCGTGGTTGTTTGTTTACCGTTTGCCGCACCAGCCACAGGTTAACCGTGTAAGCGTCAGCTGCATAGTGTCGACCACAAACGATGAGGTCCCCGACGTACATCGCTGGATGGCCGATTCGCTTCAGCAATGCAGCGCGCAAGGCCCCATCGTGAGACACCCGGTGCCGATGCTTCTCTGCTGCCCAATCGCTCGATTTGCAGCCGACGACACAGCAACGCTTTTTACCCACATTGCTTATGTCAAGGACGAAGTACGTTCGTACATGTGCACAGGCACTGTAGTTGAGCGAGGAGTGTACACGTGCACGCGACAACTGCGAAGCTGGTTATTTCACCGCAGTGCCAAAAAAAAACAAGGTGCAGTTTCGTACCTGTGGGAGGGAACAGGAACTGATGTTGACTGTCGCGAAAATCGCACATCTTCTCTGTGCTGCCATGTATTGAAGAGGGCCTGTGTCATCCAAGCTTTCGAGTTCGACTCGTAAGTGATGGGCAGAGTAGTGATGCCCTTGAAACAAAGAAGATTTTTTAATTTCCCGATAACAAGTAGCTTCAATATGTCGCTGCCGGACATGTTGGCTCCTTTAAAGAGAGTTAATCGTTTTTTGCTAAGCTTGCCCCCTGTGAAAGCTAAGCTTGCTAAAGAAAGCTAAGCTTTGCTAAGCTTGCCCTCTGTTTTTTGCTAAGCTTGCCCCCTTCAAAGGTGAACTAAGCTCACCTTTGAAGGCAATAGATTTCAACAGCAGGAGCTTATAAAAGAGCGCTGTTTCATCTGCGTTGTAGATATCGTCAACTTCAAACAGGCGCATGATCTTTGGCAGCCGTCCTGCCTGCCAGTCGCGACATGCTGTCGCGTCAGCTGCTGCAGCTTCTCCTGCAATGCTGCGGAAAACGAGACCATTTCTCGCCTTAAACCTCGTCAACCAGTCTCCACTGCAGAAGAAGTCCGTTATACCGAGTTGAAGAATGAACTTTTCAGCCTTAGCATGCATTAGAGGACCGTTGGCAGGAATGTGCTGGCTCCGGGCTCTCCTAAGCCACAACACGAGACACTTTCCAGTCTTTCGTCATCGCCGTGTCGCAGACACAGGCAATCTGCAGCTTCTCCTTGTTGTGCAGAATCCTTGTGAGGCTTCTCTTCTGGACGCCGTGCATCGTCACGAGCACCGACCTCAAGTAGAAGCCGCTTTCGAAATCGACAATGATTTCCATCTTCTTTTCTAACATCAGCACATGATGTGCTGCCATTGTACAAAAAAGGCAAGGCCTCAACTTCGCGAGCCCTTACGAGTTACCAAAGTCGGACGACACCAACGCGTCAATGAAGCACGAATGGCACTACAACGACTGAAAAAACGTGGCCGTGACCTCAGCGACTGGAACAGAGACTGAACGACGAGATGAACAGCAATGGAGCATTTGTTGTGCAGTCTACCAATGAGAGGAGGCCAATGGGCACCTACGAGGCTGGCTGAAAAAACAAAACAGCCGGAACCAGAAAATACCGATGCTCATGGCGATGGGTCTGCCAGAAGTTCTATTTTCGGTTCTCTTTACACGGTGGCATAGAAACTTTAGTTCCGATTACCGAAACATTTTTTACATCGTGTGAATACAAAACCAACTAACTTACAGGCTACTGTTCCGTTTAAGCGATTTCCGTTTATCGTGATTCTACTCTATAGATTTATACAAGAAATTTTATTCGTAAATGCTAGCTATACGTCGCTTACGTTCCCCCTTCATTATAACGGCTTTATGGTCGGTGAAGTGGTGGACAATGATGGGGGGTTGTGGGATGTTTGCAAGAACGAAGTAGAGAGCATGCAGTTGGCAAAGGTGGAACTATAGGCGGTCACGTACAAACAAGGGATGAACAAACCCACTCCCTTAGGAGTTTCACCCCTAAAAAGAGACATGCAGCGTCTCAACTATCGCCCGTACAAGCCCATACCCCAGGTGAAGTCTGCAATATATTTGACTTCATGGAAGAGAAATATGTTTCCGCTGGTGCCTATAGGAAGAAGGTCTTTCTTTCAACTCTCCCTAATCTGCTATAGAGATGTTACTGAGAAGTGTTATGCAATTTACTGCCTAATGCAAAGAATGAACTGCTTTTCAGTTGCTAACTTATTTGGTTAAGAAGCATCTAAAAGAGCCCTGCAACACATTTCTGAGTAATAAATGAGCAGCTTTATTAGCAGAGTTTACTGCCACTCGAATTAACGACCGTAGAAATTTTAATAATCTGTCAAGTACACGCACAGTTACGGGAATTTGTCACATGTTTTCAGCACTTTCTCCGTTCGTACCTGCGAGCATGCTGAAAGCCATGCAGAGGGAAAGGGGATGACAAGGGCGTCAAGAAGCTATGTCAATATGCCAGTGTGCGTCATAGACTTGAGCTTTTTCTTTTCCTTTTTTTCTTTCTTAAAATATGCGGCTCATTTTCAGTGCAATAGCACACACATGTCACAGCAACTCGCACTGAGCACGTTAACTATACCGCTCACAATGCCCTCATCAACCAATGGCAGTGGACTTTGGGGTTTATGGATGGTCATTTGGGGTCATGACATCATTCGTCAAAAGATGAGCGAGTGATTTCTAGCCAACTTTGAGCATTCCGAATTTAAGGCGGCGGCGTGCTGCTCTGTAATGTTTGGCTAACATTTTCTCTTCCCTGACTACCGATTAGCAGCGTTTTTCGACCGTGCTAAATAAAGAGTGTTGCATGGCTCCTCTAAGAAGAGTGATAAGAGAATCTGCTTCGTTGTACTGTTTTCAGCACTTTTTGCTTTTTGAAACACTTTATCGTAGGTCTTGCAAAGTACCTCTTGTAGTCTGACCTATTTTTTGGCCTGATGCAGAATTTTGCCAAAAACAGTGCAGCCAAATGATTGCAGGTAATGATTCAAGTGGTATACAGTAGACTCTCATTGAACGGAACCTGAATGGACCAGCAAAACATTTTCCTTTTAACGGCAGTTTGATGAACAGAGGCATGAACAAGGACACAGAATGCAAGAACGAAACCAATCAAGTCGGAAGTGCTTGTTTCATTTAACAGTTCCGTTCAGCAGTTCAGTGGGCATCTCATGACAGCCCTGAAGCAGGGATGCTTAGCAGCAGTTCAGAAATCAACACGCAAAAGCCAGTCTCACGAGAGATGCAAAAAATAATTTTTCTATTCCATCAATTATTGAACACTGTAGCTGAAAAGCGGTACTACAGTTGAATCTCATTATTTCGAACACGCTGAATTCGAACTCACAATGAGGTCCTGTCAAAGCTATGTGTATTCCAATGGGCGAAAACGTCCGGTAATTCGAGTGCCCAACCACTTTTGACAGTTAATTCGAACATGCCGCGCTCCAAAAATGCTCTGAGCACCCCCGCCCAATCCCGCCGCGGCACCTGCGACACCTCAACGTTGCTCGCGAAGGAAATGAAAAGGAAAGAAAAGGCTGTGATGGAATGTTTGCTGTCTCTCAAATGCCGATCTGCGACGCGCCCATGTCACGCTTCTCCCTTTTCCGTTCCTGCCACATAAAGCCGTCCCTGGGTTGAATGATTGTGTGGTTGAAAAAAAGGAAAAAGGCACTATCTTCTGCAGCCCTTGCCCCATGCGGGAGCACAGCTCTGCGCCTTGAGGGGGGAGGAGGGGGGGCTCTCACGCGCTGGTGCCACGCGTCCCCCTTTCTCTTCCCTGCCACGTAATCTTTCTCCTTTTAACGATGCGCGCGAAGAGAGAAAAAAAAAGCTGCCGTGGAGTGTTGTTTTTCTCTCAAATTCTCTCTGCATGGAGACGCTCCTCCTTTCTCGTCACGTGCTGGCCATGCTGCGGCTGCGTAGCGGAGAGCGGGAGGCTCTGCTATGCAGCAGTCGTTATTGTCGTCTTTAGAAAGTGTCGGTGCTGGACATTTTCGCACGCAACTTCTCTTGCCAGGAGGATACTGAAGCTGAAGTAGAAATGCTTTGCAAGCTGCGTGCAAAATCGATTGACTTGCTGCAAGGCAAACGTGTGCAGATGCACATCACCGATTACTTCAATTAATAACGAATGTCCTGTGATTTGTGAATAAATGTAAGTCTTCTTAAACTTCCCCCTCGTGCGTTAGCTCAATGCACATGCACGGCTGCATGGAGAGCCCTCCATTTATTTAGCTTTAAATACCGTATTTACACGATTGTAAGACGACCCTTTTTTTCAAATTTGACAATCCAATGTTGGGGGGTCGTCTTAGAATCGAAATCGAACCATGTACTTTAGAATCGAAATCGAACCATGTATTGTCATCTCGAATAGTTTCCCGCTCAACCCAAAGCGCATAGTTTTCCGCGTGCTTATACAAAAGCTTTTCTTTTTTTAGCATCTACTGCGCGCATTATGAGTGCCTTTATGACGAGCGCACGGCTCTTGAGGGAGCACCGGTAATCGATGGAAGAGCCGCCGTAGGGGGGTATTGGTAGTTGACGGAAGAGCTCCTCTTTGTCGGCGCAGCTTGACGGGGTAGCTTCAGCCTCTCGACGTGGGGGTCAACAAGCCTTTTAAAGACCTCCTGCGCCACGAATACAACGAGTGGATTTCGTCAGGAAGCCGCGAACTTACGCCAAGCGGGTGTGTGAGGAGAGCCTCCCTGGCTACTGTGTGCGAGTGGGTCCTCTCCGCATGGGCGGCCGTCCCACGCGATGCCGTGGTGCGGTCGTTCGCGAAGTGTGGACTCACACTTGACGACGACGTGCTGTGGGACTGCAGCAGCAATGACGGCAGCAGCACCAGCGAGGACGACTCCAGCGACGATGAATAATCCTCCGCAACCACGTGAATAAATTTCCCTTGTGTAAAATGCGCGCGTTCTTTTTTTTTTTTTTTTTGAGATGTGATTTTGGGGGGGTCGTCTTACATTCGAGTCGTCTTACAATCGTGTAAATACGGTAATTCAAACTTCTTTTAATTTGAACAAATTTTTGGACCCCTTCGAGTTCAAATTATCGAGATTCAACTGTAATACGCTGAAGAGCCTGTTGACACAACATTCAAAGAGGCATTCTAAAAGATTTTCCAATGTTCATTCTCTGTCTAGAAAAAGGTTTGTGTACACTAGTCAGATACGGCATAAGCATCTGAAAAGCCAGTTTCTAAGCTACTCACATAATGGTTGATGAAATCCAGGTAGTGGCGGGGCGTGATGGTGATGGACCGGGCGCCACGCTTGGCGAGCCGGCTGCTCGCCCTGTGCAGCGTCTGGTGCACATACACAAAGGCATTGACGATGGCGCTCCGGTGGTCAGGGGGCAGCCTCAGGCCCGGCACAGCCACGGGGAAGTGCTCCGCAGGCACCGAATACTGAAAGAGATGAACATCCGGATTTCAATCAAACTGATACAACATGCCCATGTGCTGCTCTTTTGCTGTTCCCATCTCAATGGCGTTGCGAAGGGCGACAGCAATACACACAATTCTCAAAGGTAGCCCTAGTTCAGCACACCAAATTATGCATAAGACATTCAATGAGAATAATCTAACAGGCCAGCGCACATCGCGCTTGCTAGATTATATGAAAGCTACTGTTTTTGCTTAAACTAGGCCACAGCAGGCTGAAATTCTGGTATCCCTGATGAATTCTCTGTTTCGTGGTGTAGTCACCAGTGAGACCAGTAGAATCAGGCATGTATACATTGAAGCGAGATGTGCAAATTATGCAGTATAAGGGCCTATATCATGATCAAAATAACAAAAACCTTGTTTTATAACAATGCAAAGGCACTAGCCGAGATATTCAGTTTGCTTCAAGTTACACAAAGTATTGACGTAATGGGCCAAATTAACAGATATTAACAAAAGAGCAAAACATTTACAGGTACGAAAAGTGTCTAACATTGAAAAAGTTACTTTCGTTGTTTCAAATGAACTCATTTTAGTAGTTCTGTAGCAAGTGCTATTTCTAAGAGTGCAGCATGGTGAACTTACATTGGTCCGGTCAATGTCCAGTTTGGAAGTGAACTCTTTGCCCACTTGGAAGAGGGCATCGTCCGACCAGTCACCAAACCAGTTCAAGACACACCTGTGCAAAAGTAAGATCATTATTGTACTGCTGGCTGCACAGCTGACGTGGGAAATCACTCACTGTGGGATCAGTTGTGTACACCAAACATGGCAATCACATATAAATTACAATAAACTCCCAATAAACAGAACCTGAAGAGACCAAGAAAATGTGTTTCATTTAACACGAGTTTCATTTAACACGAATCAATAGAGTCAAATCCCTCTACAACTAAATTTAAGAGATACAGGAAAAAGTTAAATCGAGCGAAATTTTGTTGCAGAAACACCTCACACATTTTTCTTCAGGTATGGTTTCATCAGATTGCACAACCAACAAAGATTAACTTTGCAACCTTGAGAACTAGCAAAACCTGATTATTCATAGAATCTGCGATATCAGTGTGATCAAGTAAACAAAACGGAATGCTTTCACGAGTCATCATTCTTTGCCTTAGCATCTCATAACTCAATAACTACAAATCTCAGTATCTTTGTAATTCAGCATCTACAGAATTTGGCACATACGAAACTCGACATCTATGAAATCTGACATCTCTGATTTGAAATAGTTTAAACTTTTTTGGGACACTTGCACAATTTTAATTATTGAACACCTACTGAGTGCAGCAATGAGGAGTTCTCCGCTACAAGATTTCTCAATGGTATGGTGCATAACCTTTCAAAGTTCGCAACCTTCATAGCAAGAACCAGTTTACTCTTCAGTCCACTGAAAACATCAACGACCAGACTTTTTCACTAAAGTAGCGGTTTCCCTCTGCAACACAGGTGCAGCACCCCACCTGTTGAAGAGTGCTGGAGATGTGGCCGCCCTGTCCTTGAGTCCCTCGGAGGACGGGTTCATGGTGAACACGACGTGCAGGTTGCGCATCACCTGCCCTGTGAACCACTTGTACAGCTCCTCACTTGAGTCCAGCATGAGTCCCTCGCGCTGTGAGCCCTCCTTGCACTGGGTCATGAGGGCCGCGTACTCGTCCCCTTCAAACAGACCGGGCACCTCGCCGTTGGCCAGCAGGGTGTTCATGCGCTCTAGGAAGGACGAGTCCAGCACGTTGCCCTCGTCCAGGATGAAGCAGATCTTCTCGCCCTTGCAGCCGGATCGGCGCAGCACCGACCGCAGGTCCTCGTCAAAGTCCGCCGCGGTGTACTTGTTGTGGACCTTGATCTGGAAGACGCTCAGGCCGTTCATCCAGGCCACGAAACGCGACAGCGTTGTCTTGCCCGCGCCGCTCACGCCGATCAGCAGAAGGTGACCCTGTTGAGGTGAACAAAGTGCATGGAGATGTCACGCCTCATTATGTTCTTGTTTTCTTTCCCGAGCTGGCAGCTGTAAGCCATAGTATGCAACTTCTGGCCTCGTAATGTCTACGGAAAGGCACTGTTTAAAAGCCAACATTCTGCCAAGAGTAAGCTGTCTGCAAATTGAGGTCCTATTTTAACTACCTACTGTTTGGTGATTTGATCAGAAGTTCTTCCCGCAGCAAGGCTGATTAAAGCTATTTGTCACGGCTCTGGGACATAATTCTTCCAGTTAGTAATCTGCCTCCAGTAAAACATGCACTTGTGGTAACATATCCTAGGACACAGCAAGAGACTGCTTTCTCACCTGTGGCTGTCGGAAGATACGGTCAATGCGAAGCACGTGGTCGAGGACCTCATTGAACAGAACCAGCTGCACATCCAGCTCCTCTTCGTAGAAAATCTGAAAATTGGGAGGTTTCAAAATTGCAGAATAAACAATGCAGGAACATGCCACATGGATGGAAGTTCAGCTTGAACAAACAGGATTTTGCGAGTTGTCAGTTCGTTGAACACTTTGCGTTAACTGCAAAAAAACTCTGCCACTACTGAAGCTAGCATCCACTGTCATATCATTTTGTGAAAAGAACAGTCACTACTGGATAATATATCAAACCACCCAGCAAAGTGAATGCCTCCACAGCATAGAGAAATGCAGCACATTTTTAATATTACAAAAATTGAGCTGTGTCGACCAATACAAGCCCTCTTCCCATGACAAAAGAGAGAGGGCAGTACCTTGAGCCTGGCCTTGACGTAGTTCCGTAGCTCGTCTCGCTTCACAGGAACATAGTCCTTGGAGAGCCAGTTGCTATAGAGGATGGGCCGCCCAAGTGCCTCATCCTGGTTGATGTTGGGGAAGTGCTTTAGGGCCACCACATCCACGTTCTCATCCGTCCAGGCGCGCTCCTCGTCCTCCACCAGTCTAAAGCACACAGAGGCAATCGCGGGCAAATTACGACAAAAGAAACGAGGCTCATTTTGATAGCACAGACAATAATGTCACTGAGTGAAGGATAAAGCTACATAGCTTTATGCTTGTGCCTCCTACTTGTGTATTGACTATGGTGGCAGTGCATGCGTCATGAGTCACTGGGTCCTAACCTCTGTCGTGCGCTCAATCTTCCTCTAGTGTCTCGCATGCCCCCCACAGCCCTGTTAAAAGCACTGTTTGCGTATTGCAACAGTGCACAAAGTTTGATCTTTTGCCATTGCAGCTGTGGCCTAACGTGCCGGCTCAGCTACAACCCGACCGAAGCTATGAAGAAGTACCTGTGGCGTTCGGTGCAAAACACTTCCGCCCAGTACTTCTTCTTTTCTGCTGTTTTTATACCCTTACCTTGTCAATAGGCAAGACGTCATCAGATGGTCCAACCAAAGTTAAATGCTGATTGGTGAAGCATGAAGAAAACAAAAAACAGACAGACAGGAGCGCACGCACAAGCACACACACTTTTCCTCTATGTCTTGTCTGCTTCTCTTTGCACTTAGGGTCCAGAATAATCAAGAAGCTGACCATTCACGCATTAATGCATCATCGAAATAGATACTGTTCATATACAATCACCAACCTATAACACTGCTAGCTGTAGTGCAAATCAAAAACAAGATCAACCACCTATTTCTAATAGTGCGCTAGATAGACGTGGGAAGTACAGCTATGTTCCAATGAATTGAGTGCATCGAGAGTAGGCTATGGTGTTCATACTAGGGAGTAGGTGTTAGTGTTGGTTAAACCACACACCGCTGCACCGTTAAAGATGCAGGTGGCGTGGCAATAATCGTATCTTCACTCCCACATAAAGGCTGCGACATCTTCAAAACGAAAACGCCATGATGATGCCCGTTTTGTCCCCCATACCTGTCCTGAAACAGTCTAAGACCCTCATGAGCCCAGATGCGCACCAGGCCCTCGACAGGCAACGTCTCGAGTGGCCGCAGGGCCTCGCAGATGCCCCGCACCCAACGGGTCAGCTCACGCGGGCTGTACACATAATGCGGCTGCATGTCTTGGGTGAAGCGCTCCTACAGACAGAGACAGCACATATACAATTCCTGGTTACTCACAGTGGCAGAAGGAGACAGCTCTGACACCAGGATCAAAGGCAATACAACAACTAAGCATAGTAAAACCAAAGAGTATTATGCAATATGAAGGACGAAAACAATCGGCAGCACTGCTCAGACATTTACTTGGAGCGCATCAACTGCACATTCAAGTTTCATTCGTAATTTTGTGCTATAGGTTTTATCAGGCTTAGGTGAATATTTCAATGCTTCGAACAAAAAATGCAGTATACGAATTCGCTTTCAATTGAACTTAAATTATTGAAAATTTCGAGTTATTCGAGACAAACAAATAAATGCATATTAGTACACGTGCAACACCTTGTAAAGGTGGTTTCACTGTAGCGGAGGGATGCTAGTCCGTAAAAGCACTTATTCAAATGTACATTAGTTTGCATACCCTCCACCCCCCCCCCCCCCTGTAACAAAGGTTTCACTACAGTAAAGTGGTTTCACTCCAGTGATGCGGTGCCGAGCCGTGAGAATACGTATCCTAGAGAAATCCACCCTGCTGCAAAGCCCTACTTCAAGGCTAAGCACACTGCCCAAGATGGCACAAATACTACTAGATTATTGCGCCTGCTGGCCCAAGACAGGCAAAATACCTTGTAGCAAATGAAGGTTGCGTCGTACGCTCACCTGAGACAGGAGATAGAACTCCACCATGGCAGCAGTGAGGGGCTCCGCATAGGCTCTCAGTGAGGGCACCATGCGTAGCATGGCACGGTTGAAGGTGCCGTAGATCTGCTTGAGTGACGTCTCGCCCGGGTAGTCGACGTAGACTACAGGCACGTGTCGCAGGAACCTGGTTGCGAGCAGGAGGCACTAGTGTCATTTTCTGGTGAGACTTGGGCAGATGACAAAGTTTAAACTCTGAATGCATGGACAGTTGCTCTTGCCATGACTTCAAAAAGCGTCAGGAAAATGTGTGGTCTCCTCTAGACTATTCTTTCCTGATGAACCACTGAAGCTATAACATTTGCTTAGAAGTCAATGTTTTTAGACTAAGGAATGACACTGTCTGCAAAAGTAATAGATAGTAATCGTTAGAAACTGAATATAATTATAACAAGTCTAGCGATGGAAGCGACATATTGGAGCAGATTATCGAGCAGGAAAACTTGTGCTTTGGAGCAGCCATAAGTGTTTTTTGAGCAGCAAGATAATGCTAGTTTGGAGCAATTATTGAAATTTTAGGAGCAGATAGCAAAATATTCAAAACGACTCCTGGAGTTTAAAGCGTCATCCGAAGTTCTAATAAATATCAATATTTATCAAACATATTGCACATACAATAATCACTTGAAATAGCGTGAAACAAATATTAAAACACTAAGATGAGCTACCTATATTTGAAACGATACTTGTGGTAGAAATCATATAAAAGCAATAAAGCTGTGCCATTGCCACATGTAACTATTGCCGAAGCAGCAGTCTATAATCAGTACGAGTACTGTATGTTTTATTCTTTCACCAAAATAGGCAGCCTAGAAATTTTCAAAAGTACCATGAAATAAGCTAAATGAGCTTTACACTTAAATGCCACTTCTTGTGACATAAATGAGCTCAAAGCTGCTAAAGTAGTGAATGTAATCAGTCACATATCAAAGTCATAGGAGCAGTTAGTAAACATTACGATGCTGAACTAACTACACACACATTCCATAAAAATAGTCTGCTTGTAAGATATACAAGTCCACAATGTTAGTACATGTAGCATTGCCAATATGCTAGTATACAGCCAGTTGTTGTTTTCGTTTAAACTCATGGCATGGTCACGCAATTGAACTCCACTGTTTTCCATTTTGCGATCCCATTTTGGAGAAGGTTTGGAGCAGTTACCAACAACTGCAGTTTGGAGCAAAATGGAGCAGCATTTCTTTTTTTGGAGCAGTTTGGATCAATTGGAGCACTACTTCAATCACTGCAAATTGCAAGGCTCATTTGAAAAATCATAGATTATTAATGGAGACATCTATGGAACTAAGCTACATAAATTATTTTAGTTTAAGCGCACGAACTAAATATTGTGTGCCTTCAGCACAATGCAATCATCCTTTTACTTTTTTTACACGTGCTTTAGTTACACACGATATTGCCACCTTCGAAGATACGTCAAACAGCGATAACGAAATACCGTATTATCATCTACAACAACGCGCACCCCATACGGCAGCAGCCTTATCGTGTTTTGCCAACCAAACAGCACGCTATTCAAACGCAGGTCAAGGAAATGCTTCAGGATGGCGTGATACAGCCTTCAAGCAGCCCCTGGTCATCACTAATCGTTCTCATGAGAAAGAAAGATGGCACGCTTCGCTTTTGTGTCGACTGCAGGAAGTTGCATGATGTCACAAAAAAAGAAGTGTACCTGTTTTTCAGAGTCGATGATTCTCTGGACAGACTGCGGCGCGCGAAGCATTTTTCATCCAGCGACCTGAAGAGTGGTTATTGGCAAATAGAGGTCGACGAATGTGACCGGAAAAAGACTGCTTTTGTACCTCCGGATAGCCTTTATGAATTCAGAGTGCTTCCTTTTGGCCTCTGTTCCGCTCCAGCCACATTCCACTGAATGATGGATACTGTACTGGCTGACCTTAAGCGGAAAAGCTGTCTCGTCTACTTCGATGATGTCGTTCTGCTTTTGGAAACATTTGACGAGCACCTTTGTCACCTTCAGAATGTACTCGAAGCCAGACCTGAGAAAAGCCTTTCGGCTATGAAGAACTGAAGTTTCTTGGTCACATCATGAGCACCCCTGGTGTTCGGCCTGATCCTGACAAGACTGCTGCGGTTGCCGCTTTTCCAGCTCCAAGTGACAAAAAAATTTTTCGACGGTTTCTGGGTCTGTGTGCATACTACCAGCGCTTTATTGAAACTTTCTCGAACATTGCGGAGTCACTATTACCCCTCATGCATGACGACACACAATATATTGTTACTTTTTTTATCAACGTGCCTGTGTGAGAGTGGCTTTCGGCCAGGGTCCGTGGGCGGGTTGCACGCGCCCACAAACTGGATGCGCTCCAAACGGACCCAGGTGTGGTCCGTAGTTCGGTAGAAGCCTCCATGCTCCACAAGCTGCCGCAGGAAGGAGATCACTCGCTGTGTCCCTGAAAAGATAAGACATTATCATTGACTGATGGCTATGATTAAAAGCGCACTCTCAAAACTCTTTCGATAAACTGCTCTGTAGTAACAGTAGTGTGCTAGCATTGATTCACATATGTGTACTAATGTATTGACAAGCAGTGCTACTAGTGACATCTTGACAGACTGCGCCTCACCAAATCATGTGGAAATATTAGCAATATCGCCGACAGTACCTCATTTAGCTACTTAAAACTAAATCAGTAAACATTTACAGTCCTTACATTTTTCTTTAACATGAGAAAAGGCATCAAATGCAAGGAAGTTTCTAGTATGCAATGATTTAGCAAAGAGCTTAAAGATGGCATTGTCAGTGATGCTTATGATACATAATGAAGGGCATTGACAGATCTGTGCTAATACATTTCTGCTATGGCAATCATAGAAGTTTTACGAGTACACAGCAGCACATATGCATAAACTCGAATGGCAGTTTGAAAGTTCTCGATTGGACATAACACTGTTGATTTGTACATGTCCCCTTTGGTTTCCAAAGCTGTAAAGATTACCCCTCCTCACGGGTGAGCCCAACTTGATAAAGCGACAAGTTCCAATGAGATATAGAAGAGCAGATAGCACTACCAATAGTACAATGAAACCCTTACCCTGAGCTTAAAGGGGCCCTGAAACACTTTTTTAAGTAACCATGGAATGAATTCACTGGAAGAGCTTATTGCCTCACAAATTCAACGCCGCAAAAATTTTAAGAATCCGTCCAGTACGAGAGGAGTTACAAAGATTTGCCCACGCTGCAATTGCATTCTCTCTTCTCTTATCCCAACAAAAGCACTGGAAGCTAAGCAGGGAGGGATGGCAGGGGCAAAGAAAATAGGTCACATGTGTTTCGCGACCTTGAGCCCTTTATTTTTTTATTCGAATGGGCGCCTTTTTCAGTGTCATCATGCACACGCGTGGACAAGTTGCGACCTTTCGCAGCGATCTCTGCAACGACCGAGCACGCCATGTTCAAATCAGTCAATGGCTGATAGATGGCCTTCTACAAGTGATTTTTCAGCATCTTCCATCATATGTCGAGAAAAGAAAAAAATTTTTTAGCTGAATTTAATAATTTATTGTGAAGTCTAGGCCGCATGCTGCGCTATACCATTTGGCTTGCGCGTTGTCGGGGTCCTCTATTACCGATCGGTGGCGTTTTCTGGCCATCTTTAATAAGAGTCTGAACTTAACACAAATTGGCATGCTAATAGAGTTTTTTCGCCTCTTTTCAAACATGTCATCTATTTTCAAGTAGATCCTCGGTGGTGCATTGGCTTTGGGAGTCCAATAATGGAGCAAAATCTCGACAATTTCTTATGCCCAATGCCGACAGCGCGTGCAGCCACCACCGCCTTCACATTTACAGCGAAACTATCTCGGGAGCTCCCACCCTCGTACCATTGGCTCACTCGGCTGCTGCCGTTCGCCGTAACACGCAGTGACGTATAGGAGCACGAAAGAACAGTCGCTGAGCATTCGCTGTTTTCGCAATGAAGTTCGAGGAGCGACGAAAGTCCCTTGCGCTTTTCTGCCGGCTCCTGAACGGCAAGTTTTTGAATACTGCAAGCAGGGCATGCCGCACCTGCCACAAGTGCCGTCAGCAAGAGGGTGTCGCACAAAACTGTCGTTGCACAAACCTCATCGCGCTGTCGTTCGTCTTTTTCGAAGAAGCTGAGCTTCTTTTCCGAAGCACTGACGAAAGAAAGCGCAGCGTCAATCCCTTCATCGCAGCCACTGTCGCTCGCGCACTCGTCGATGCCGCCGTCAGGCCTAGCACACGTAGGCGCGTTCTCGTTCGTTGCCGTCGTTCGGGGCGCTTTACGCCACCTTTCCTTGAACTTGTGCTTCGTTCGAAACTTCTGCGGTCTTACGTTGCACTTTTTCGGGCATTTCATCGCGGAAATATGCGTAGACGCGCAGAAAAGCAGACGGACCAAATGTCGATGGCCGCCACCAACACAGCTGACAATGACTCGGTAGCCAATGGCGATGCGGCTCAGGGTGCCGCGCGTTTCATACTGCTCAAACCACGTGATAAAAAGGCCTCGTTTTTTGTTCTTTTTTGCCCACGTACGAAACTGGCGGTGGTCGGAGCTGTAAGAAGAAGGCCGGACGCAACTTCCCCAAACGATCGCGATGGCAGGCGGCACTGCGACGGGGAGCAGCGCGCAGTCAAAGATGGCCAATATCGGCGCAAATTCACGAAATTTTCAGCCACCGCGATGCCTTCATACACATTTTTTTGCATTTTGCGGTTCGAATTTAGTTTTGAAATTTTCACAGATGAAAGAAGAAGGTTTGAAGATTACAATGCAATAAAAATCAGAAATACGAGAAATTTCGCTAAAAACGCGATTTTTCGACTCGCATCTCCCCTTAAGTGCACAGCACTCACCATACTTGTCCATGTCGGGCAGGTTGATCTCGTCGCAGAAGAGCACCAGCCACTTGCCCAACTGGATTGGGGAGAGCACCACACCGTTCGGGGTGCGCCGGTACTCGCAGTAGTGGTCGAAGGTCTTCAGTAGCAGCTCCGGGGTGGTGGCACTAGAAAAGTTTAGGCCCACCACCTCCATGTCGGGCAGCGAGCGCAGCGCTGAGAAGAGGGTCATGGTCTTGCCGGAGCCCGGCGGACCGCACAGCACCAGGGGACGGTGCTCGGCCAGCCACGTGTAGAGCAAGGCCTCGTGGCGCACCGTGTCCACCGTGGGCACCACCACATCTGGCGCGGCCACCTTGTGCGTCTCCACTTCCACCTGGGGCACCTTGCTCTGCCAGGGAGTCCACTCGCCCGTCGACAGAGACACCTGCAGAAGTGAAGCACCGTTATCATCATCTCTGTCGAGCGAGACTGTTGAAACAAAGTGATACGTGCGACAGCACTGCATTGTTTTTAGATAGGAGTCGACTATGACAATGGCAGTGATGGAAGCGACATTTTGCTTTTTGGAGCAGATTCTGGAGCAGAAAAATATGCTATAGCTTATGGTTGCTATAGGAGTTTTCGTAGCAGATGCATGTTCCTTACTGCTCCTAACCTTCCTGAAGCCTAAAACATCGCTTGAGCATCTAATAAACATTTATATTTATTATTAAACATGCCGTATGTTAGTATACAAGCAGTACAGTGGGTGTAAATCATGATGGGGGGGGGGTCAAGAGAATCTGGACTTTTCTGGTGTTCAGGCTGTGGAGGACACCCCTTGGAAGTGTCCCACTTGAGATTTAGCTTTAGCACGTGATATAATTGAGTTAACAGTGGATAAATATAGCGCAATCAATTGTTCAAAAGGCTTTTTATTTTTTACTGCATACCTGTGGTAAATTCTTTTCAGCTCTGTGAACTATGGAAATCAAAAAAAGGTGAAAAAAAGAGACTGAATAGAACAATGCAATTGGTCGAGCTCAGACACCATGCTCATTTTTATTTATTTTATTTGAAAGCATGATTTAATTTCTATATAAATAAAAATACAAACCATATTAAATATACAAACTGGACCCCATGGCCTGATATGCGTCACCCCACGAGATTTTTCTAGATTTACGCCACGGAGTAGCATACTCGGATGATAGTGTAAACAGCCTGCTTTTGGTTTAATTTATGCTCACGGGATGGTCCCATGGTTCAACTTAATTCTCTTTAGTTTGCCAACATCATTTTAGAGCAGGTTGGTTTGGAGCAGTTACTAGGAAATATAGCACTTTGGAGCAGCATGTAGCAGCATATCTCTTTCGAAGCAGTTTGATGCAATTGGAGCACCACTTCCATCACTGCACCTTCGCAGACGATACAATACATTAAAGACAAAAATGAGCGGCCACAGTGACGAGAACTTGGGCCAATACAGTAAAATCTCGGTAGAACGAAGACCACTTTAACGAACTTTTCAGATTAGTGAACTTAAAAAAAATCCCATGCTGACTGCTAAGAGATTCAATGTAAAATTATTTCACTACTACGTACTTCATAATACCAAGCTTATCAGAATAACGAGTGCTAAGTTAGTTCCACGTTATATTAGCAACGCATAAGTACTATGGACTCATGTTCTGAAATCTGTCGTGACCACCAGAGCGGTACCCAAGCAGACAACACAGCGAATGAACGCCTTGCTTTTCAAAAGACGCGGGATGGTGTGGAGGAAAAAAAAACGAAACTTTTTTCCCCTTTCTTTTTATTGAAACGCCAACACTACAGGTTTACAAGCACAGAGGCGAGAGGCGAGGGCAACAAGGGAGGGCAAAGCCAGGGAGGCAGGCGGCAGAGTGGGAGTTACGGAGCAGGAAGCATGGGCGCGGAAAACCTGAGGCAGTGAGGGAGCAGAAAACGAAATGCGAGAAATTTTTTTTTTTTTTAGCTCTTCACTTCTTCGAAGAGACGATGACAGCCGTGACATTCTTACTTTAGTCACTTTTACATGTGATCTAGGAGGCCAAAGGGGTACATGTGTTCTCCGAGGAGGCCTTCTCAGTCGTGTTTATCTTTTCAGTGATTACTTATCACATCCGCAAAGCAAGTCAGCGTTCGCGCTGCGGTGCTACTACAATGAGCTCATCTCTGCTTGCGACGAAGAAGCGGAAGCTGTTTATGCTAAGGAGAAAGTGAAGAATGAGGATGAGCTGGAGGCCTTTGTGCAGCAAAGTTTGTGCTGCACTCATCAAAAAAAAAAAAGAGAAAAATCAGACTCCTTTAAGAAAACGTGCATTTTTTTTTGGTGTTCACTTGCGCATTTCTTTTTAATCGTGAAAAACGAGTTCACGGAACCACCGTTGTAAAGGTAAGTCGTTTTGGTTGGTGGAAAATAAGTATTTATGGTTAATTTTTGGGCTTTCATTATAACGACCTTTCAAAATAGCAAACAAATTACTGTGGTCTTCTGAAGTTCGCTATACTGAGATTTTACTGTAACATTACTGATACGTCATTTTGACAATGACAATAAATAGAAGTGCCTTTGTTGACAAGGAAAACAACAATTAGTGCACATATTGACGATACAATGACTGCTCGGCCTCGTGTTATTCCTATCCAGCTGAATTGCTGACAGCTTTTCTTGCTTTGAGACATCCAGTTGCACGAAGCTTGCCTAATTATCCAGACGGGTACTCACTGTCAATGAATGCCTCAAGTGTAGAGGATTAGAAAATGCTCTCATTAAAGGTTGCAAAATGCCGCTTATAGTTTCCTTTCTCAGAAGATAAGAAGTTAAAAAGGCCCACTCACCTCGTAATCAATGATGGGCATGCCTGTGTTGGCCGGCAGCGACACTGTGGCCACGCTGCGGATGAAGTCGCCCAGCTCAGAGCGTACCTTCAGGCGGCCATCACCAGCGAACGACCACAGAAGGGCATACACGAGGCACTTGGGAATGTACTTCTCCAGCTGGTCTTGCTGTGAGGACGATGTATTCAATTCATCACAATCGTGCAAATGCAGACAAGGCTGTTTCGATTATAAAAGAACGACGACACTCACTGCTACAAAGGATTTGTTGGAGGGCAGAGAATATTCGAATGAATAGTGTAGTGTTCAACCTAACTTAGACACAAATCAGCAATTTCCAAAATTTTGAATGATTAAAAACAAATAAACAGACAAATTTTAAAGCATGTCACCAGCCTGAATAAATACCGTAGTTCATGACAACGTGACGCTGCTATGCCGCAAAACCGTCCATTCGAGGAAAACTTGCTCTGCTGTGAAGCCACACTAAGCGTACATGTAAGCTTTTTTTAATCTATATGCGTGCCATACAAACTTACATGGGCTAGGTATGGTAAATATTTTAAACAAAAAGTGTCTTACCCATTACAACATTGTTACGCAGGTTTTTATGTTCTCAATGTTTTCATTTGAGGCAAGGCCTCGGACCGGGAGGGAGAGGAGCCATTTTCGAACAGTACAAAAAAGTTTATAGCACACGCGAAAAAAGAAAGATGGGAAAATATACAAGCACCTGTGAGAAATAATTAAGCCAAGTTTAAGACAACACTACTCTGACCGGCATCACGAGATAAAAAAATCCTGTCAAACGTTCCAAAAAAAAAAACAGTCACCGGTTCTTGAGATACTTGCAGTGGCTGGGGCGGCGTAGTCGTTGCGCACACGGTGAAATGATGGCACGGCCGCTCATGGGGCGGATGAGCAGGCAAGTCCATTGGGACGTCGCCGAGTCAGGGTCTTGGCACGACAGGAAGGCTTCAGGCCCTTGGTCGGGACAGCAGGCGGCAGCAGGAACCGTGAGCGACTAGTCGCAGAGACCTTTCGACGCTGTCGGGCCCTTCGTGCTCGTCCCCAAAGGTCGACAGTACAGACCCTGGCACCAGCACCGTGTTGTTCACTCTCTTCCTCGGGTCTCCCTATCCACGTTCCAGCCCGTCGTCGTGCTCTTCTTCTTCTCCGTCTTCGTCCCACCTTACATTGTTCTTTGTCCGATTTCCCTCGTCCGCTCACCACGTGCCGTGCCCCCCCAACGTCGTCCTTTTCGTTGTGCACGTGTTCTTTGTGTGGTGCCGCCGTCACGTTACACAACCGCTTTTGCATCCCTCGCGACACCACAACAGCACCGCACCAAGAACACCACACCGACAACACCGCACTGTTGCACTACACTCATCACAAACATGCACAATTACATGATTAATTTACTGCTAGAATTCAAATTTGCTTTGAAATGATTTGGTACTGAGCCTATTACAGTTGAACCCCTTTATAAGAGACACACTTAATAGACCAATAGGTATAAGAGACACCAGCGTGCTTGCGCTGAAATAGGGAGTTGGTAAGGTAATGCTACCGTGGTAGCCTGCTCATGAGACACACCTCATATAAAAGACAAGAATTGCTCCCCAGTACATGTCTCTTATAAAGGGGTTCAACTGTGCCAAAAAACGTGGCCACTGTGCATCACACCAACCTGCATCATGAAGTCCGGGTGCGAGTGGTTGTAGGCGAGCACATTGTGTGTGGCCTGGTTCAACATGGAGAAGAGAGAGCCCAGGGCTCGAAAGCGAGTGAAGTCCATAACGTGCTCCTGGCGTGAGGCCCACTCCAGGGATCGGACCACCAGGCCTTCACTTCCAAAGTAAGGCTGCAGGATCATCGCAACGTCTCGCTGGGTCTGCACCCAGGAAAGAGGTCAGGATAATGAGTGACAATGTCATAATGCAGAGTAGCACGATACCTGAAGCATCATAGATGTGGCAGTTAGTAATACTCAACAGCAAAGGCTTACAGTGAAAAAGCTGAACACAGGAAAAGACGACACCTAGCAGGGTTAATAAGGACTAGAACTGCTTAATTCATTGAGCAGTGCTAGCCCCAGTTGTTCATTGAGGATTCCTAAGACATCTATTGGGGATCAACTAGGGCATCAACTGTTTATCGTTCATTGAAGAACACCAAAAACATCAGTGTCCTCTTCGCATGCTGCAGCTCAAGCAAAACTGAATGAGAGACAATTTAACTGTACTGACTATAACAAGTGAAGCACTTTAAAGAAGACATTCCATCAGACACCTCGATGTGCTACTAATCAATTTTACATAAATTAAAAGTGCACAGTCTTACAACATCTGGCGCACCTTCCTCGGACTAAGTAACACAGGCATAACGGGACTGCTCTCATACCTTAGTTTCTTGTCACATCGCACCAAATCTGCAATATGGTTATGAGGCATGCCAAGTGGAGGTCTACGGATTAAGTCTGGACATCTGAGATTGCTTATGCATGGCTAAATATAAACACATGGGTGTCGCATTTTTAAGCAAGAGAGTAAAAATGCAAACTGGCAATTACAAGAGAGATGACATGGACACACACGGACTCTCTTGTGGCGGTGTGCTTGCACTGTTACTCCCTTGCTCGACAATGAATCAACTTGCTGAGAAAAGAAGCTTCGATGATGTTGCATTTTGCTGCTAACAATGCAGCTGCTAACAAGAACTAAACGTTAGCAGCACAACAGCTTCGTCAAAAATCTGCCAAGGCAGATTTTCCTTTTAATTATACAGTGAAATCTCACTAATTCAACTCGAATAATTCAAAATATCAGTTAATTAGAATAAATTCTGCGGTCCTGCGTTTTTCAATGCAAATTTTACCGGATCATTTGAACAGCCCGTGGAGTTTCACCCGGATAATTCGTAATTCCTGCTGGCAGCAACGTAGGTAAAACAGCCTTACAGCGATGCTTATCTCGGAGGTCATAGTAGTTGGAGTACCGGAAACGAGTTAAAATGTTTTCTGTTTCTTGTTTTCCACGTTTGTGCTTTCTACGTTCGCGCTTTTCACGTTTTCCAATTTTTCACGCATTCCGTTTCGCATTTTCATGTAGCTCGCATGCTTCGACCATTTGCCGTTGTGAGGGTGGCCGAGAGAGGGCGTTACGTGACGGCGTCATCATCATCGGGACTTGGCCAAGAGAGGGCACTACGTGACGGCGTCATCATCATGATTGGGACTGGAGTGGTGGGGGTTGCGTGTGTGGGGGAAGGGAGAGTTCGGGCTGGTTGGAAGGAGTGGCAAGACGTAGCGGTGTGTGGTGTGCGATTTAGGGTTAGCGCGTGACAAGTGGGGGCTCGTCCGGGATGGCTTCAGGCCCGACAACAGCAGCGGATGACATGCCTAGGCTCCAAGCTCTCGTTGAAGAGCTGTTGCTGGGCACCGACGGCTCCACCATGGAGCGCGAACGAATCGCGGCAGTCGTGCGCGATAGAGTGATGGCGACGCCGCTGCCCACGGCTCCGCACGTGGGAGCATGGACTGGGGCCGCTAACACTGGCGCGGTCCCTCGGGCCACCGACGACTCTGCGCCTCGGCTCGCCGCTGCGCACCTCCCCCGCTACTCCGGTGCTAGAGACTTGCAGTCGCCGGAGGAGTTTCTTGAACGTTTGGAGAACTTCTGCCTCGTGACGGGGGTCGCCGCCGATAAGCGACTGACACACGTGGTACCGGCTGCCCTCGAGGGTGGCGCGAAGTTGTGGTGGCGGTTCGTGCGCGGGTTCGACTCGTGGGAGCAATTCACCGCCGCCTTCCGCTCCGAGTTCTCGTCGATTGACGCGAAGCGTCGCCTGAAGGCGGAGCTCGAACAGCGCACGCAGCACCCGGAAGAAAATTTGAAAGAGTTTATATATGCCATCGCTACTTTTTACGACCGCATCGGGGCAGAGGTCTCCGAAGCCGAGAAGGTGCAGCGCGTACTGAGGCAGATGCACCCTCAGTTGCAAGATTTGGCGGAGGGGCATGCCTACAACGACCTCGCCGAGTTGGTGAAGGCAGCCGACGGCCTAATGAAGCGGGCTTGGCGTCGCCTCCAGTACAGACCACCGCCACTTCCGAGCAACCAAGTAGCCAGAGATCTGGCGTTCCGCCCTAGCCAGGCCCCCGACCATCGCTCACTGCCGCAGCCGAACACTATGGCGACGGCGTCGTTCGCTTCGTTTGCTGCTGCCCCACCGGCACAGCCGACTTATCACTGGCCACTGCATCCAGCTGCGCTAGACCCGTCGTACTGCCGGGACCGACAGTACTCGTGCGACACAGCGCCTCCGTTCTCACCCTACGGGCCGGGACCGATGCCGTGGCAGGAGCCCGCGAGTGGAGCAGTGCGTGTGCAGTGCCATCGCTGTGGTGGATTCGGCCACATATCTCGTAACTGTGCCACGGGTCGACGAATGGGGCCACCCGTTTGCTTCCGGTGCCAGCGATCGGGTCACCTGCAAGCACAGTGCCCGGGAAACCAGTGGCGGTAGGTGCTGCCCCGGCGTGCACCTACGGCAGTGCGCACCAAGTAGCGACCACAGCCGGTGGCAAAGAGCCTTTTATGGACGTCCGTATCGGGTCGTCGACGTTCAAGGCCCTGCTAGATACAGGCTCAAGTGTAAGCTTCTTCGGACCGCACGCCGCGGCGGCGGCCCAAGCTTCTGGAGCCAAACCCAAGGCAGACGTACGCGTGCTGCGTTTGGCATCAGGCTGGTCGCAGTCAACCATGTCTCTGAAGTGCCAGATCGAGTGGGCTGCCGGTTGCCGCAGACAGCAGTTTTTGTGCGTTCCTGACCTGTGCCGTGACGTTGTCCTTGGTAGGGATTTCCTGACGGTGAGTGGCATCTCTCTGCACGTGTCACTTGGTGGGTGGACTGTCGGCACAGTACCACAAAGAATTGTGCCGTTTGTCAAGGCTGTTAAGGAACAGCCAGAGGCAGTGGATGATTTTGGAGACAGTCTGCGCTGCATTTTTGCTGAGAGCGATGCCACTGTGTGTGCCAGTGTGCCGGAGGCGACTGCAGCCTGCAATGTGATCATTTCCGGCCACTCGTCGGACCTAGACCCACGCATGAAACACATTTTAGAAGAGTTCAGCGAAATCTTCACCACAACTCCGGGCTGCACAACCCTGGCAGAGCATCGCATAGACACGGGAGACAACCCACCTGTTCGATGCAAACTGCGACCACTGAATTCCAAGAAGCAGGCCATCATGGACAACTGCATTCAAGACCTGCTGGCACAGAACCTCATCCGCCCTAGCCAAAGTCAGCATGCCAGTGCTCCAGTCCTGGTTGAGAAGAAGTCTGGTGGCTACCGCATGGCTGTGGATTACCGCCAGCTGAATGCACGCACTAAGGTGCCAGTCTACCCCATGCCGAGGACTGATTGGTTGCTGGCACAGCTGGGACGAGCCAGGTGGTTCTCAAGTTTTGATTTTTCACAGGGTTTTTTTCAAATCCCTGTTCAAGAGCAAGATATTCCAAAGACAGCGTTCATTTGCCATCGGGAAACCTTCGAGTTTATGAGAATGCCCTTTGGAGTTGCCGGAGGTCCTGCCACGTTTCAGACCCTGATGGACCGACTACTGGAGGGAATTAATCACCAGTTTGCCATGGCGTTTCTTGATGATGTCCTGGTGTATTCGGAGACCCTAGAGGATCATCTTGAGCATGTTCGAGAGGTGTTGAAGCGGATAAGTTCGGCACAGCTGACCATTAACCCAGAGAAGGTGCACGTGTGCTGTCAATACCTTAAGTTCCTTGGCCATGAAATATCGCCCGGGCAGTGTAGGCCGGACAAGGAAAAAGTGCGAGCGGTGCTGGACTATCCTCAACCAACAACGCTCAAACAGCTGCAGGCCTTCCTGGGACTAGCAGGCTATTACAGAGGGTTCATACCTCAGTTTTCTATCACTGCACGTCCACTCACAGAACTCCTTAAGAAAAAGCAACGTTGGCGGTGGGAGCTGCAGCAAGAGGAAGCCTTTAGAGCACTTAAGCAGTCCCTGGCCGACGATGTTGTTGTAAACTTGCCGGACCTCAACAGACCATTCGTGTTGGAAACAGACGCCAGTGGAGTCGGCATTGCAGCGGTGCTTCTGCAGGCAGCCGAGAGTGATGCTCAACTGCGTCCAATAAGCTTCATTAGCTGGGTCCTCACTGAGGCAGAGCAGCGCTATACAGTGCAAGATTGGGAGTGTCTGGCTGTGGTGTGGGCAGTGGACAAGTTCCGACCATACCTTGAGTTCACCGAGTTTGAGGTACACTGTGATCACTCCTCACTATCCTGGATGTTCACCACAGACCAGGCCTCACCACGTGTAAAGCGTTGGGTTTTGCGGCTGCAAGGTTTCAACTGCAGAATCAAGCACAGGCGGGGTCTTGCAAATGTGCCAGCCGACGCCTTGAGCAGAGCTCCCCTTCAGCACCAGGAAGTTCCAAGCCCGAGTCTACACGAGACGCTGTTCCCTATGGCTGTTCCAGAGCCCAGCCCACAAATCAGCTTTGAGGCAGCTGCTGTAGTATCTAAGTGGACGACACTACTGTCTTGAATGATGCAGGGCTCCTCGCCCAGGAACAAGAGCAGGACCCCATACTGTCAAAACTACGAACTGTGATGAAGGGAGGAAAGCTTCCGCCCACTGACAGTTATCAACCTTTGATAAAAGACCTGGCGGAGACGACCGAGATGGAAGAGAGTGGGTTGCTTGTACAGCACCGAGGGAACAGGAAAGTACCTTGGCTACCAAACCATCTCTGCAACTTGGTCCTGCGACTGTCCCATGACCACCCGATTAGCGGCCACTCCGGCTTTTTTAAGACCCTCAAACGCGTTTCTCAGAATTTCGTGTGGCTGGGTATGCGCTCGGACATATCCAAGTATGTGCGATGCTGCCAGGTTTGTCAGCGCACCAAAGCCCACCGGCAGAAGCCAAAAGGGCTGATGAGCAGTCAATGGGCCACTGCCCCTATGGAACAGCTCAGCGTGGACATAATTGGGCCCTTGCCTATGACACCTCGACGCCACAAGTACCTTCTCGTGGTGATTGACAAGTTCACCAAGTTCATTGAACTTTTTCCATTGCAGGTAGCAAACAGCAAAAGTGTGGTGGCCTGCATGATCCAGGTTTTTTGCCGACATGGCACACCTGTCTCCATTTCAAGTGATAATGGAAAGCCGTTTGTAAGCAGGTTGTGGAAGGGCCTCCTTGAGCATTGGGGCATACAAGACCGACACACTGTTCCGTACCGCCCTGCCGGGCAAATGGTGGAGCGCCACAACGGCATTATCAAGCAGTGCCTTAGGGCTTATTGTTCCAACCACAAAGACAGGGACCAGCACATCCCTGAAATCGCCCTGGCCATTCGCACGGCTGAAAGCGTTGTCACGGGCTACACGCCTGCCTTCCTCTGTTATGGCCGGGAGCTGAGAACCCCATGGACACAGGCTGAGGCCAAAGACGACGCGGAGCATCCTGCGACAGCATACCGTGCATTTGCTACTGAGGTCTCCAAGTGTCTGCAGGAGGTGGTCGACTTCTCCAGGACACACCAAAACCACATGTGGCGCGCTCAGAAGACTCGCTACGACCAGCACAGGCGGCCACTGACAATACAGGAGGGTGATCTTGTTCTGCTCGAAAGCCACTCCCTCAGCGATGCCACCAAGGACTTCTCCTCGAAGCTTGCACCCCGGCATTCCGGTCCCTTTCGGGCAGTGAGATGTGTGGGACAGAATGACTTTGTTCTAGTGGACCCCAAAACGGGTCGTCGCCACGGTGTGAGACACGCAGATCAGCTGACACTGTACCATGACGCTGCAGGCGATGTGTAGTGGTGGCTTCACATTGTAGTGGTGGCTTCACATTTTGAGGGGGGGGAGACCTGTGAGGGTGGCCGAGAGAGGGCGTTACGTGACGGCGTCATCATCATCGGGACTTGGCCAAGAGAGGGCACTACGTGACGGCGTCATCATCATGATTGGGACTGGAGTGGTGGGGGTGGCGTGTGTGGGGGAAGGGAGAGTTCGGGCTGGTTGGAAGGAGTGGCAAGACGTAGCGGTGTGTGGTGTGCGATTTAGGGTTAGCGCGTGACACCGTCTTGGATTAGTCTTGTTTACTTCGCCGCCTACAGCTGCTTTTGTCGCATGCGAAGTCCTGACCGCTTGTTTGACTCACGATGCCGAAGTACAAGATGCTGAAGCTGCGGAAGAAGGTGTCCTTAATCGAGAGGGCTGAGAAGTTGACGTGCACGAAGACCCAACTGACCGAAAAGCACAAGATTCTCTTGTCGAAGCTCTCGACCATGTTGAAGAACCAAGAAATTTTGCTCAAGGCATATGGGAAAACACATTCGTCTAATTGATCAGAAATTCGCTTCCCAGCTTACCTGGACGTTGAGGTCGCTTTGATGAATGGGCTGCAGCACACAACTGCAGCTCATCTTCCTGTGAACGGCACCATCCTTTGGAAGAAGGCCAATGGCCTGGCACTGAGCCCTGGCCACGAAGGCTTCAAGTGCAGTAATGATTGGTTCGCCCAATTTAAAGAGCGATATAACCTTACATACTTGACCGTGTGCAGAAAAAGCTGCAGTGCCGACACAAACGTTGTTGACGACTGGCAGATGCGTACGCTGGCACTGCTGCTTCAGCAGTTTGGAGAGGATGATGTCTACAACTTGGATGATGTAGCCTTGTTCTACAAGATGCTTCCCACGAAAAAATTTGCTGCCAAGAACACCACTGTTTAGGGGAGAAAGCAGCCCAAGGAGGGGTTCGGCGCAAGCATGTCTGGAAGCGACAAGCTTCTACTGCTCGCAATCGGCCGAGCGGGTAAGCCTAGGTACTTTAAGAACGTGTGCCATCCTCCAAGGAATGTTGTCACGTACAGACATAACAAGAAGGCCTGGATGACGGCAGGGATATTCAAGGAATACGTGCGATTCCTCGACTGGAAGTTTGCGCCTATGGGCGGAAAGTGCTTTTTGTTATGGATAATTGCCCGATCAATGGGGACATCACAAACCTGGAAGCCGTCAGTCAAGATCGTCTTCCTCCCGGCAAATACTATGGACATATCACAGCCGATGAACCAATGGGTGATCCTACAAATGAGGAAGATTTATCGCTTCCACCTATTGAAGTGGGCTCTGCTTTGTTACGACACTGGAAAGCAATACTACATCGATCTGCTGGGTGCGATCTGTTTAATTGCTTTTGCATGGAAGGGGTTGTAGCCAAAGGTTATCAGGCGCTGTAGCCTAGACGACGAGGAAGACCCGACGTGCGCTCGGATCACCGACTCCGGCGACGACGAGGGTCTAGGCTTCGTGGAGTATTCCAGTGTTGAGGCAGGTGTACAATCATCATGCGCTGATGTGCACGAGAACGTAGCCGACAGTGGGCTAGTCGGCAATGACGGCGATGATGGTGACGATAACGAGTCTGCCCGCGCCCCGCTTTGGCTTCAGTTATCGATGCCGTGAACACGTTACACAGCTTTTTCAAGTGCAGCGGTGCTGACAGTGAAATGCTGAGTATTGTGAGTAGATTTGAGAACATGGCACTTGGGGCACCGAACTACCACAACAACCAATCCAATGTCCCCAATTATTTCAAATAACCTTTTTCTTGCAAAGAAAATAAATGTGATTTCATTTTGTAGCACTTGCTTGCTTTTTTTTCTTCGTTTCGGTTCATTTGAAAGTCTGCTTAATTACAAGAATTTTCGCGGTTTGACGGCTTTCGAATGATCGAGGTTTGAATGTATCTTTAATTGATGACGAATCTGACCTGGTGATCCTGTAACAACACTAGTCATGCGACATGCTTTCACCACAATCATGTAACACTATAGTTGCATGACGTAAAATCACATCACAATCATCACGTGACATATCCCCTACGAAGTCACTTAACCCTAGTAGCTTGACATGTCTCCGCAAAGGAAACCACACAACATTTGTCACATGTCATGTTTTTACCAAAGCCATGTATACAGGGAAGGGACAAGGGCTCAGGAAGGCAGCTCCTTCCTCGGGAGTCTGAACACTAGCTTTGCTGTCGGTTCCAGCATTGCACGAGTAGTGCAAGCTGTGCCAATTTTTTCATTTTTGTTGGCCTATGACTGAACTTCTTCTTAACAGTTTTCTCAGCCTTTCATTGAACCTTTAACTTCTACGCAGTCAACTTTAAAGAATGGTGGCCACACCATCGCTCACCTGCAAGGTGGGTGACAGGGCGTCCTCCTTGGCCGAGTCCTTCTTGCTGCTGCTGCGGTAGGCCGTGTGGTCATCCTCTGCCTCCTCCAAAGGAATGTGGCGCAGCCGCAGCAGGAAGTGCTCAAAGATCATTTCGGTGCTCAGCACGTCCTCACTGAACCAGATCATGCCACAGCGGGAGACCGTCGCCAGCGTCGCAAACCGAAGGTCCTGCACCTCAAACATCACCCGCACCTGCCAACAAAGAGAGAAGTGGGCCAGTGGTTCATGCGTGTTGGTTGAAGCGTACTGGTTCAGTGAAGATGATGGCAGAATAACGAGCTCTGCTTTGAGGCATGTACTAACTACCATGTTCTACGTTAACGACGATGCTTCAGGAAAACGGGAACTTCGCATCGTGTTGCAATGCACAAGCAAATAAATTAACAAGGCTGTCTCAACAATTAAGGGGGGACGCGGCTTTGGGATCGCGAAAAGTGGCAAAAAAAATAGATTTATTGAAACTCAAGTTTTCAGTTTCTGGAACCCTTTTTCTATCTGGTTCCAAAATATCTACACTGAAAGCCGTGCAGAAGTGCTTCGGAAAATTCGTTTCACCCACCTAGGTAGCAAAACTTTTTCCGGAAATGGAAAGAAAACAGCGATTTTAAAAAAATTATACCTTCGCCATTCTTGGGCCGGGAGCTACTTGGGCTCATCGGAAAGAGCATTTCTCCGTATTTAACTTTCCCGCCTCAGATGGCTCCTCCCTTTAATTAACAACAAGCGCACAAAAAGCAAATGTCTGAAGGTCGTTTTGAGGCCCTTGATTGGCTGTGGCCGCCATGTTGCCTCAGCTCGCCTCGCCATTGGCCCGATGCTCGTTCCGGGAGATCGTCGTCTGTTGCTTGTGCGTCGTGAGGACATGGCTCTCGAAAATCGCTACTTCGTGTCGTGTTCACGGCTTGATTATCACTTAAGATATAATTACGCTTTAGTTACGAGCAGTAAACAGACGCGCCATCAGGTTACTACGAGCGGGCGCGGGGTCTACGGGCGCAGCGTGTCATCGGAGTCGTCTTTAGCCCTAACTCCGCCGACAGCGCGACTGCGGGAAGGAACGACGCGCTAGCGCACTCGTGGCGACGTGCTTCTTCGCAAGCGACGAAGCTGTGAGCGGCGGCACGATCTGATTAGTACGAGTGGCCGCACCGGATGCACGATCAGATTACTACGAGCGGGCGCGCGATCTACGAGCGCGGCGTGTCATCAGAGTCTGTTTTAGCCCCAACTCCGCTGACAGCGAGACTGCGGACAGGAACGACAACGCGCAAACGCACTCTTGGCGACGTGCTTCTTCGCAAGGAATGAAGCACATCACTCCCTAGCTCCTCTAAACCACGTACAGGCATTTTAGGCATCGACAGCGGACAACACAGTCAAGCTCGCTCGTCACCCCCCCCCCCTTTCACTGCCAAAGATTGCTCCGAACAGCAGCTAGCAGTTTCGCGCGTCGTCACTCGAGAATGCGATGCCAAGCTCAGTCAGTGCGCGCCGTTTTTTTGTCATCATAGTGACACATTTCGCGCATCGTTCAAAGTTTCGTGCCCAATCAAGGTCACTGTTTGGGGACAGTTCCCAGCCTTCGTTAGCAAAGACATTGCACTTCTTAGGACTATGCAAATACAGTTGAACCCCTTTATTAGAGACAGGGTCCGGGGAGCAATTCTCATCTTTTGTAAGATATGTCTCTTATAAGCAGGTTACTATATGTGCATTTCTTATCAATGCCTGTTTTAATGCAGGCACACTAGTGTCTCATACCCGATTGTCCATTACATCAGTGTTTATAATGAAGGAGTTCAAGCATATCATACACACTAAGAAAGTGTTGCAAGGTAGATTAACATATTGAATAAACGAAGCAACTGTGCATGTTATGTGAGCATAAGTATGCCACTGGAAGCAAGACGAAGAAAATAACGCAATCATAGTTTTATTTTTTAAGAACTCTATCAAATAAACAATACAATACATAAATTTCATACCCGACTAAATGCGCAGCACAACACTCACGTTGGGTGGAAGGCTGAGTCGCTCTCCGTTGGGCAGAGTCAGCAGCTTGTTGTCGTCCAGCACACTGTTCAAGTTCTCGACCCACTCGGGGTCAACGTCGCCATCGAAGATGATCCACTGGCGCTTGTTGATCTCCCCCCTCACGTTGTCGATGATCCTGAGAAAAAAAAGAAAAGATTGTCTTGTTGTAACCTACCTTTTGAGTACTCATATGGCACCGACCATTAAATAAACTAAAGGCCGTCAAATATTACCAGGCCTCGGCCATTAGACCAACACCCAACTGCACAATCTAAACTAATGTCGAATGCAAGCATGCGTTGTTCCCCACTTCTCGCAGATGGTTCATGCATACCTGGGCAGGCCCACGATATCCTTTGGAAAACAAAGTCTCAAAAAGACTAGTGTGTTAGTATTTGACACACAAGCTACAAAAGCAGCCACTAATGATCTAACACAGAGGTTCTCAAGCATGCTGGTGCCAGGAAACCCTGCTAAGCTACAATGAGTGAAAGTGAGAGGTGCAACGCATGCAGAACACCTGATTTCAAATTTCAACCCTGCATGTTGCCAATGTTCTTGGGTAATAGTTTACAAGAACATGCAATACACTCAATTAGGTGCCAAGCAACAACCTCCCCCCCCCCCCGCCCCATGAGGTTTTTTTCCATTTTTATTTTCAATAAAATTAAAATCTGCTTATTGGCGCTTGAGCGTGAATAATGTAGGTTCCCTAGATTGATCAAATCTCGGGATCACCATTAAAGTGAGCTGAGTGGGCAAGTGCGGAACCAGGGAATGTTTATCGGTGGCCTGCGGAACCCCAAGAAGAAGACGTGCGGAACCCTTACGCACCGCGGAAACCACTTTGAGGACCCCTGATCTGACAGGACCTGCCATCTTATACTAATAGGAGAATGCCTCACCCTTCAACAGTAGCAAAAGTTCAAAGTAAAAAAGCTAACAAGACGTCTGAGAGTTAAACTAGAAAAGCTTAGAAGGGTGCATGCACTTATTAGACAAACTTGCAATAATCAAAAATTAGTAAAAGTAGAACTCACTTTCTCAGAATGTGTGTGAACAGCCCGTCAGTCCACTCACGGGTGTTTGGATCCAGCACACCATAGAGTGCCTCCTTAGAGATGGCCTGCAAATCAGAGAAGTACAAGTTGGCTCTGTGCCCACGCTGAACACAACCTGGCCTGTAAATACAGCATTTTCTTGTGTACAAGCTGCCCTTGCATATAAACTGCAGCCACACTCGAGCAGTGCAAAAATAATAATTAAAAAAGTTCCTGTATGTTGCCGTAAAGTTCTTTTCTTTTCCATTGTTGAAACGCATTGCAGCGAAGCAGGTCTCATGTACCAAACTAGAGTATAAACTGCGGCTCGATTCCATCTCCATTTTTGCTATATATTCTTTGTGCAGGTTATACAGAACAAGATACGGCACAACATAGACCCGATGCTACGGTGTAGCGATACGCATACAAGTTGCATGCTTGCTAGCAATTGACAGAACTTGCTGTCAACAGTAGCAAAAGAAACTAAACTTTAAAATTCATGTTAAGCAATTTCACTTTTAACTCACTTAAGCATGCCGATTATTGATAAAAGTGAACACTTTGGCCCAAGCACTGCTGCATTGATGCAAATATTTACATTCCATTATTAATAGCTTACTCTTATTTTCCCTGCACAATATAAGTTTGCACCGAAGGGCTTGACTCAAGCAGCAGCAGTCTCCTTAGAAGGAACAAATCCATATGCTCAACATTAAACACACAAAAAAACATCTTGGCAGCGAGAAAACCGACAAATTAATAATTATGGTAGTTTAATGTCGGAAAACTATATAATCATAAGAGATGCCGTAGCGGAGGGCTCCAAAAATTTCGACCACCTGTGGTTCTTTAACGTGCACCTAAATCTAAGCCCACGGGCCTCAAGCATGTTCGCCACCACAAAAACGCGGCCCACACTACCGTTTTTCAAACCCTCAACCAGCGGTTCAGCAGCCATGTGCCTTAGTCACTAACTACCATGACGGGTGTGAACTGAAAAAAGAAGCATCCTAGTCACCTTGGGGTCGATGACGTGTGCTACTCCCTCGACGCCTTCCAGACGCTCGAGGGCCTTGAGCAGCACCTTCCAGGCGGTCGACTTGCCACTACCACTGGGGCCGACCATCATCAGGCCATGGTTCAGCTGGGAGATCTGGTACAGCTGAAGAACCTGCCGGCCACAACAAAGACAGCGGGTCAGCTTGCAGTGAATCTGACATGCTGGAAGTCAACATACTTAGGATTGTGGCTGCTCATAAGCATTGCCCGTGCGTAATTCAGTCTTATCATTACTGTACTGTGGCACAACAAACTAACTCCCTAGCTACTCATATACAAGATATGTCGTGTCACTCAGTCACAATATGTAATTCAGTCATGTACAAAATATTCTCAGTTGAATGCTGAAGTGTGCAGGCCATGTGATCTGCCAGTTGCCAGCAACTTCAACTAAACATGTCTTTGGCGCAAGTTCAAAAATGCTGCTGCTGCGCTGCTCAAGTGATGCTTTCTCTGTTTTGCAGTATGAACCATTATAATAATGAACTTCAAGGTTCTTGAAGTACACTCTATAAACACCAATAGCGTTGGAAATCCTCTAGTGTATTATCGTCTGCAGTCCAACGGTTTTTGCCACATTATCTGCATGACGTTGGCATAATGCATGCATTGTATCATATTCTAGCATCACAACGGTGCCCCAGCAACTTTGCTACCACACCACCCAGTTGGACATTTCACGTAGAATACCGCAAACCGGCGCAGAGTGCAAAAAGCAAGCAATAGTGGGCCTACCTTCTCCATCCATGCGCCGCCCTGTTCCTCTCCCTCGCCGGCCACCAGGAACATCTCCTGGCAAACCTTGACGATGTGCTCCTTGAGGGAGCGCATCTCGGCTCGAGTGTATGACACGCCAGGGAACACATCAGACAGCAGCGAGAAGAGCAGCGGGATGTCCTCGGCCACCAGCTTGGGCACCATGGTCTCGCACACACTCTGGATCAGGATCTGAACACGACACAAGAAACACAACACAGCACTGTGATACAGCTCATATGCTATCTTCAGACAAACAACGCAGCACCTGCACTCTTGCATATGGTTGGCAACAGCCTGACAATCACAAATGGGCTCTGTCTACAGTCAAATGCTACCTATATCACCCTGATGTGCCCCTAATTATGTTTGTTCATTGACACAACATCAAGCTTTTTGGCAGGCATGTTCAAGATGGCGTAACGAGAGTAGAGACGCAGTACCATTCACTGGGCTGGCTCTTCTATTCTGACTCTTCGTCCCCACGTTCATGTTAGCCAAATGAGCCTGCGTGAGCCCCGCTGCTGCTCTTCAGCTTTAGACTGGTTTGATTACCATATTTACTCGAATGTAACAAGCATCTTTTTTCTGATTTTTGCAACCTGAAGCTGACGGGGTTCAACTGACTCGGTTACAGTTGAACACCTAAATTTAAATTGGCCAAAGAGTGAAATTATGCACGCAGTTAATTTATTTTATTTATTTTTTCACCTGGAAGTCACCCCTTGCATTGCAATTGTGGTTGCGTTAGAATCAAGTGAATATGGTAATCTTACAGATCCATGCGCCTTCCATTTTAGGATAAAACTTGAGCACACTGGATAATTTTATCGGAGATCCTGATATCAATGTTCAGCCAAAAACAACACTCAAGCTAAAGCAAAAAGTCAGCCTAGCATTGATATTAGCACAGTAAGCACACAAGATAAGAGATAAAACTAGCAGGCTCTAATCTGAGAACAGAAGAGCATGCTTATTGTAGCTTTTAAGGTAAAGCTCGCACAGATGCTAACGTCACCACAGGGTAGAGAAATAGACAAACAGCAACATTGCCCCAGCAGAAATACAGTCGAATCTCTATAATTCGAACTCAAAGGGGCCCGAAAATTTGTTTGAATTAAAAGGAGTTCGAATTAATGAATGAAAGTTAAATAAACGGAGGGCTCTCCATGCAGTGGCGCATGTGCACTGAGCTAACACACGAGGGGGAAGTTTAAGAAGACTTACATTTATTCACAAATCACAGGACATCCGTTATTAATTGAAGTAATGGGTAATGCACGTCTGCACACGTTTGCTTTGCAATGAGTCAATCAATTTCGCACGCAGCTTGCAAAGCATTTCTACTTCAGCTTCAGCATTCTCCTGACAAGAGAAGTTGCGCGCGCAAATATCCAGCGCCCACACTTTCTAAAGACGATGACGACGGTTGCTGCATAGCGGAGCCTCCTGCTCTCTGCCACGCAGCCGCAGCATGGCCAGCACGTGACGAGAAAGGAGGAGCGTCTCCACGCGGAGACAAGCAGATCGGCATTTGAGAGAAAACCAACACTCCACAGCAGTTTTTTTTTTTTTTTTTTGCACTCTTCGTGCACGTCGTTAAACGGAGAATGGTTACGTGGCAGGGAAGGGAAAGAAGAAGCGTGGCACTAGCGCGTGAGAGACCCCCCCCCAAGGCGCAGAGCCTTGCTCCCGCAAGGGGCAAGGGCTGCAGAAGGTAGTGCCTTTTTCCTTTCCTGCAACGACACAATCATTTAACCCAGCGACAGCTTTTTTTTTTTTTCTCACTCTCTTCGCACGCAGCGTTGGAAGGAGAAGGGTCTTTACGTGACAGAGACGGAAAACGAAGAAGCGTGACACAAGCGCATCGCAAATCGGCATTTGAGAAAGAGCAAATATTCTACCGCAGCCTTTTTTTCCCTTATCGTTTCCTTGAAGGGCAGCGTTTAGGTGTCGCAGGTGCCGCCGCAGGATTGGGCGGGGTGCTGAGAGCATTTTCGGAGCAGGGTATGTTCGAATTAACCGTCGGAAGTGCTTGGGCGTTCGAATTACCGGGCGTTTTCGCCCATTGGAATAAACACAGTTTTGACGGGACCTCATCGTGAGTTCGAATTGACCGAAGTTCGAATTAGGCGTGTTCTAAAGCTAACTGCATAGTCCGCACTTACAGCAGTTCTGTCGTCACGGACCGCTGTGCCACTCGCTGCTCAAGCACATACTCGCCGAGCAGCTCTTCAATTTGCAGAAACCGACCCTGCTGTAGTCCACTGAAGCCTTTGCGTGAAGCTTTGCTGTCGACAATCTTCTGCTTTTGTATCCGCCAGTCCCGCATGCACGTTTCGGGAACTCTGAACGACCGCGATGCGGCCCAATTTCTCTCTGTTTCGGCACACATGATGACTTTTCTTTTAAAAGCAGCATCGTGGCGCACTCGTCGAGTTTTTGGAGTCAGCCCTTCCATCCCGTCGATGCTAATGAACTACAAGATGACGAACTCCTCAGCACACGTACGAAGTGCCGCACATGGGAAACACATTGGCAGAAATGGCCGACGCGCCATGCCGAAGCACATAGGAGGCCGCCATTTCGGAAATGCCGATGGCAATAGAACGACCGTATTCATTTTTTTTTTTTCGCGCTCGATTTTAACGCGCATGCGATTTATGAACTCGCTTAACCGGAAAAAAAGGTGCGCGTTAGATTCGAGTAATTAAGGTAAGCACTTCTTGTTGACTGACAATCTACAGTAACTCTATTGAATCAGATTATATAATACACTGTGCAAGGTCAAGTCTAAAATTTTTACTAGGACAGACAAAAGATGAGACTCGCTTCTTGCTCGGGAAGGTGTTCGGCGATGGAGTTCTCCTCTATGGCTCCCTCGCCTTTCTCTCGCAGCTCATCCCGGATGCGCTGGATGCGGTCCCGCTTGATGTTGCCTGCGCTCACAAGCACACTCTTCAACGCCCGCAAGCCGAAGTCGTAGTGGGACTGGTTGGACAGCTGTTCATTGCACAGCCTGTAAGGGAAAGCAGAGGACTCAAAATGCATGAAACGAAAGCAGAAAAGGGCAATTTACACACAAGTGAGTACACCTTTTTGTGGAACTCATTCTTAGTAGGATGCAGTAGAACATTGTAAGCTCGGGAAAAAAAAAAAAGGAAATCTCAGGAAAGAATGCGCTATCCTGAAAAATGTACGAATCACTGTTGCTAGAAAGACATATGCTGCTGTGACACAGACAAGTCCTCTCGATGAAGCGTTGGATCCAGAGAAATTGCCTTGCCGATTCACTAAATACAAAAAAAAAGAGCAGCAGTACAGTTTGAAAGGTAAGCATTGCTAGAGATAGTAAAGTGCCTTCTCACTATTGCTAGTGCAAACTGCCATGAAATTTCAGCATATAACTAAATTATTTTACCGTAAAACCAAGGTCCATAAATCTGAATGGGGTCAGCAAACACATCGATATATTGGCAATTCGATCTAAGATATACACATAGGCATCACAGTGTATACATCCCTGTAAGATAGCCAATTTCTTTCAATTTGCATCTTCATTAATTTCTATTTGCATCTTCATACCATTACATAAATTTGATGCAGTGAAGCGCACTATTAGCCCCGAGAACGAACACTGGCGTTGCTGCAATCGCGGCAATGTGACGACACAGCACGGACTCGCCTGCTCTGCCGGCTCTTGTCGCCTTTTTCTGCGCCCGCAGTGCACATGCTCTTTAGCGATACGTTGGTGATTATTCCTCAATTTCATGACGCAAATTTCTCAACATACAAGGTGCAAGGTTTCACAACAAGTGAAAGTTTTCAGAGCTGTAGAAATTTCGATAATTTAGCTTAGGATAGGTAGACTCCCAATCGAACGGAAGATGTATTGCGAACATGATGATCCAGGAGAAGACGTTCCGTCGTTTTTATCGCGTACATCACAGAATGGGTGCTAAGAAAATATGCTTAGTGGTACTAATGTTACTTAGGCTGGGCCTAGACTTCGGGATTAGAGCATGTCTGTGCCGAAGTATGAGAAATGAAATTGGGGCGTTTTCAATTAACTAAATGCATTGCGCTTTACCATGCAAGTTACGCCTGCATCTGCGAATGATCTAAATGGTTTGACAGAACTGAGGTCTCCAGGAAACATTACATGAATATTTTTGTTGTAAGCACTCACGTAACATATTCATCAAAGAAATAAAATAATGCTGTCACACACACAACGATTTCTGAAATAATGAGGTATTTCCATTAACTGGGATCATATGTACAGGTTTCTTCTCATTAGGCGCCAGGGATTATGTAGTCCTATACCCTGACTTGCGTGAAAAGCTGGGAGTTCTCAACCACCGCATCACAAATGCTAATGGGAGCTTCACGTGGGAGCACCGCTGATAGCAAGGATTTCAACAGAAACGTCAGAAAGTTGAAATGAACTCTTTCTATGGCGCACTTACGGATGTGGCCCAAGCAGTGGCGTAACCAGGGGATGGCTCATCCGGCCTGTCCCTTACCCCCCAAAATTTTTCCCCATGCAGAGAGAAAAATTACCATTTCAAGTAAGTGCCCCTCCCCCAACCCCGAAAAATATATTAATCTATAGGCTTCTGGACCCATGTAATAACTAAACTACCTTCGCCTCAATGAAGCGATCACTGGTCTCGCACATCGTGTCCTCCAACGAGGTAATCAACTGCAAGGAAATTTACCATATAAGGTGGCTATCTAAACTGGTAGTTCGAAGCGACATCACTCCGTTGCTACGATTCTGCACCAAGACAGAACCTGACCGCCATAGAAATTTCCGCACCTAACCTCAACCTTACTTAATCTCAATAATTTCAGTCAATTAAAGCTTCAAAATTATTGTGAGAGAAACATGACACTAAACGTATTGCGTGAGCAAGTACACGAGAAAAACAAAAAAACAACGGCGGTATTCTAGGGTGAGCACCTTCCGGTATACGTTGTGATACTCGTTGCTGCACGCGAGCACGGGGCTTGATACAGTTGTGAAAGCGCTGTCCATAGATACGTGGACTCCTCCGGTGAAAATTATTCTAGGGGAGGAGAAGCCCTGATATCCCCGAAAGGAACAACCCATGCCTATCTCAACCTTATAATGTAAATATGGTGTCTCAATTCTTTCTCAAAATCACATGGTTATGCATCAATGAGTATGTTGTAGGCTTGTGCAAATAGTGAATTTTAGTTTTGAAGCAAATTCGAAGCGAATAGTGATTTTGGTCAAATAATTTCGAATTGAATTCGAATAATATGTATGACATATAAAGAAAGGGAATATTTATCAAGACCAAACTAACCTGCACAATATTTCTTTTAAATTGAAATAGGGGCTCTATGCAAATGCCATTTTTTTTCGTTCAAAGAAAGTCGAAACAACCTTGAGTGGAAGTTTTTGTAGGATGCGAGTTATAACCTGTAAGATACTTGACATTTTAAAATTTATTATACTTGGAGCATATAAGCCATCATAACAAGCTTAATGAAATGAAAAATTGATTTGAGGGTAACATGTTCCTTTAAAGGGGCCCTGGAGCACATTTTCAAGTAGCCATGGAGCCAGTAAACATGCTTGTTACGTGACAAATTTACCGCCACAAAGTTTCTAGAATCCGTCCAGTATGAGCGGGGTTCAAAAAATTTGTTGCACGCTGCAATTGCATTCTTTCTTCTCATCCTGACAAAGTAGCTGGAAGCCCAGCAGGAAGAAATGGTACAGCGAAAGAAAATACGTCACACGCACCCCGTGACCTTGAGCATGTCTTTTTTTTTTCCCCTTCCAATATGCGGCTTTTCAGTGCGATCGCGCACATACTCGTGCACATGCGGCGGCCCAGGTAACAACGAACGCGCCATGCTCTTATCAGCCAATGGCTGTGACTAGAGCCTTATATTCCTTTTTAGCTTTGACAAGTGATTTTTGAGCTTGTATAGTGTCATTTGCCGAGGGAAGAAAGCAATTTTTAGCTTTGAAAACTTATTGTGAATTACAGGCCACATGCTGCGCTATAATATTTGCCTCGCGTGTCCTCAGTAGCCTCGACTATCGATCCGCAGCGTTTTCTGACCAAGCTCAGTAAGTGTTGCAGAGCCCCTTTAAATTTTAAGGGGGACTTCACGACATAGCGAACTTTTACTGGAAAAATGCTTTCACGGCTTAGCACCACTGCTATGCAGTGAAACCACCTTTACAAGTAGACTAATATACATTTATTTGTTTATTGCGAATACTTTGAAAATATTCGATAATTTAAATTCGAATCGAATCGAATTCAAATACTCAATTATTTGTTCAAATACTCAATTATTTGTTCAAATATTCGAAGCATTTGAATATTTGCGCAAGCTTAGTTTGTTGTATCCAAGCAGAAGCAGGTTCTTGATTTTCGACCCGTCAGAATTTAGTCGTCGTCGCCACGAATTAAATCCATCTTTGGAATTAAGCAGCGTGGCACAGACCTTTTCACTCACCTCACATTGCCATATGATCCAGCGTGTGATTGTGCAGTAGCAAAAATACACTTTTTATCGTTTTACCTGAAAAATTACTTAATCTGTTTTTTTATTCATCTGTAGCTTGAAACAAGCAAACAGCGAACGCTAACATTGGAACAGCGCACAAAGCGAGTGCATCATTAAATAGGTGCGCCGCGGCTCGCATCAAAGAGTTCGTGCTGTGACGTCATTTGCCAGGCGGCGCCACTCCAATTTCTCGGGGCTAATTGCTAACTGTAGTGCGTGTAGCCATCTGTACTTTTAGACCCTCGTCTTGCTCATTATTCCTTGATGGCACATATTAGCTTCGTACTACACACCTTTCCCCGAACTTTCCCACAACGGTTCCTGCACACATTGCCCGGCCTAGGAACTTCTCTGAAAAAGGTCCGCAGAAAGCATGTACACCTGTAGTGTTTTCTTCACCCTCTTCCAAGGGTATTGCTGGATACCAACAACTGGCCTTATCTTGTTAACGAAATTGACTTTTTTAACGCACCACTATTGAACAAGCACATGAATTAATGCAAATCTTTTAAAAAAAAACTTATGGTTTTGTTACAGTCGCACTGCATCCTGTTGCTACCGCTCGCATGTGCTTCCTGATGCTGCCAACACAAATTTTTAATGCAGCCAGACAGTTTTTAATGCATTAACCATGCCTGAATGCAGTTTGACTTTGTGCAAGCAGGGGGGTTGTGTGGATGGCTATGGAAACAAGGTCTTATCACACTCTGCCCAAGAGCTCCTACCACAGCAAGCTATGGCTCGCAGCCCTTGAAAGAAGTCATCTTCAAACTGGACTAAAGCGCGGATCTGCTCTGGGCTTTTCAAAGATGAGGTCTTCGTGCCTACAGTTCAGAACTGGCTGCAGACTTCTCCCAATGGCGGTACCTTGTGTGTGCCTTTACAATTAACATGATGATAGTGCGACTAAGTGCTACCTCGATGAACCGATGTCGCCCAGTCCGGATTCAAAGGCACCTGAGCAGAGAGAAGAGGCGGAGACTCCTTGTTCCAAGAATGAGGAGATCGCGTGACTCAAAGACCAACTGTAGGCTTCTGACATGATCATCGAGAACCTTCAGCAGCAGTATCACCTAGAGCACAAGTGATTCAAACTGGAGGCGATGTTCAAGACATTCTGCCAGGAAACACTAATACAGTAAAAGCTCGTTAATTCGACACCCTGTTAATTTGGAAATTCGGGTAATTCGGACGACTTCTATTGGTCCCGACCAAAGTGCACGTTAATCTATAGGACCAAACCTTCATTATTTCGTCGGAATTCGGCTCCGCACCACTTAATTCGGACAAATGCTGACGGCTGCTGCTACACAAAAGTGTGATTAAGCAGCGCTGGCACCACTGGAGTGAAACCGAACCCTGAGTAGCATCGCCATCATCATCAACTAGTGGGGGCGATCGCAGCGTCACCGAACGTCGGCGTCTTCTTTCTTCTCCACTCAGCGCCTCCAACGCCATTTTCCCTTGTGTTGTCGTGTCGGAACCATCTCTCCTTGCGGAGTTCTCTTTTTCTTCCATTGTGACCGTATTTGCATGCCACCACCATCCTGCGCTACAGTGATGGCAACGCCGAAAAAGCGGCAGAACTACGACTAAAGTGGAAATTTTGGAAGCACTGAAGAACGGCGAAATCGCGACAGCAGGTTATGACCAAGTACAACGTGAAACGGAGCACGTCGGGAACGTACGTGAAAAATAAACAACAGATTCGACAAGCCTTCGAAAACGAGAAGTTTCATGCCTCTAGAAAGCGGTTGCGAACCGCAGCTCATCCCCAGTTCGAAGAAGCTTTACTCCGGTGGATTACTGACTGTCGCAATGCGCATCTGCCTTTGAGTGGACCTCTCATCATGGCGCAAGGTGAAAAGTACGCTGCAATGATGAACATTGAATCGTTCAAAGCGTCAGAAGGGTGGTTTGCGAAGTTTCGAGAGAGACATGAACTTGTCTTCAGGAGTGTGTGCGGCGAAAAGGCCAGTGTTGACGAAAGCGTGACCACCGAGTGGAGAAATGTGAAGCTGCTGGAACACATCGCCGCATATGAACCATGTGACGTGTTCAATGCAGATTAAACTGCTCTATTTTTCAGAGCTCTGCCCAACAAGACGGTGACTTTTAAAGGGGACGCGTGCATTGGTGGCAAGAAGTGCAAGCAAAGGATAACTGTGCTTCTTGCCGCCAATATGAATGGCACGGAGCGCTTGCCACTACTTGTCGTCAGGAAGGCGCTTAAGCCACGTTGTTTTAAGAACGTCAAAAGCCTTCCTGTCGAGTACACAACAAACAGGAAGGCATGGATGACATCGGACATTTTTCGCGGCTGGCTGCAGCAGTTGTACCGGCACTTCACGTCGAAGGACCGCAAGATAGTTATGGTTGTTGACAACTGCAGTGCCCATAACTGTACAGTCGAACTGAAGAGCATCGAAGTAGTTTTTTTGCCACCCAGCATGTCTGCTCTTCAGCCGATGGACCAGGGTATCATTCACTACGTGAAGTCGAAGTACAGCAAGCACCTGCTAGAGCGAATGATCCTATGCTCAGAAGCTGAAAAGTTGTATCAAGTGGACTTACTCGGCGCAGTGCACATCATCGCCCACGTGTGGAAAAACACTCCGCCGCAAGTCATCGCCAACTGCTTTCAGCACAGCGGTTTTGTGAGGCCCGAGCATGCAGCAGTAGCTGACGATAGCATCGAGGAGGTGTCAGCCGAGTCCACCGACGATGACTGCCCGACTTTCGATGCTGTCCTTCCCACAGATGTGACCTTTCAGGACTACATCGCGATTGATCAACGTGTAGCCACGAGTGGTCTCCTGACTGATCAAGAAATTATTAATGATGTCACAGGGCGCCCATGAAGACCACGATTCCGACGAAGAATCATGCGAGGAGACACAGCCGCGACCTCACCGCACCTCACGGGAAGTCTCGGTCTCGGGGGCCCTGTTAATATTAGAGGACGCTTGCCTGAACACTCCCGACAGCTTGCGTGCTGTTGGCCATTTGGAACAGTTAAGAAAAATTGTGATGTCAGCCGGAATCTGCGCAAAAACGCAGACGACAATTACAAAATACTTCAACAAATATAGGTATGCTTCTGCAGCTTGATTTTCAATGTTGTTTTCCCTGTTCATTCGTTAATTTGGCATTCGGTTAATACGGACAGTTTTTCCAGTCCCGTGAAATCCGAATTAACGAGCTTTTACTGTACTTTAGAGAAGCTGTGCACATATACTGAAGCAAGTTTTAAGTGACAAAGCGAGCTCACTTGAAGAAGGGCACAATCTTGGAGGCGAGCTTCTCGGCCGTGCGGAAGCCCTGTGAGAAGAGCATGACCTGGGCAATAAGCTGCCGGTCAGGGCTGGTCATTGCCAACGAACGGAACAGCTTCTTCAGGTTGTCAGGCAGGTTGGAGCGGCCAGCATAGCCAGGGTTCATTGTGATGAAAATGGCCATGTCCGGGTTCACCCGAACCTGCTTCCCAATCAGCTCTACAGACAGTGGCTGGTCTGTGCCTGCAGAGAAGAACATGAACGAAAAAAACAACAATTTGTTTAAAAATGACACCTCGCTTGTGAAAGGCTTGAATAGGCGATTGAATCTTTTTGCTACAAAAACAAAGTAGGGGAACCTCAGCAGGGAATGATGAGGTGTAATCAAGGACTTGACCTGAAATTATGTACTTGAAAAACAAATAAGTAGGTACTAGCCACAGATAAAATGCTTTCATGCTTCGTTCATAAAAGCTATGCCTCACAAAGTATTCATGTGCCCCATGTGACATTCAGGAGAACCACATTTCTTCAAGAATGACAGTGCAATGTTACCAGCAAATGTAATTCATTTACTCATTGTATTTTTCCTTTCTTATTTATACCTTTAGCCAGTGGATGACACACCAGACATGTGCCCCCCCCCCCCCTCCCCCCATAAAAATTTTTTTTCGCCATGGCATAGAGAGCGGAAAATGGCCATGTTAACAGGGTGCCCCTCTCGAAATCAATGTGGTGCTCCCCCTCCCCCCAAAAAAGAAAAAATTTCTGGCTGCGCTCCTGCCGTCAGCCAAAGGAGGGCTTTACAGAAGTGGAGAAAGAAAATACATTTAGACGGAAAGATAGAAAGTTTTGCCACACAATGAATAAAAAATGACAAGGATATACAGAGGTGGAATCGTTTAAAACCCGACACAGGTGCACTTACACTGCCCACGTCATAAACAAAAACCAAGAAAACCATATAGGCCTCAAGAAATTCATGCAACCACCCATAAAACGAATATTAAAAAATGCATATAATCCCTAAGACTAATCTTGCAGGCAATGCACTCGGTGAGACAGCTGAAGCTAGTGAAGGAACTGTTTCGTTAGATACTCAAACCTCATCATAACCTCACATTTGCCACGAAAATACTTCATTATATCCAATTATTACAAACATATATTCTAAACACTCTACCTTCTTCACTTACTTTGTTATAATCAATAATCTGTTATATAATTGTTCGTTATATATAGATTGACACAAAAATTACTCGAAATTTTAATACCTTGTTTGTAAGTTGCTAGCATGCTCTCAACGGCTCTAGACAAAAAGCAGTGGAGTGTTCAAGAGCAGCATTCAGGATCAGCACGCACGATCAGCTGTTGCAATCAGTGGTCAATAGCAGCAAGCTGCAGTCAACAGCAGCATTAAAGAGCACAACTTACAAGGGCATAAAATCAGCGCTTACCCTTCCCTCCTTCACGGCTGCGCAGGGTCTCCTGGATCATTTGGATCTGCTGTGAGACAGCCGAGAGCATGCGCTCCTCGAGCCGGTTGAACTCATCAAAGCAGCCCCACGCGCCCACTTGGCACAGGCCCACAAAGATGCGGCCCATGGCCTGCACGTGCAAGAGCGGAGAAGTTGTGGTTGGGGTCATGGAGCTTTCATGATTGGTTTCCCGTTCAATACACATATAAAACTCCGGGCCCCTTGGCATTTGCCCAAATGTTTAGAAAAGTCACCCACAATGCATGAGAGTTGAGAGTCGACTAGTTGGAACAAATCCTTCATAACAGTGCTGAAGCAAAACACTAAACTAGGCACAGTCCTTGATCTCTTGTCCCCTGTCTACTGTTATTGAAAAACAAAAAAGACTTTTCTACCATGTTTGCCCATATCAATTTTCATTATCTTGCTCATTGTTAGCTTTGTTATCATTTTTTGAAGAGCACACAATACTGTACGTGCAAGAGTCCGCAAGTGAGCTTCTCTGCACATATCAAATCACTGAAAAATAGTAGACGCTGCTCAAGAAATGGAAACGAAATACCAGCAACATTATCTTTTCCCCACATGATTGCACTTTGCAAGAGCAGTCAGCTTCAATGGTGCCGTGGGTGGTAGTTCCGTCCTTCCACACAGCGCTTCTCATAGGGCGGCAAAGCTTAGAGTATTTCAGCAGCTACCCTAAGCTACTGCTAATCTCGAGGAGACATTTAGCCATGTTATTACGCCATAGTGTAAACACTAAGAACAAGAAGGCGAAGGAAGACCGCACAGGTAGCACACATCTTGGTGCCTTCCTTTGTCCATGTGTTCATTGCACTTTAATTGCAGTGTAGATGAATTGAGCAAGCTGCCCCTTGAAAACTAAACTAACATTGGGTGGCACGGAAAAAAAAGAAAAAGAAGGGGTTAAATGAAGAGCACACATGCACTAGTGACGACAACAACTAAAGGGAAGTCTTTCCAATTAGCTGGACAAGAATTTCTGATGATTCAAACTAAATCCTGGGGTCCCTTCATCCCCCTCACCTGAAGTCAAAGGTCTCATCGCAGTTGAATACCAGCACAAAACGGCCCAGCTGATGTCCAAGGGCCTTCACTGATTCTGTCTTTCCGGTACCAGCCGGTCCTGTGAAGAAGAGACAACAAAGATTACGGGTTATAAGAATGAGTAGGACGATTTAACGTGGGTTCAGTCATCAAATGGAAAATAGACCCATGAACCTTGAGGACAATGAACATAGAAACTGAACAATGTAGAAAAAGACTGCACACGAACTAACATGCAAACTAACATTATAGCTGGGCAAGTTGGAACAGACTCTTCGTGTACAATTCATAGTCCCTAAAAGTTCTGTGCTAAATTAGTTGCAGTAGAAACAAGCACATCATATTGTCTTGCAACCCAGCCCTGCTCATGACCTCCACCCCAAACTACAACCTTGAAAAGAACTTCAGATTCCCTCATATTGCCTTGAAGCCATTGTGTCTGTGAATTGCGTGAAGCATCGCCATACAGCTGCCTTGAACACAGAAATTCGCATCCAGTCGAGCCCACATATAACGGCCCCACTTAAAACGCACTTTCGCTTAAAACGAACAATATTATCCACGTGACCGTGAAAATATACATTGGTTCAATGGCACAAAATCACACAACGAACGTCTTCGAGTGCCGCTGATCGACTACAGCGAGCGGAGTCAGCGGTCTGCCGACTTCCCAGGGAAACCGATTTCGACCACCAGTCATGCATCGGCGAGGTGCCCATACATTCTTATTGTTAAACGCCGACCCTGTTTCTGCGCCCCTCTAGCTGCCGCTCTCTCCAACCGCTTTTTGTTAAGCACCCCTCCGTCCTTTGTCCCCGTGCTACTCTAAGCACCCCACATCGCCAGACAAGGCCCGTGTTTTCACACTGCCACCAATCTTTCGAAGACCGGTCGGCCATCTACCCTGTTTTTTGATCGCTGGTACTGTCGTTGGCATCGCCGGCCTGGAGTGACCAGACTATTTACCAACATCGTCAGCCACCGACTGTATCCGATAGTCTGCGTCTAGTGCACACGCGTACACTACCCCACCGAATCTGATAATTCGTTTCGTGTTTAGGACTTGTTCTCGCTCATTTCGCACTCGACTCGGCATGCCTTCCTCGCGCGTGCGGAAGCGCGAAAATGGCTGTTAATTTGCGCGAAACGAATCGTGAAATATCGAAGTTCGTGAGGCCACGCAAACCCGCCGGTGCCACGAAACGATTTTTTTTTACCACGGCCGCCGATTCTTCGAACACCGCCGCGTGCATCGATTCAGGCAGCCATGCACTCTTTCCATGTTTTTCTACATGCGAGTTTCGTCGACCTTTCGAGCAAGCTACCCAACCTGCCTCCTTTTGCATCTGTTTTGGTTTTCAAAGTCGCCCTGAGCAAGCTACCCAACCTGCCTCCTTCCCATCTGTTTTGGTTTTCAAAGTCGCCCTCCCATTGCATCCTCCCCTCTCTTTATCGCAACTCCTTGCCCTTCTCCCGCAAGTCTGCTCACCTCTCTTGATCACAGCCCCTTCGCCCGTCACCACCACTCCGCGACGCCTGCCACGCTGGCTCGAATTAGTTTCGTTTTCTGACTGGAAACGGGCCCAGAGCTGTTCCACGCGCTCTTGCATGAGTGTTGCGTGTGCGCGTTTTACTTGCTCTTGGTGCACATGTGTGGTTATGATGGCCGACGGGAGGACTAGCACGCTTTTTCGTGCCGCTCAACAAAACGTCGTGTGACCGCTTGGCTTGAACGCAATCAGCGCGTTAGGTGCCACGTTGCGTTAGCACTTGCTCATAGCTGTTGACCATCTGGCAGCCAACTTGCCGCTTCGGGAATCTCCATATTCAGCTGTGGAGATGGTGAATATTTCGTGGGCGGCGGTGACGAATACATGCGCGCGAAACTGTTTTCGCGAGACCGACTTCATCGACGTCGAGCCCGATGTCGAGCCTGAAACTTCCGAACTGCGGCGGCGATTTGTGGCCGCACGTCGTCGACTCCGACCTGGGAGAGCGGGTGGGACATCTGTTGTGAGGGCTTAATTACAGCCGATAATGATGCCGACACTGCGGAACCGTGCATGGATTGGGGCATGTGAATAAAGTATGTGGCGAGAGCGATTTAAAGGAATCGGATTGCAAGAACGACGAAACTTTGGAGCCAATGCCTCATGTAGCTTATGCGACGGGCCTCGGCGAACGAGCACTCTGCCGTTTTAAATGAACTTGATACCGCCCTTATCGCTTCTGTTCTTCGAAACACTGGCATCACGGACTTTTTGGGGCAAAAAAAGTTTGTGTTTTCACACGCAACGTTTTTTAAAAGCTGTGTTTTATTTACTATGAACTTCGGGATACAGCGAACGGATCCCGCATTAGGTTCGTTATAAGCGGGCTTGACTGTATAACCCCAAATCAAACTTCACCCCTAAGTTATCTCTATTTTATACATAAGTTACATGCGAGAAAGTACAGTATCTATCTCACCGAAGGGCGATCCTCCGAGACGTGCCTCCAGGGCCTGTGTCATGGTGAGGTAGCAGCGGTCTGTGAGGGGTGTCTGCACCAGTTTGTCCTGGACGCCCAAGTACTCGAAGCCGTAGCTAAACCGAGCGTTGGCCATGTGAATCGACAGCTGGCGCAGCACCTCGGGCTGTCGCGGGTCAAAGTAGAAGCGCATCTGGCTCAGCCACTGGAAGTCACGAGGACCCTTGACGCCGCTCTTCAGCAGAGAGCGAGTCACGTCACGCTTGTGCACAAACTCCGTGATCTGTTGTGTGGAAGAGAGCGGGAAAAAAAATTGGAGGACACTTGAGCTCCGCCTTCAAGTGTCTGCTGCGACAGCATAATAGGGCCTCATGCGCGTTACCTTCGGAACTGCTAACCTGCTTCAGTTCTCGGTGCATGCCTATAATGCCGTAAGGAAACGAATGACTGTGCGAGCGACGTTGGAAGCTTCAAAGTATGATTGAATGCCTAACAGTACATAAGTGCCCACTATGCCATAACTTTTTTTTTTTTGCAAATCAGTGAAGAGTCCATTGCACTTCCACAGGGCAGCATGTGAACCTAAGCAGCTGTTCACTTTGTTGATGGCTTTCTATTGATGATGATTAGACATGCCCGAGCCCTTTTCAATGGCTGGGCCCACCCACTCGTTCCTCAATTCACACTTCATGCCTGGCACGATTCTATGCTTCTGTCATGCAATATATGATGCATGAAAGAAAGTCCCTCCACTACAGCACACATGTGCATTGTTTAAGTATCTCTTTCACCTCCACATTGAATTTTGATCCACAGCCCAACCAGGGCCTTCCACCAAATCTCAGATTGTCACTCTAAGGGATTGATTGAATGATATGTTGGGCTTAACGTCCCAAAACCATCATATGATTATGAGAGACGCCATAGTGGAGGGCTCTGGAAATTTCGACCACCTGGGGTTCTTTAACGTGCACCCAAATCTGAGCCCACGGGCCCACAACATTTCCACCTCCATCGGAAATGCAGCCGCCGCAGCCAGGAATCGATCCCGCGACCTGCGGGTCAGCAGCCAAGTACCTTAGCCACTAGACCACCGCGGCAAGCAATTGTCACTCTAAGGGAGAAGGACGGAAAGAGTTGCTCGGAATTTTATGGTAGATGCAAGTGCTGACTACTCCAGGTGTCTACCACAATAGCAGCCAGCACGATGAAGAGCCACCACACTTGAAATAAATGCCATTGCCAATATGATGTCCCTTGGCAATAAATGACGAGAGTTGACATCCCCTCTTATGGAGCTTCATTCTTCATTGTTATGCATTGCTACAAATGAGCTGATGCCCAGACACTACCGACACAGAAGCTTTGCGGTCGCACTCACCAGGTGCTCGAGCTTCTTGCGCCGGAGGGGTGGTTGCTCCTGGAGCACAGAGTCGGCTAGCACATTGAGCGTCTGCTCCACGGACTGCAGCACTGCCTCCAGGGGCTGGCTGCTGGCATCCGGACCGGCCTTTTCCATCGTCTGCAGGGCCGCCTCCACGTCCTCCGACCAGGAGATCTGGGCTGCTAGCACCACGATTTGGCTCTGTGGGGAAGAGCAACATTTAAAGATGAGCACAGTGAAAGTGAAATGCAAGAAGCTGGTTCTTTCAGCAGAGACACCTATTCCCTGCTATGCCATGCAAATCGAAAGAGTGCTGTATAACCTAACATATTTTTCATTGGATTGCAGGAACAGAAAAATGCAGTAGCCAGAGAATGCAGATCGTGAACATGCAGTTAGGACAGGAAAACATTACTGCTCAATAATGAGACTAATTAGACACCACTCCGCTTTAGAATTTATTCATCAATTTTGGGCCTAAAGAAGCCCTAATAAAACTGGCATTCTTTTCATGTCTAACCAGAATGATACCCTCTTGGAGCACTTGGATGGCCTGGTTGCAAAGATAGCAAATTCTAAAAGCATGTCACTAGAAAGGTAGCAAATGCCAGCGGCATACCACTGAAGCCCGCTTATAAAAAGATTTCTAATGTCAGAAGCTTGTCATACCGAAAAGATTTATAATGGTGGAATCACGTTATCAAAGAAGTATGGAAATGTTAAAAGCATGTAACAGTAGCGAGATTCATTTTTAGTGATGGTTTTATGGAACCCAGCTTCTATAACTCACCTGGTACCGGTCAGTCCAAGCCATGTACTCCTGCTGGTTGATGGTGCCCTGCTTGAAGGGTGCACTCTCGGCCACGGCTGAGGCCAGCCGCTTGGCCAGCGTCACACGCATCTCCTTTTCCACCAGGGTAAGCCACTCGTTGATCTTCGGGTTCTCCGCAATGGACACCGGTGTGCTGAACACCATCTGTAAACAAAAGAAAAGGAGTTCAATTTCAGGTACACCCTACAAAAGAATGACATGCAAGACCGCAACTGACCGATAATTCTGACTTCGTTCTATCCCACACTGCAGTTCGAAACACAAATCAGAAGATTCATCGTCAAAGCTGGTGAGATTAGTACACAGAGAACTAAGTTCAGCGCAAAAATAAAATGCGAGGCTAACCTGCAAACCCTGCATAGCATCTGACCCTTACTATTCCACAAGTACCAACTTGCATTTAAAAAAAAAACAATGAGGAGCGATTGAAGAAGAATAACAGCAGAGTACTATGACAAATCTCACATCTAAACGGTAGTTACAGATCCATTACATAAACAATACGAAAAGCAGTTCAAATTAAAAGGCAGGTAGATTGGAAACATATAAATGGTAAATACACAAGACACAAACACTTCTTACAAGTTGAAGTTATAAAATCACCATGAAGGATAGGTTAAACATGTGAACACCGACATAGCATCCACAGTACCCAGCAAAAGTAGATATTGTAAGAATTACTTAATCTCGGCCACGAAATCAACATGCTACACTCAAGCCTCATTACAACAAAGTTGAAGTTTACACGAAAATAAGTTTGTTATATCCGAAAATTCGTTATAAAGGTATATTCTTAACAGTGTCTATTGCAAAACTATTCTTCATTCACTTTGTTATAACCAATATTTCGTTACATCCAGATTTTTTAGATCTAGGTTTGAGCACAGTCAGATCTGAAAACGCATCTACAGTCGCCGACCAATTTTTCGGACCTGGCGGGGACCGAAAAAAATACGAAAAATCGAACAGTCCGAAAAATTCGTTTTCGCCAAAAATCTGAAGTTTATTGCATCAGGCAGGTTTAAAAAGTCCTTGATGCTGCCTTGCCTCAAACTACGCTTGGAGGCAATTTGGTTTGCCCATATTTGCGCCAAGGTGACATCGTCGCCGTAAACGCTCGACAAAATTGTCACCGCGTTGGTGATCTCCGCCACCGACGGCTGCGGGCGGTCGTCGTTGTCCGACGACAACGACGACCGCCATCCGGCGTCGAACGTCATCCGGCGACATCTAGCTGCGAACGTCCACTCTCTATTAGCTTGATTATGGCAGCTTTCTTCTCCATCGTCAGGGTCGTATACTTCCCACGCTTCTTCACACCACCTGGCTTCCGCGATGGCACAGATGGCGGAGCCACGGCACCGAGAACACAAAATTCGATGCCGCAGATAGCCGCTGCGAAGCACACAACGTCTCGACGCTACGCGACACAACACGTGCAGAATGGCGACTGAAAAAAGCTGCAACGACAATAAAAGAATCCTTCTTTCGCCTCGTCCCCGTGCGATGTGATGACGATAGTGCTGACCGAAAACGAAAAAAACGGCATCCATCACCGCGTCTTTTAAAAGTAAACACGGCCTCCGAAACTTAAAATATGGCGTGCGCATTCCAATCTCGGAGGCAGGAAAGGCATCTGAAAACCAAGCTTAGCCAAGCCGACAGAAAATCCAACATGGCGGCGTTCACAATGGCTTGGGGCGTGGCACAAAACGAGCGATTTAGTCCGAAAAATCGAACTTTCAGGGGCAAATTCGCCCGAAAAATCGCTCGAAACAATGCATTAGCTCTATGAGATCCCTGACGGTGCATTTATGAAGTCCGGAATATCCAACAAATCCGAATTTTTGGAGTCCGGAAAATCGGTCGGCGACTGTATACCAAATGTTAGCTAGGGCACGCTTCTTTTGTCATAGTGCTGAAGTTATCACCAGCTTCAGCAAAGGTGGGACTTTAGGAACTGGAGCAAGGACACACCTCTTCACCTTCCTTGGAGGACAGCCCGGTGACCAGGGTGTTCTCCTCGTTGAGGACAATAGAGGCCACACCAGCAAACATCTTCTTGAAGTGCTTCTGCAGCCGCGGGATGTTCTTGCTGTTGCCAATGATCTCCAGCAAATCTTCGTCACCGACAAAGTAGAACCTGCACATGTAGAGCAGGGTCAGAATTAGCACAGGACTGGCGGTTTCTCTACAATAATTAGGGCCGAGAGACCACATGCTCAACAGAAATGTCACTGCTGCGTGAATATGAATAACTAATCCATAAATCAATAAATCAATTGATAAATCAGTCGGTCAATAATTATGCCACTCAATTAATCAATAATTTAGTTTTTCCTATCGCATATTATGTTACCTACACCTTATACAGATGAGGGTCTCAGTGTAGAAGAAAACTCTCGTGCCAGCACTGTTAGCAAGTCCAAATTACCGTATTTACTTGCGTAATCTACCCACCCTCACCTTGATCCTTAAAAAAGAAAAAAAAAACTTTTTTAAAGTATCTTGTTCATTTTATTTTGGTATGATAGCCAGTGCCGTTAACGTTCGAAACAATGTTAAATAAAGCCATTATATCACAAAATTACAACGAAATGAAAGCCAAAGATAGTTTTGCAACTATGCTAAACAGTTGCGAGTAACGCGAGGGCGGACGATGTCAATCAAAATGAGAAAGTCGCGCCATGTAGGGCAAAGCGCCATCTGCCAAATGGAGGAAAAAGCTCCTTGCTGATAGCGCCACGCAAGCAGAGCAGTAGAAAAACAAAGCGCATGGCGTTTAAAATTGCACTCGCACTGCGTCATGGAACACTCCGCACGCTCGGCGTCTCGGACCTATGCAAAGCGCAATTGCACCCACTGCGCCAATGGCGCATTGTGCACCCTCAACGTGTACCACAACGTTAGTGCGCCGCCATCCAATGCTGCGTTTTTGTTGTTGGGTTTATCATTGTGAACTTAGTTGGGAAACCTGCTGCGCAGGCTGCGTTCGGCCGGTACGCTAGCTACACAACAGGTTACTAATGCGCTGAAGCGTTGGAACAGAGCGACTAAACGACACTTGGGCGTCGATCCATGCAGTTTCGTTACGGGACGAAAGAATAAGAGCTTCGGGCTACCGAAACTTTAGCAGTTATAACTCCCATGACTTTTTTTTCTCCCGCCTAATGAACCAACCCTACTCCTGAATTGGTGTCAACTTTTGTCAAAAAAGAAAAGATGGGTTAATTACACGAGTAAATACAATAATAGATTCATCAAAGCTTTCAGTAATATTATAAAATTAGGCATGGAAATCAACCTTGCAGAGATAATGGTTTTAGGAGGGACGCGGGTCTTGGAATGGTGAAAAATGGTAAAAAAATTGATTTTTTGCAAAGCTTATTTTCGGTGCGTTCGTACTTCTGAGCACCTACTCTCAAATCGCTAACGCTGAATTCGGTCAGGAAATACGGTAAAATCCGCCTTCAATACTCCCCGGTCGCACTTAAATGCCCTCTGAAAATACGAAATTCGTTTGAACCTCCCGCGCATGCCATGAACATTGTGACGAACCGAACGGCGCCTTCTTTGGCTTGATTTGAAGCTGTTTTCTTTGTGCACATTTTGTGCCATCTCAAAACAATGTCGCTCACGCGGAATAGCTGCCGTGGCAGGTTTTCTGATGGTCACTTCCCGATCGCCAATTAACTATCACCCGGAGCGCTTTTCAAGCGCGCCTTTTCGAGTTTCTCATTGGCTGGGGTGACCGACATGTCTTGTTTTTTTTTTTGTGTGTGTGTGTGTTGCGTTTGCCGCCGTGACTGTTTGTTTGTGTGCGTCTGCTCTTGCAATCGTGCGTGTTTCTCGACGCAGCATGTTTCCGCTTTGCACCGGTACTCTTTCACCGCGATCGAGATGCCTGAAGACTCTCGACTGAAAGCATCGACGCAACCAGCTTTCGAAAGCCGTAAAAAACGGCCTTGGAACAAAAAGGCGCCAACCACAAGTGCCCTCAAGCTAGTTGCAGTCGCGGTCAGACCCGTTGGATCCGCCGGAAACTTTAACGAAGCTGTCTGCTCACTGCGCAGTGAAACCAAGTTCGACGAGCGATACACTTCAGATTGATGTTGCAAACTACTTAATGGTGGAACAGACCCAGGGAGTTGAGAAATTGGCACAAACGAAGACCGTTTTATCCGGAAAGCTGGCTACCCGAAAGTTCGACCTCCTTGGAGACGGCGCTTATAGCCTTCGCCATTCGATTTTCGGCAGCGCCTACACAGCCAAAGAGCTCGGAGTTCACGCAAGCACTGATATAAGTGAACAGTGACAGCATGACTTGTAGGTAAAATTGAGGCAGACATCATCGCGGCCTAGCCGAATGCCGTGCAAAAGAAAGTAGGAGATTTTCTTGGGCCAAAGTGTTGACCACTGAGATGACACCGGGCGCATCTTTTTTTTTTTTTTTATAAACGGCTTTTTTCAGAGCCACTTAAACAATGCATTTACAAGATTGCAACGAGAATTTTGTACGACGGCCATGACCTTCTGCAACAGCAAAAAATACCTATAAAAAGGGGGCATTTTTGCGGGCATTCGTTTTTCCGGACAGATGGCCGATTTTCCAGACATTTTTATGGTCCCTTGAGGGTCTAGAACACAGGAACTTATTACGCAGGGCAACATACTGCCTAACAGCTAGTCGTTTAAGCCTCATACCACACAAATTTTCCAGAACCCCTCAACAGCTTGTCATGGTGGGGTTCTGATAATGCTTTCCCCATTGGAAAAATTTTTTAGAAATGATTCCAAGGGTGGAATAAGGCACAGTTTGTTTTGTAGAACATGTATATAAGATTTGTGGTAAAAGTTCCTTGCAGAAAATTTTGCAGTGCATGTCAAAGCTTCAAATATGATTTTCTCAGCTTTACATTTCTTGCCAACCTGACCTGACCAGCCTTACGGAACTTTCCACCATGTTTTCGTGAAGCAATTTTTTTTATACTGTTGAACTTTTAAGAAATAGGACTGTGAAGCTATGCTATTTTTTGTGGCTAAGAGGGACATATGAAAAGTTATAAACGATGCTGTGAGCTAATTAAATGTCAAAATTGTGGAGGATCAATGCAAATGAGAATTCCTATATGATGTATCTCAGTGACCACATAAATAGCATAGCTCGACATGGCAGGTCTCTGGCTACAACTGCATCTTTAACAAAACCTAAAAATATTGAAAGAAAGTGCTCCTGAACGAATCATAAGAAATTACACAATTAGAGTTCACTCATGCACTCACAATTTCACAACTAATTGGTGTATATTAAATCTATTTATATTTTGAAGAGAGAAAGAAATACATATATATACTAATTTTATTTCAGTATCTCCAGTAATAAAAATATTCATTTTAAGAACCAGCGTCTCCCCTTAATGAACATTCTCGCTGACACAGATCAAAACTAATTAGCTATTCTCTACCGATGAAAGGGCACGCTTACACACTCTTGCACTAGATATGTAAGATATTCACATGCATTTACTTAGGACTAAGCCAGCCTTCAACATACAATACATGAGTGAAATTGCCACAGCTAAACGACAAAATGCAGATTGCACTTCCTAATGTGGTACAGGATTATGTGCTCCCATCAGTTTATAGTTGCCAACGAAAGACACTCAAATCTCTATATAAGGAACGCAGATATAACAAATTATTTGTTATAACAAGGTAAATTAAGAGTCTTGCAATAGTGTTAAGAATATACCTTTATAACGAATTTTCGAATATAACAAAGTTATTTTTCTGCAAGATGCAACATTGTTATAATGAGGTTTTAGTGTAGATTATTCACCTAGAACAAATGCGCAGCCCAGAAATTCCGGTAGTTTTCTTGAAGCAGCTCAAGCTTGCAATTTGTATAGCTGTACTAATTACATATCAGTGTACATAGTCTTTAATGAATCGATCATTCTAAAAGACCGTATGTGTGAACAGGAACACAAGGAGGACGTCAATATCCTATAAGAAATAATCATCTGTGACGTTTTGCATTCCACAACCATCCCATAATTATGAAAGACGCCGTCGTGGAGAACTCTGGAAATTTCGATCATCTTGTGTTTTTTAATGTGCACCGACATTACACAGTACACAGGCCTCTAGCACTTTGCCTCCATCGGAATGCGGCCGGTGCGGCCAGAATCAATGACAACAAGCAGCCAAGCACTGTGACTACTACGCCACCGCGACCGACACGGTTATATACCACAAACATTGTTTGTGGAGTCTGGACTTTCTTCGTGTGCTCCTTCTTGCATGCCCCGTCATTTAGAATGAATACTTACCAACTAGCTCAGCTCAATTACACTCAAACTTAATTAAATTGTAGTTGCAACTTACAGGAAAATAAGTATGTTATATCCAAAAAACGTTATAAAGGTTATTCTTAACAATGCATCTACTGCAAGACTTTTTCATTTGCTTCGTTATAACAAATAATTTGTTACGAGTTTGCTATTTATGAGTTGTGGAGTCTCAAAATGCAGTGTGCCACACTCTTAGAGTGAACAGACACAGCAGAAGCGGTTGGAACGAAACAAACACCACAGATTTATTTAACTGCCTGTAGAAAGACACTATCGTCAGTCGAATTAATATACATCAATTGTAATCCACACGCTACAACAACCTTACACAATGCTGCACAACACTCAACATAACAAACACAAGAACACACACAAGGCGGCTTCACTAACACTTGACTCACCTCGAAGGCCCTGGCAGACGACCCGTGGTGCCATACTCCGCGGGCCCACGTGATAGACAACTGTTCGCACCAACTGCCACCCGCCTAAGATACCCGCTAATCTATACCGTGCTGTCTCCAAGGCTTGCCGCCAGGCGTCACTGCCGGTGCCACTGTTCTAACCATGATGATGATGGTGGTGGTAAACGCTCGCGAGAACAACGCCAGTTGGACCTCGATAGTTGTGACCTCTGAATGCGGCCTATGTGTGAGACACATGCGCCACGAGGCGGAAGCAACTTTACAGAGTGTGCTAGCATCTCTATTGAATTTATTAAGATCGAGCTTTGACTGAATTCTAATGCGTTGTTGCTTTCAAATTACTGATGAAACAGCAATTATGTTCCTTTTTCGTACCTGGGAAATGACGAACGCTCCCGCTCCAGGTACTCTCCGAGAGCCTTTTGAATCTTGCCCAGCAGGTCGGCAAGCCGCTCAAGTGAGCGCTGAACGCCCTGGATGTTGAGCACGTCCAACACTAGGGGGCTCTTGCTCACCTTCTTCATCAGGGTCAGAAACTCTGAGCTGATGCTACAGGGCAGATGGCAGAGCAAAAAGAGGTGCACACAGCAATCCTTTAATAACAGAAGACATCCAGCCAGCAGTGGCCTACACGTTTAATTGTGCATCCGTTAGCGAAGTGCAAATACTCAGTAATGTAAATATAGCGACGAATATTACTAGCCTCGTGTTATAGTGAATTTTAGGTTTTAAGTGAATTCAAAGCGAATAGCGATATTGGTGTAACATTTTTAAGTCAAATTCGAATGATATATATATCATAGATTATGTTGAAGAAAGCGTACAATTGTGATGACCCACTAACTTGCACAATACTTTAAGAAAAATTAAAACAAAGCCTGTGCAAGTACTATTTCTTTACTTCAAGGGAAGAGAAAATCTCGAATAGTAGCAAGATTTGAGCTTCGGTAGAAGGCAGGTGATAACTTTTAAATGTTTAACATTTTAAAATTTGCTGTACTTAGAGCATAAAAGTCAGTATAACAAGCTTATAAACTTTAAAAAATGAATTGATGTGAGCATAGATCTTCATTTGTTCTTAAAGTACAACTGTGCGAATTTCAATGATTGATTTGATTGATTGATTTGTGGGGTTTAACGTCCCAAAACAACCATATGATTATGAGAGACGCCGTAGTAAAGGGCTCCGGAAATTTCGACCACCTGGGGTTCTTCAACGTGCACCCAAATCCGATTACACGGGTCTACAACATTTCCGCCTCCATCGAAAATGCAGCCGCCACAGCCGGGATTTGATCTTGCAACCTGCGGTTCAGCAATCGAGTACCTTAACCACTAGACCACCGTGGCGGGGCAACAGTGCGAATTTCCCCTGAGTACATGTTTTCACGGCTTAGCATTACTTTATTGCAGTGAAACCTCCTTTACAAAAAATTTCATGGGAACTAATGCAAAATTGTATAGGTTGTTAAGAGTGTGCTGGCGTCCCTTGCAAAGACACTGATAGCATCCGCCCCAGACACTGCGTGCGTCCGTCCCAGACACTGGGCGCCTCCTCCACAGACACCAGAGGCGTCTGACAGAGACTCTGGATGCGTCTCAAGGAGGGCAGTGCACCCTCCCCCTCGAGGGTGATGGCGCCTATAAAAAGATCGGCACATCTAGAGTCGGAGGCTTCCTCGTCCACGTCCTGTACATATGTTGTAAATATAACCATTTTGTTTCCTTCTGGCTGCCTTTTGCCTCGCCAATGCCGGGATGCTCCCTGCCCGGCGTTGGCCCTCACGACATGCTTTCAAGAAGACCCATTGGGGCCTCTCTCGTAACAACTGGTAACAGCGGCGGGATGGTAGTGGATCGTGCAACTTGCGCCAGCTGAAACGTGGACAACGCATCGGAACCCATAACTGCAGCAACGTGATTGATTGATATGTGGGGTTTAACGTCCCAAAACCACTATATGATTATGAGAGACGCCGTAGAGAAGGGCTCCGGAAATTTCGACCACCTGGGGTTCTTTAACGTGCACCCAAATCTGAGCACACGGGCCTACAACATTTCCGCCTCCATCGGAAATGCAGCCGCCGCAGCCGGGATTCGAACCCGCGACCTGCGGGTCAGTAGCCGAGTACCTTAGCCACTAGACCACCGCGGCGGGGAACTGCAGTATTGGACTTTTCCTCTTTGTAATTTGCCAGGCTTTTTAAAGATAGATTTGAAGCTTGAAGCTGGCAGGTTTTCTTCATCAATATTCAGTCGCTTTGCACAATTGCATTTGTTGATATTGATAGAGAATAGACAGGGGGAAGAGTTTGACGTCTGAGCTTGTGGTCATGGACCTCAATTCACTGGCGGGTTTTAGGGGGAATTGTCTGATGCTCGTGGGCTGCTTTCAGCGAGGTTTCTCCGGCGAAGCTACCATCAAGGAGGCGCTTGTGCAGAAAGCAAGCCCGGAGGCTAGAGCAGAGTCCACAACGCCGAGTTGGGGCCGACGCTACACGCCAACAGCTCTTCCAGGCGTATCTGGGAATGGATGTCTCACGTTTCTGCAGAGTGACTCTCTGGACAGTGGCAGCGGACCCTTGCTCATCGGATCAACGTTACCTCGGCAGAGATGCTGTTACGAGTGTGCTGGCGTCCCTTGCAGGGACACTGATAATGACCGTCACGGACACTGGGTGCGTCCACCGAAGGCACTGGGCGCGTCCTTCACAGACACCAGAGGTGTCCGACAGAGACGCTGGACACGTCTCAACGGCAGTAGTGCACCCTCCTCCTCGAGGGTTTCGGTGCCCATAAAAAGGCCGGCGCATTTAGTGTCAGAGGCTTCCTCGTCCATGTTCTGTGTATACGTTTTACATATAACCGTTTTGTTTCTTTCTGGCTGCCTTTTGCCTCGCCACTGCCTGGATGCATCATGCCTGACGTTGGCCCTTGCAACACGCTACCAAAGAGACCAGCAGGGCCTCTCTCCCGTAACAAGGTGTACTCACAGCTTTGCATTCTTTTACTGCAGTGAAACCACCTCTACAAAGGGTTACAAGGGGACTAATATATTTTTATTTGTTCGTTAAATTTTTCATAATGTAATATCGATTTAAGAGGGGACGCGGGGATCAGATCGCGAAAATGAAATCGCCGACAACCGTTCGAATGAAAGGCCGCCGTCGAAGTCTGCAAAAGTGCGCTTGTTATCTACGAGCAATCTTCCTCCAAAGACAAGTTTCAACGAGAACGATGATTCACTGTGTGCGCTCGCTTCAAGTTGCTCAACGCCGTTGACCGAGCGTCGAGATTAAATCGCCGACAGCCGTTAGGATCACAGGTCGCCGTCGCCGGCAAAGCCTGCGGAAGCGCGCCTCTTATTAGGGATCGGTACCCCGCGCATTGACGAGCTTCGACGGGAACTTTGATTCACCGTGTGCCAGTGGTTTGAAAATTTACGCAACGTCGTCAAACGAATATTGCATCATTCATGCGCACTTGGAGACTCGTTACATATCGGCGAGAGCGGTGGAGGCGCAAGCATCGAGCGTTCGTTACTCTCTTCGCGCGGTCCTCACCATGAGCTATGCCTCCCTGGTCCTACGAGCTGCTGTACACACAGAGTTGCAGAGGCTCAAGGACATGCACAACCAGCCCACAAGTACATGCTTTCCAGCAGAGTTACCAAAGCGCTGTTGCCAGTGTATGAACGCCTTGCAGACACACAGCTGCTTGAGCGGTGTAAAGGAGAGAAGACACAGAATGCAGCTGAGAGCTTTCATTCTATGATTTGGTCTCTACTATCCAAGGACCAACATGCCACCCTTTTTGCTGTAGAGACAGCGGTAAACAAGGCAGTAATGAAATATAATTCAAGGTGCATGCATATGTACTCGGAAACGTGTGTTACATTGGGTGTGCGTCCCGATTCCATGGCCCTCCAGAGAGCTCGAGAAAAAGACTGCCTGCGTCTCAAAAAAGTGTGTAAAAGTGAAGAAACCAAGGGACAGAGGTCCAAGAAGATGCCTCTTCGCAGTGATGCCAAAGACTATAGCCCTGGTGTATTTTAATAAAGGTGCAACATTTGCAAAACATTAAAAGCCATTTTCTCAGATTTTTTTTTTTTTTTGCCAACCACCTTGCTCGTGGAAAGCAATGCGCGACTATGGCCGGATCAATTTTCATTCTGTTTGTTTTATTGTAACTTATAGACTTTGGCATAACTGAAGGCAGTCTCCAAATATTAGTTTAGGCTTCCATTTTTCAAGATTTTCACAATTACAGAATAGCATGACTTGATGAAGCACATGCATATGCAAATAATGTTCAGCAGAATATTGTTAGAGCATTAAAAAAAACCTAGCACCATCTTCAGCTACAAGCAATATGTACACATACATTGAAAGTTGTTCCAGCCCTTAAGCAAGTTTCCTTGCTGTGCCAGACAAAAAAAAAAAAAACCTGGCACAGTCTTCAGCTACAAGCAATATCTACACATACATTAAAAGTTGTTCAAGCACTTAAGCAAGTTTCCTTGCTGCGCCAGACTCTCCACAAATGACAAACTTAAGAATGTTTTAATGAAAACTAGTAAAGATATCTTTATGAAAATTTGCATTCATCTTTTTAATGTGATTTTTAGTGTGTATGCCAAATTTCATGAACCTAGGCCAAGAAACAAAAAGTTGCAAACGATCCCCACATCCCCCTTAAAGCGAATTCAAATACTGTATTATTCGTTTGAATATTTGCACAGGCCTAATTATAAAAGCACTCGAATTTACTTCAACACAAATTCAAAATTTTCCGGACATTTCAAGTAGTCCTGAATTTTCAACACACATGAACCACCTGAAATTGTGTTTTCACTGGAAATAAGGCCTGCTAGATTGCAAAACCACATATTTTGGAGAATGCTAACTGCCACAAAGCCACAATGCCAGGATAAGTGCGCATAATGATGTGCACACTGATTAATTATATTTATTCATTTTTCCTGTGTTTGAAAGCCTAATATATAGGCTAAGTATAGAAAACTCCAAAATGTTTTATGCATTTTGCCACTTGTACACTTGCACTATACTACTATACAAATCATGATATTTTAAATATCTTCGAAATGTTTCTATATATCACCATTGACCTCAACTTCACTTACAATCACAAAAGTGATAATAATAACAGTCATAACGCATTACAACAATGTCTCATTTGACCTCATCATCCAAAATTTGTCATTAGCATACATTCGTACCGCTGTACAAAAGGCACAGTTATTAATACTTCAGTTTGTTACAATATATAATTCGTTATATCCATCTTCGTTATGGCAAAGTTCGACTACTTGCGCGAGCCTAGCCAACATGCGATTTCATCAGCAAAAGCACCACACGAGTCTGCCTGCATTGGGCTCTCAAGGCTTAGTCCTGGTTAGGCATTGCAATGTAGAAATGGTCTTGCCAGCATACCTCGTGAAGCGAGAGGTCTCCATGGGCAGTAGCGTCTGAATGTCGGCGCTGCCCGAGAAGATACCCTCGAGGTAGACCCAGCGTCGCTGGACGTCGATCCACACGTCGAACAGGGCATTGATGCGGTTTAGCTTTTCCTCCCAGGCAAGAGCATCTTCCTCAAACTCCTGCAATGTCAATTGACCGTAGATGCATCAAAATGTAGAGGAGAAATAAGCCAGAGGCCTCGCTAAGGTTTTAGAAAGGGACCAGCATATCTTAAGCTCTAAAGAAACAGAGGGAATACAGAAAAGTCAGGAAATTAACGAAACTACAGTGGAACTTCGAATATACGTCCCCCAATTTCGCGACGACCTGCATTTTACGACGAACCCGTTTGATCCCCACAAAATGCAAAATGATCCCCACAAAAGTGCATTGAAAAACCCCTCACCTCTCAAAATTTAATAGTCTTTCCTCAAATCAATTCGGCTTCAGGACGGGTTCTTCGGCTGACTACGCTTTACTTTCTTTCACAGATAAAATAAAAAGCGCCATTGATTCGGGTTTCTACGTAGGATCAGTTTTCGTAGATCTATCGAAAGCATTCGACTCCATCAATCATGACATCCTCATTTCTAAACTACGGGCAGTAGGAGTCGACGGGCCCGTGCCGAAGCTTATAAAGAGTTATTTAACAGACAGACAACAGACTGTGTGTTGGTTCCTTGCTTTCTAACTTCGAAATAACAAACAAGGGTGTTCAACAGGGATCGATACTTGGCCCACTACTTTTATTACTTTAAATAAATAATTTGCCTAATCACCTATCACAAACAGAAGCTTTCCTTTACGCAGACGACACAACATTGCTTGCTAGCGATCGATCACTAACTGCTCTTACATCGAAGTTGAATACTGATTTGAACAATATCTTAGCATGGTGCCGCATTAATGCGCTGAAAATAAATCCCACCAAAACTTCATTCAACACACATAGCACCGTTACAACATTTACAAAATCAGGCCATCTGTATACTACGTTCAGCTCATTCAGCTGCTGTGTGTCCGACATTCTTCATAATAACAGAATACTATCATTAGACAACCTTGTTAAATACAATTTATTCATAGTGTTATTTAAAATAATGAAGAACCCTCCTCAAGTGAACATATTTCCAGACGCTGTTCAAGTAAATACAAACCGAACAAGATTTGCAGCTAACAACAATTTATTATTGCCATTAGTCCATACTAAATATGATAAACACTACGGTTATTTCACGTCGTTATCAACCTGGAACAGTCTACCCCTTAATGTTAAGAGGTCTTCATCATTAGCTATTTTTTTTCAAAAATTATTCCCTTTTCTGCTGGATACTTTAGTATTCTAAGATGTTGTAATATTATCTGCACCTGTTCATATCCATGCTTTCTTAATGGTGCCACAGCTACTCATCTTTTTCTTGCCTTTTCCATTCGTCTGTTCGTTTCGTCAGTATTATTTGGGTATTTTCTTTATTTTTTATATCTTCTAAGCAGTGTTTTGTTGTACTTATGATTGTTAAAGTTTGTTTTCTTTTTTTTTTCACGTTGCTGTCAGAGCTGCATTTTACTTGTGCATAATTATCACATTTTCTGACAGGAGGTCCCCCTTAAGCCAAGTGCTCTGGGACCTCCTTCTGTATGTTTGTGTAAGCATGTATGTTTTGTACGAAAGTTAAAATAAGCTGAACTGAAAATCCCCATAGAAACAATGTGTAAAAACCTTGGTTATACGACGCAGTGTTACGCCGACCCCTCATCTTACGACTTTCAGATTCTGTCGAAAAGAAAAAAACCACCTTTACTGGAATCACATGCCGACCAAATATTTAAAAGTGCAAAATATAAACTTGCATACCCCAAGAAGGACTACAGGAAAAGTAGCCATCTTCGTCGAATAAAAAATTTATTCTCCTGGAAGTTAATGCACTTCTACATACGCCTCAATAGCGTGCATACGTATCCGGGGTCGTTATCTAGTCAAGCTCTATCCATATAGAGTAGGTTCAGCTGACCAAAGAGATCATATTTTCACATTTTCGGCCCATGAAAACATTTCCTGGTCGACATTCGGCTCATCTCCTGCCTCTGTTACACTCGCAGTCACTGGTTTGCGCACGCATAAGGGCACGATGCAGCTGCTTCCGCCGTGCAAAATTATTTTCACTTGACGTCAACGTTCATAACAACAGCAGGACACCACTAGTCACACTTCACAGGGCAACAAATTACATCGCACACAGCTCAGTGGCGCACAAATGCATCAACATAAACTCATTGTTCGTTGCCATTATGCGATAGCAATGACACTGCGTTGGACTCTTCTGATGAAAGGCCCACGGCAACACGGTTTCGGTTTCGTTTTCACGCACAGGCAATTTTCGGACATTATGTATCGGTAGAATGATTGATTTGATTGATATGTGGGGTATAACGTCCCAAAACCACCATATGATTATGAGAGACCCCATAATGGAGGGCTCTGGAAATTCGACCATCTGGTGTTCTTTAACGTGCACCCAAATGTGAGCACACGGGCCTACAACATTTCCCCCTCCATCCAAAATGCAGCCACCACAGTCGGGATTCGATCCCACGACCTGCGGGTCAGCAGCCGAGTACTTAGCCACTAGACCACCGCTGCAGGGCTATTTATGAATAGAAAGATGCGCGTTGGATTTTATTGTTTTTAATGCCGAAGAATAAAGGTTCGTTTGAACCTCCTTCAACTAATTATTACTGCCATTAGCTACTACTGGCAACAATAATTTAATCTACACTCATTGCAGAGGCAGAAGGTCGAGTCATGAGCTTGTTCAAGCAGTCTGTACCAGTTTTCCGGGCAAAGTTGAGTGCAGCGGTCTATAATCTTAGTTTTTCGATTATACGACGCCAGAGTTGTACGACGGTTTTGCGTGGTTCCCTAAAAGTTGTATAATCGGGGTTACACTGTATGTGCAGTTTGATACCCTACACAAGTAGAGGAGAATAAGGGAGTGGAAGGGAGAGAAAGAAAACATGGATGTAGGCAAGCCACAACACACATGTACAGTGGGATGCCTACAGTCAATCACAAAATTCTGTTGCCTTCAAAAACTGCAGGAGGGCTTGTGTGGCTCTCTGGGTTGATGAGATGAGAGTCGAAGCTCCAAAAATTTTTTCTCGTGTAATAGCAGTCTCTTCTACCATTCAAAGAGTCTCTTCTACCTCCCAGACCAGATACTATGTTTTATGCATGAGCATAAAATACTACAAGAAAAAATTATTCACTGCGCTTTACATTGTAAACGCTAACGCATATTTGCTGCTAGAAGTAAACGAGCCCCTAAGTTTAAAGAATAGCTTTATCATTAAAAGCGTGACTAGACGATGAAAACGAATGCAAAGACACTGTTCAATACTAATTGAACAGGAGGAGAAATACACTAGCTGAAGCCTTGCCTTGTAGTAGGGTGAGAGCTTCATGGCAGCAACCGAGTTGATATGCTCCTTGACCTTGTTGAAGAGGTCGTCCCAGCCGCGGATGAGCCTGCACTTGTTCTGGTAGTTGACCAGGTCCAGCTCATAGTTCTGCCAGGCTTCACGCACCTGTGAGAGTGGTACAGCAAATATGCCTTTAGTTTAATTACACCCTCAGAGATAAAACTACCAGCAAAAGTGTAAAAGAATTTTCTATGTGGTGCAGTCAGAAGTTCCCAAACCTCAAAAAATTAAGTGCTGCAAAAAAAAAGTTTGCAAAAATGTGAAAAAAAGAATATATCATTTTTCATTTGCTTTAAGAATACCAAGGCCTTCAGACAAAATGCAAGTGGAAAGAAATGATGCTGGCCCAGATAAAATGCAGAGAGCTTGACAGAATTGAAACAAAACTTTTAAAAGCCTTATAACTACAGCTGAGCCTTAAATGTCCTGTTTATTTTCCACTAAAGCCTTGCTGAAACCTTGAATCAACTAGCCCAACAACACACTTAGCTTTGCATCTCATGAATTGAAGAGCAAATGTCAATCGTCAGCATCATACCCATGAGCTGTCCAATCAGTGCCTTGTGAAATGAACAGCTCACTTGATTTATTCTTGCGACACATCCCCTGCTTTGTGAAACCTCTTTCTCCTTACAAGACTGATTCGGCCCTTCTTTACAGCCTTTGGTTTCGCCAGACTGCAATTGAGATTGTGACCCGCATTTCCCACCCATAAATCTATACATGAAAGTGAAAAAGGGGTAGGTCTGTGCAGATATGCGCATATACATGCCAAGCCCATACCTGTTTGAGGAACTCCTCGAGGGCCATCTCTCCCTGTGCCACCAGGATGACGTCCTTGACGATGGCCTCGTTGCGCTGCAGGTCAATGTCCCACACCAGGCCCAGGGTCAGCTCAGAGAGGACCCAGTTGACCCGCAGCTGACGCATCAGCTGCTTCCAGTGGCGCTCTTTCAGGGCGTCGGACTTCAGCTCCACAATGAGCAGGTTCACCTGCGATGGGTGAAGAACATGCGTCGAGACTACAGCAGACTTGACTGCAACTATGAACAGCAATGACTGCTAATCATATGACTGGTGGTGCCTCGCTGAAACTTAATGGTATGGTTCATAAATATTGAAAGTACCGGTTTGTAACATCCCAAAGCTACTAGAGATGCTGTAGCGATATGGCCCTGCCAAGCTTACAAAATCATCTTGTGCAATGTCATCAAGGAGGACCTAAACACTTCACCCTTCTTGCACCCAAGTGTTAGTTCCAGCAGTTCGCACTAGCACACGAGCTCCCGCCCCATTGGGCTACTCTGAAAATGCTTTAACTTCCAATTTGAAGTGTTCTGTGTCATTACAGTGACTCCGTATGATTCTTGTATGATTTTATAAAACAAACATGCACTCCACATTAATTCCACAACAGTTACATGCAATACTGCAAACAACATACAAATTATTAGAATGCACACCCAATGTTTAAATAGAGTCACGTGCAGAATGTGCCATTTGTAGAAGCCGAGTTGCAAGAGACTCGAGAGCAACATGGGAAGGCAACATCGGGGGACAAAAGAGAGAGAGAGAGGAGCATGCACACTAAGTTCTTACATGGTGCTGGTCTTCCAACATGATAGATAAGATGGTGTTAGTAAAAAGTCTGCTACAATATGGCAAATTGTCCACCAAGAACAAATCACACGGTTACACATCTAATGTTTGTACAAACCTTCGTGTATCCCATGAGCACCTTCTTGACGTACTCGTACGAGGCGTACTGCCGCAGGCGTGCCGGCAGTTCCTTGAGCTGGTTGAGCAGGCCATCCAGTTGTTGGCGCAGCTGAAGAGAAGACAGGACAATGCTATTTCACAAAACACATTTCACAGATATACTCATAAACTCGACTGAGTCGAAATTTTCCGCGGCACGGAACCTTTAGTATTATTTAGTATTATTATTTCTTATTTAGCCGTGCCTGCGGCTAAATAAGAAATACTTTCTGCGAACGTGAAGCCTTAGCCTAGTGGCATATCAACCTTATCGACCAGCCCTGTGGCACGTCATGTGACTCCCACGCAGCAGTCCTCGCTCTATGCCCCACGCTTGGCGTAGTCGAGTATTCGCGTTGTTTGTGGTTGTTGTTTTTCTAAGGTGTGATTTCCATTCAGTCTATTTCTGCGCAATGCACGCGGTACGAATTTAACGCTGACTTTGAGGAGCGGCAAGCATGGCGTCACAAAAGCAGTGCAGGTCGCTAACGCTAGAAAGGAAGGTTGCCCTAATTAAGGAAGTGGAAAGAGGAGACCAAACGAAATCAACCATCGTGCAGGAGTTTGGCATCCCTTTGTGTAAACTGTTGATGGTAAACAAGAACAAGCTGAAGGTGCTCGATAGATGAAGGTGCAAAGCTTCTCCAGCCAGCGGAAACTGGTTCGAGGCTCAATGTTTCCAGACGTTGAAGCGGCGTTGATAGTGTGGCTGCGAAATGCCAGAGCAGCTAACCTTCCCGTCACCACAGCATTGATGATGGGGAAGGCAGACGAAATAAGGTGGAGTGCACCAGTGGGGAAGATCATCTGATGCGATGCGTGAAGCAGCTGGAGGACGCCTTCCTAGGCCCGAGCACGACCACAAAGCAGACGAGCATTAGGGAGTTTTCTCCGCTAAATAAAATGGCAGGGCTGCAAAATCCAGCTGGTTAATTATAAACATTAAAAAGGGCCAGTAAGTAGTAGTGATTTTTCTAGAAAGTGCTCACTTTTTCTTGGCGATTTGCACAACTTTGCTTATCTTGAAAATCCGCTTATCTCAAAGTTTTCCTTGAATTTTACAACTTCAAGTTAACAAGGTATTACTGTATTACTGGTTTCCAGTTTCCACAGACAAACAAAAAAAAAGTTGATAAATTAGAGCCACTCAGGTATCACACCGCAAGAGTCCACAACCTTTTGCCCCTCTATACCAAAGTTGAGTCTCTAGCACTTTGGAGGACGTGAAAGCTCACTGCTTATACCGAGCACTCCCAACACCAAGAAGAAAAGAGGAGTTGCAAGTGCTACCTTTCGTGCTTGCACCGACAGCCAGGGCTGCTCCTTCATCTGGTCAATCTGGTCCCAGATCTTGGCCAGCTCAGACCAGACACCCTTGAGGTCTTGCAGTTCTTCCAGGGCCACATGCAGCCGTTCGTCGCCAGGAGAGACGACACCTGGGGCATAAAAAAGAGAGGGGGAATGTGGGGGAGAGACGCAAGAACGGAAGTCGCATAGCACCATACAACTGCCGACGTTAGTACCACTTTTAATGAAAAGACGCTCGGTTCACACAAGCCACTGGTGCAAAGCAGAAAAGACAGTACATTATTGGACAATTTCAGCTAAGGATTAACAGTCTGCTACGCCAGCTGGCTGCTTAAGAAAAATATTAAGAAACTACTCTGCGCCGAGATGGCCACGCTAAACTAGAAGAGTTTTTAAAGCCTAGTGGATGCAATATGGGCAAGTTATTTATGAGGCAGGGTCACGGGCTATTACAAGGACCGTGAATGAGTCGAGCATTTCAAGAGAGCAAGAGAAATCATTACGTGAGGATGCTATGAAGGAAAAAAGTACCTTGACCTGGCACACGGTGATGCGAGTGGTGCCTAGAGAAGCCGGCTCCTTTTGACACTCTAGCATCTTTCACTTCACAACTTCAGTGTGACATTCCCCATGCTCTACAGCGCTCCTTTGTAGGGTTGCAGGAACAATTGTCCTTCTCCCATATTACACAGTGTGGCAACGCCAGGGAGACTAATACAGATGCAAGAAGCATATCTCACCAGGCTCTTGAAGTTCGAGGGCCTCCTTGGCCTTGACCAAGTTCTCGCGATCCTCCTTGAGTCTGCTGAACTTGGACTCGAAAATGGCCAGCTGGCTGGTGGCCTCTGAGGGCTTCAGCGACCCCTGGACAGGCTTGCTCTTCTCCCAGTCGGCCAGGAAGTCAGCCGTGCGGGCCTCGACCGCCCGGTCCTCGGCCACCACCTTCATCTGCAGGCTGGCCACCTGGGAGGAGATGGCGGTATCCTTGCGGCGCATCATCTCGGTGAAGGCCGACCACTCGCCCTCCACGTTGTCCACGTGCAGCCACCAGTTGGGAAACTGGAAGCGCTGACGCTCCAGGATGCGCTGGCCTTCTTTGTACAACTGAAACAAACAAGAAGAGGGTTTAAATAAGGGTGGGGTGCAGCCTTTGCATGATCATGCCCCTCTGACCCCACTACAGTCTCCAACCTTGGGATCACCATTTGTACATTACAGTCAACCGCAGATATTTTGGATGAGCCTGAAAATTTAAACAGTTTGGTGGTATCACGGGAATCTTCAAAGCCTCAATATATAAAAAAGCGCGATACTTTGGAAGCTAAGACCCCTTGGCATCCAACTGTTACGTTATAACTGTTATGGCCAAGGTTTGCTTGGTGCTGTATATATAAAATAATGGTGATCATGAACAGGCTCGCGCTCAATGACCAAAAAAGCATTCTGCACAGATTGTTAGCAACAGAAGCAGAAATGTGCCCGCGAGTGCAGTTGTGACAAAGCCTCGTGCGACATCTGCAAGCTGCGCCACCTTTTTGCACGAAAAATATGCGCGAAAAAGCATTATTTCAACCCCCCCCCCCCCCCCTCGCTTCCATGTCAACCATCTCACACGCTCGAACCTGCGCTTTCCACGAGGCGAACCATTTGTAGCCACACAGGATTTCAAAGCTCAGTTTGGCACAATGGCATGTCGTTGAAGCCACTTCTGGCGTGGCTGCGTTGATTTGAATACTTGAGCAAGTGAAATTACAGGAATTCATTTCATGGACTGTTCAATTTTTCGGATGACTTAGTGGTCCCGGGGGAGTGCGACAATACTATTGCCGATTCTATTTTCATCTCATTCGTCTCATAAAAAAATAATAAATTGAATGCCGAATAATGAGCTAATATGAACAGGACACACTGTCAAACGACTCACCTCAACTTGCTGTTCCCATGACTTCATCTTGCGCTTGAGCGACTGCACGTAAGTGATGAAGGACACCGCATCTGAGGTGCTTGCCGTGTCTATGGACTGCTGCTCCAGCTCGCTCCGTGACTGCGGGACATTCAAGAGTAAGCATTATCAATGTTCAATAGCTTAAACAAGCATCCCAAACATTCCAGCGTGGTCTGCACTGAGCATGGATATAACGTTTTTTTGCAGGTGACGCACAAGCACGTCTAAATCACAGAATAAATGTACATGTTGGTATTATTCACCATGCAGGTATCTTTGAGTTGTGAACAGCCTTCAAACTGGCCAATCGCTGCTAGCTTTTCAAATATCTCTGTATTGATGAGGATCCCGCCATAGATACGTACAACAGACATCTGCTAGTCTAGTACACATAGCTTAAAATAAATATGGGTGAGTTTTAGCTTGTTCGCAAGTTACAGTTCTCAGTAGGCTGGGGATGTAAACCTGACTAGCCCTGATGGTGGCACAGAGTCGAACCATAGAGACACAGAGGTGCCAAGTTGTTATGCGCAGTGCTGGTATGGATTTCCAGCAGTGGACTGTGGACTCATCAAATTTTTCTATGTATTTTTGAAGACAAATGCCTGTACAATAGGAAAACACATCTATGAAACATTGTGATAATAAGAATAGTTGTGAGATGTCAATGGCGAGCAGATGCTTAACATTAACATTGCTGCATGTACCGAAACATTGGCCAGAGTGATAGAAACTCTAAATATTCATGCGTGTAATCAGCATGTGTTACAGCAGAAAGTATAGGAAATATGAATTATAGGCATGTTTTCAGCAACTAAAGCATATTCACAAGTTACCTTGACAGCATCATTTACATCAGATGTCCCTCATAAGCATGGACTACCAAGAAAGGCAAGCAAAGCTCACCTTGGAGACTGTGGTGTGGAACTGGGCCATGTCGTTGCCAAGGAGTGTGCCAAACTTCCCTAGCACTTCCTTGTGCCAAGAATCGTACTTTAGAGTGACCTTGGACTGTACCTGAAGTGTCAAAAGCAGCAGCAGAGCGAGTCAGAAAACCCCAAAGAAACACTTATGGGGTGTTTTCACAGCACTGTATTATGAATTCTTTTGGAAGTGCACTTCAAACAAACAGAACAAAAATGTTTACCACAAGCATAGTTATGCTGGCTTAAAGGCAAATTGGCTCCATTTTTACAATCCAGCAACCTTTGTAATCCAGTTATCAGTCGTCTCGTTGATCTAGTAAACAATCCAGGACAGTCAAAGCTACAACGTGCAGCATTGCACGAATTAGCTTTAGATAAACGACGTTAGCAGTCTGGCCTTTAACTCAGTTCTGCACACTGAGCACCTGCTCCCAATGTTATTTCATATCCATAGCCTTCTAATCAAACTTGCTTGAGGCTAACATTTTTTTTCCTTAAAATTCAGGTAAGCTAAATGAAGAACTTCACGCAGAAAAACAAAAAGCATGACTAACTGTAACAGTGCTTCACCTGTCGATAAAAAACAGAGAAATGCAATTTTAAAGAGGCCACAATCAAGAGACAGGCTGACGTACCTTGGCATAGTCGATAATGATGGGTCCAAACTTCTTGCGCACATCGCTTGTGTCAAAGGTGGTGCGTGATTTCCTACGACAAAGAGCAAAACAATCAATCATTCGTTGATTCTTAGCATATGGAACACACAAAACACTCAAAGCTTCGCACGGAAATCGAGTGAGAAAGAAAAAGAGCTGTATAGCTTATGAGAGGGAGTCAATGTCTCCAGACAAATTTGCATGCAAGCAAAACCCACAGCAGAGAGCAAAGAAAGATTAAGACTAATTACAGCTGTTTGGAGGGGTTGTGGCTGACCATAACACTCAAATTCTAGAGACAAGCAGCAAGAGGTAGCACAGCAGGAGCAATGATGGGACCAGATTTTCAATAACTAGCTTGTGGCAGGCGAAATGTCACTGAACTCTGAAGGGTGGCACTTTGCTTAAAAGTGATGTCGCCGTGCAGTGCATGCACTAGGCGTAGTATGCCAGTGCACTATGGCAATGCTCTACAGCAATGTAAGAAAGGTTGCTTTTTGGCAAAACGTGGGTATCTTAAAACATTTTTTCCTAGGGTTCAGATTGTCGATGTGGGTGATATGTGTGAAAGTACGGCATCGGCGTCTGCAATAGCTTTAGGTGATTCTACCAAAGGGCTAGAACAAACAGGATAGCCGTGGTAATCAACATGGCAAGCCGAAGCCAACATACCGCATTCCACCGTTGCTTTAATTAGAGCAGCCCTCATCTCCACCAAGGATACGGACATCAAAACTCATCAGTCGTCAAACTGCCTTCCACATTTCTCTCACAGCACACCTAATTGATAATTTCAGAGCCTGCTTGTGATATTTCAAGAGCTTTAACTAAGCTTTGCTACGACTCTCTAGAGTGATCATGAAGCCGAAACAATTAGGTCAGGTCTCTAGTACAGCTTGACCGCCATCTTTGCAAGACCATCAAAACCTTAATCATAACTTGTCTAGAGCAGTTGAATGTGAGCCTCTGGACGCCCGCGCTATTAACAGCTGCTAACCTGCATTAGCTGCAAGTATCCGTTTTCGCTTGCATTATAGCACGAGGTCCTAGCATTCAGTACGAATGATACGATTACAGGTAGGTCTCTGCAAACTTTTACAAAAAACAGTGCCTCAAGCAGCCAACTGGTCAATCTAGACAAGTGTAATTCAAACTGCATCCCAACTGTTCTCTCCCAACGCCACTGCACCTCAAGTTTAACTGCAGTTATTTCATCACAACAAAGTTGTGCGCTCATTTGATTGTGCACTCACTTGATCTCGACGAGGGTCCTCATCCAAAGGCCAATGTCGTCGCCCAGCCGGTTGTACAGCATGTCCTGCTGCAGGTCCCACAGGGCCTGGTATCGCAGCCACTCACTCACGTACACGTTCACCTGCTTGACGATGGCTTCAATGCAGCCGTAGCACTTCTCTAGCACGTTGGTGCCGTCCATCATTGTGCGCAGCAGGCCCCGATACGTCGGGGTAACCTGACGCTCCAGCCCAACCTTCAGAAAAGAAACACCGCAGATGAGACCAGTAGAGAAGTTATGAACCACATCCTGTGCACGCCAAGGGCGCGATCAAAGTCTGGCCAACATCGTAAGTCCATGCTGACAGCTTAGAAGAAAGCATTGAGCCAGTTTTCTGAGTAAAGGTACACTTTTGTATGATGTCTGTGACACACTGCCACCTTGTGTTTATATGAAGTTAAGGTAAATAAATAGAACTTTTGTTTGCTTACCTTCCTTCATATATGAAAGAATGAGGAAGCTACGCACTAGTGATGCAAGGGCTGAGAAAACCGTGAAGCTAATCCCCTCATCCTCCTTTCCCACCCCTTGCTATATTACAGAAGACTATGCTATGCTTTACCCTCGCTCCTCCTACTTATCTTCGCATTTCTCACTTATCCTAATTGAGCTTGACATAACTAGAATTAGAATCACTCTGCATAATTAGGTCTAAATTAACTAGACAATTAAGCAAGGTATCATTGGACTTACCATAATTAAATTATATGTACAAGTAGCTCAATTAAGGGGGATACGTGGCCATGGAAACTATTTTTGTTATTTATGAAGATAAAGTGATGAAGTTTGGCATGCAGATGTAATTTGTTGTGCTCATATCATAACTGAAGTTTTTTTTTTTTTTTTAAGCTATCTATATATAGCCCCGCCGCGGTGGTCTAGTGGCTAAGGTACTCGGCTGCTGACCCGCAGGTCGCGGGTTCGATTCCCGGCTGCGGCGGCTGCATTTCCGATGGAGGCGGAAATGTTGTAGGCTCGTGTACTCAGATTTGGGTGCACGTTAAAGAACCCCAGGTGGTCAAAATTTCCGGAGCCCTCCACTACGCCGTCTCTCATAATCAAATGGTGGTTTTGGGACGTTAAACCCCACAAATCAATCAAATCATCAAATCAGCTATCTATATAGTTTCTGAGTAGAACACTAGCTAAACTTGTCAGGCCAAACTTAATTAATTACTTATACATAAATATGTAAAGATTATTGCATAAGAATATTCACAAGGGCTCAATCTGTGCCATATAATATTGATGTTTTTTAATAATCAAGCAAAAAAAATTTGTAGTCCTGGGCATACTAACAATTTTACAAAAAGAGAATTATAAAAAGTCTGTATGATGTTCATGTGCGCACAAATATGAACAACTTTACGGCACTCACCAATGTCTTACGATCTAAGTACACACAAAGGAATGGCTATAGTATCTCAAGGGGATCACTGACAGCAACTGCTCAGAAAATGAAAGCTGAAAGGAAATTAAGCTCAAAGAAATTGGAGCTAGAAGATGAGAAAACAAAACTTGGATAGTAATTGACCCCTGGCTTTATTTTTTATTGAAGAAATGCAGCATTGTGCCCATCTTGAGCTTCTATCTATCCTCTTTACGACGATGCCAATGTGGTGGCACTGTGCCGAAGGAAAGCTTCAAATTTGCATTTTATAAAGCCCAATTTTTTCATAGGTTTTGATGACAGCCCACTAGTAAAATGCTTTTTTTCTCAAATTCTACAGCTTATATTGGTCTAATATTTGACCATGATTTATGGTCTCAAGATTACAGAAAAAAATTTATAAAAAAATTTACATTTTGCCCAAATTTACTATTTTTATTGCCATGCCGCCCCCCCCCCTAACTTTAGCTCATTTATTATTAGAACTAACAGTAGCCTAGCTATACTTACTTGACCTCACATCTAATTAGGCCTAGCCTTAACTTGATTTGACGAAATTACACTTGGCATGATTCAACTTGAACTATGCTTATTTTGCCCTAACCAGGAATCTCGTGCACTAGGTGCTAGCAGATGCCATATAACTTAGAGGCCATTCATAATGATAGTTCTTGTTTGCATTGAACTAACTAGGCTGCAGCTTTCACAGCTCCGCTGTTAAAACAGAGTGTAGCTTACATTCAGTGCTTAAAAAAGCCTACTTGGTGGCACACGACCGTACCAGCAAGATTCAAGCACTCTGCTAAGCCACCACCACCTTCATAAGAGACGACACGCGAATCCATCAAGCGAGATGGTAACACTTGTATACACAGACAAGAGGCGAAAACAGAAGTTTGTATTGCCTTGCTCTTTAGTTTTGCTTCTGTGTTTATCCACCTCACCATCTCTTTTGATGAGTAAATGCACGAACATGGCAAAAGAAGCAACCAATGATCTTGCTCACTTGGTACCGGGTGCTCTGGATGCGTATCTGAGAGAGCACAATGTTCTGCCAGGCGAAGAGCTGCTGGAGCAGGCTGAAACGGGACTCCTCCAGGCTGGGGCTCAGGTACATGACCTGGTTGGTGATGCGCACCTCGTGCACCAGAGTGTGCACCTGGGGCTCCCCACCCAGTGGATGGTGTACCGTGGCTCCCCCTTCCTTGTCACCGGGCGTCGTGGCATCTGGATCAGTCTCGTTTGTCACACCTTCCTTCTTGCCCTCCAAGGCCAGCGTCCAGGCTTGGATGCCGGCTTCGAGACGGCCAGCCAGCTTGGCTTCCACCTGCACTCATTAGAGGAAACCCCAGTTTACCATGCCTCCTCTGTGAAGGTGGATGGGTTTCGAAAGCATGATTGGTACTTGGCCACAGTTACTGCAATTGTAACGTTTCGGTTTCACCAAGACCATTGAGACGAAAATTTTCTGCTTACCATGTGAATGATTTAGATGCTGTAGTTGTTCACAGCATCTGTCAGTGGGGAGGAGGAGCGGCTTCATTTAAAAGAAAGTTAATTTGCATCTTTTAAGAGCCAGTAACACAATGTGATTGAGAGGAATACGGTAGTTGCAACTCAAGAGACTAATTTAGGACCCCTGGGGTTCTTAGAACATGCACCGAACACCAGTGTCATGCACATATCACAGTTGAGACCTACTGGTGTCTAGGTTATAAAGAGTCATTGGCTTCCCTCTGCTGCATAAAGGAGCCAATCACAGTCAAGAAGTGTAATGAACGTCAGGCGTAATCATAATCAAAAGTGACCACTGACCCTGGTATAAGCATATAAGCAAAACAATTTCGCGCGCCCACTCCTCAGAATGCCGACACCACAGCCGTAAATCGAACTTGTACCTCTGTGTTGAGTGGCGAAATGTCCTAGCCAATAAACAATCAAAGATGTTAATTGACCCCTGGATCACCTTCCATTAATGTTGGCTTGCAGCAGTGCATCCTGCCACACTCACCTGCTCGTCGAGCTTGCTGACCCAGTGGTGCAAGTTGGAGTACTGGTGAAGGCTGAGGTCGTCGACGGCCTTCTGGATCTTGTTGAGGATCTCGGCAAATGTGGAGGCGCTGTAGGGGCACGTCTCGAGCGAGCGAACATCGATGTCAATCTGTTCTTCGATGGTTATCAGGTCATCCACCTGTGTGAGCCCATTTAAGCAATGGAACAAAATGCCACAATTCCTTCTTTAATGACTTCTCTTCATATCGAATGATGTGTAATACAGACGAACTCCTTTATGAGAGGCACTGCTGTAAGAGACAAATAGTGTGAGACATCTGTGCATCTACATAAAAGTAGGGGTTCGTAAGAAAATGCATACGTAGTACCCCGCTTAATATGAGACATATTATATAAAAGACAAGAATCGCTTTCGAGCACACATCTCTCATAAAGGGATTCAGTTGTACAAGCACAACATAAAAAAAAAGCATGTATGTGCCTTGCTGGCTTGCATGCATGTCACTTCTTCAATATAAATCTAAGTCAAAGCGAGTGTTAATCAGTACCAAACAATTTCAGAGAAAACTCGAATAGAAGCAAGAGTTGAGTACTAGTAAGGTGCGCGTAATGAGCGATACTATGGGTTATTTTCCAAGATTGCTAGGCAAAGTTAGTAAGAGGCCCATATTATGTGCTTTTAATATTTAAAAAAAAATAGTTGGGGTCTATATGCCCACTGAATCATGAAGTGTGGCTTTGAAACAATGCGGGTTACACTGAAACTACAATTTCACGACGTGGGTCCACTATTGTTGCACCATTGCAATAGACAGATTACAATGACACTGCTTGCAATTTTGCAACTGATACCAAGTTTCTGCAGGTAAAGGAACGAATATGCGCCCTATAAGTGGTACCGCACCAAAAACAAAAGGCTTCGTAAGGTTTCAAAGGCTGCAGCTGTGGGAAAAGCCTTGAACATGCAGCCTCGCGTGCCCCAAAACCGAGACATGCAATGCGTGATGCTTACCATTTCAATTTTCACATGTTAAAATATTAATGTCAAAAAACCACATTACCAACGTAGTGAACTTTAAGGGAGGGGTGTGGGGGGCTAACGAAAGAGCACCCATCTCGAAAATTCACCGACTATCTTTCAGACCACCTCTATTATGTGAATTACACAAAAGCTTTGTTGAAACACAACTGAAATTTCACACCTTGTATCGTACTGACTTTTAAATGATCCTGCAATATAACGACATGCACGATCACCACATTTCCAAACATTGCAATCAAATCACGAACCACCACTTGAGTGTTACATGTGCCTAATATAGCATCGTTATAATTAACAATTTGTATCCCTTCTCTTCAAGTGCAGCTGCCATAGAGTTTAGCTTATTCCCTACCAAAGCACAACTCTGATAGCTTGCAATTACTACTAAAGTGCAATTAATGCTGATTAAGCCTATTGTGCCAATCAGCACATTGTCGCAGGAAGTTTGTCCAAGACAACATAGAAGGTTGGGCGTCGAAAAAATTGCACTCAAGTACTGAATCAACAGCAGCGCATGTAGTACAACGTTTGCGTTCGCAGCCGGGAGACCAACGATATCAAAAGCCCACCAGGCTTATGCAAGTACGCTCACTGGTAGCAAAGGCGAAAGCTCAGGGCATAAAGTCGTAAAACTAACACTTACGAATGAGGCAACAAGCGGGGTAACGACTACGCTAGTACCGCCAGGAAGATCAAAGTGCATTCATGAGGGCCAGCTCACACATGCTACGTAGAGTGCACACTGCCGATAAATGGCTGGAACCGTGCTGGCGCAATGTTTCTTTGTCATCTATGCAATCACCCTCCTTCCGCACTCGACAAACCCACGCAACAAGGCCGCTTTTCTTTATATCAGGGGTGTGGGAATATAGATCATTTGCACTGTAGCTGATATTCGTTATTAATGCACCACAGATGTTACAGTAACAGACTACATATTCAGGCGACCTCGACCAAGATGTTTCCAACAAACAACACAAAGTTTTTGAAACAGCCTGGAGACGGTTTCTGCACACAATGGGAGCTGAAAAGATGCAAAGCAGCAATCACTATTAAAATCGTGAAGATGAACTTCAATGCAACATTTGCATGCAGCTTGAACACTGCTCAATTAACACTCCAACATGCTCAAATTATACTTTCTCAATTTAAACTTTATTAAAACTCAGATTTAGACCCCTGAAGACTCACTCTCTCTTCTTTGTTCATGCTTTTACAAGTGCTTCAATTTGAATTGACGATGTGGGCAATAAGCACAGAAATGCATCTAATTTGACAACCGATTCGTCAACCAATAAGCTACACAGTGACCCAAAAGCACGAAATTTTTTCTTACCTTTTCCTGAAAGTTGAAGACTGTTTCTGCGAGCCTCTGAACATATGGATCCAGTTTGTAGGACTCCCAGACCAGTCCAATGCCCTTCAAAGCAAAAAGCAAAAATCGGAAACACGCAGCTAGAGTATAAAAAAAGGCCTTTAAGAAAATGCAAGTATGACTTCTACTTGTCTTAACATTTCTCTACTTTAATATCCCCCAATTCGCGTACAATCTGCAAACCAACTACCGCTCTTCTGGCCCTTTATATGACTGCTCGGTATGTTTCAAGATAGCTTATCTGCAACACAGCTACACAATCTGAGAAAACTGTGCACTTTGGTGAAGAGGGGACAAGAAGTTACATAAGGGCCAAATGCAATAAGTGATTTTTTAGTGTGTTCTTATGGTGCTTTTTAACATCAAATGCACACTGGTGACATAAGATGGAACCAGGACTGGGCATTGGATTGCATGCTGAACAAGTCCTTGGTGCCCATACCACCTGTAAACACCCCTTGTGAACCGCACACTGCATTCTTCAATTGCCCTCGTCCATCGACTGGCTACTGACAACCTTGAATCAGCTAACAGCCCCCACCCACAGACTCTACCTGATTGGGCCACTAGCCCTAATGAACAGCCTTGGCCGGTGGACCAAGCCTACCTCGACTCTGGTGGCCAAATTTGTGGAGACACACGCGCTTATCTCTAACAATTTCACATACCAGTTGTACTAAAACTTTGATGTCGGGGTGCATTTTGTGACCTGAATACATAGCTGTGATGCCTCAAGCCTCACAAATCACGTACGTCTACCTCAACTATGCACATGCAATGAATGCTTGCTCCTTCTGAGCAATCATCAATCGCATTCGCACACCTTCTCACTCAACCACTCACCTCGGCTATGAGATTCTGCACTTCCCGCTTCTGGCCGGCAATCAGCAGGGTGATGGAGGGCCGTTCCTCCACCTGGCGAAGTTCAACACAAAACGTCAAAAAGCCTGCCCCAATCACTAAAACTGGGGTTCACACACTGACCCTAGGGTGTAAGAGGAACACTGAAAAAATCTACATGCGCATTGGGATAGCAGCTTCAGCAAAAGGGTGTTTACTTACTCGTGAAGTTTTTATCTGATGAGAGAAAGATGAAGCAGCAGCTGATTACGAGAAGCAGTAACGACATTCAGGCATCACAGAGGCAGCTCAGCTAATCAAAAAACTTGTGCAGCAAACCAATATATGTGAACAAAGATGCAAATCGCGCACCTTCTCGCAGGTGCGCTCGTAGGTGCGCACACTCTCGATGAGCGAGATGGCAAAAGGGTAGAGCTGGTTGGCCTGGTGAGCCTTGTTGACAATGGCAAGAGGGACACGGAAGCCCATCCACTTGAGATTGCGAACCTGCACGAAAGATGGAACAATGCGGACAGAGATGAAAACGTGCAACGAAGGACAGTGACACAGAGTACGTGAGGAGAAACGACACTACGTACGTCATACTATGGGCAAAGATGAGATGCCCTTAAAATAACGAGTTAAAAGATGTGCGACAATGCAGGCTCTGGGTTGATTTTCTGCGAGTTCAGTTTCTTAATGCACACCTTAATGGAAGTACACAAAATGCAGTTATGTTTCCTCCTTGTCAGAGCACAGCAGTAACAGCCAGGAATTGACCCCGTGACCTCGCACTCGCAACACCACGAACATTCTTGCACTCAAAGCTCCAGAGTTCAAGAATGAACTCAAACCTAATTACAGCAAAGTTGCATCTTAAAAAAAATAAGTTTGTTATATACAAAAATTCGCTATAAAGGTAATTCATAACACTGTATTTATTGCAAGACTATTTTTCATTTCCTTCATTATAACCAACAGCTCGTTATATGAGTGTTTATTATATTAAAGTATGAGTGTAGCTGCTCAGTCCTTTGTTGAAAAACCCAGCTTTTGCAAATTGTTGCTGCCGGTTTCAACAGGCAAGTTTCAATGATGAACTCTTAAGCATTTCACGGGAAGTGCCAGCTAGAATGACATTGAGTTCTGAAGCTACTCTTCGCCCATGTAATGTGACACTCCCACGGCCACTGACCTCCTTTGCCAGAGTGATGATCTCGGGGAGGAAGTTGACCTTGAGGCGCAGAAGGTTGCCCGTGCGCGAGCGCTGGTTGTCGATGGCAAAGATGCGACCCGTGACGCCGAGCTGCCGCTGCTGCACCAGCCGGGACCACTCGTCGAAGATAGGCTGCGTCGAAAGCTTGGCGCGGAAGCTGTCCGCGTCACTCTTGAGCTTCTGCCCCTCGACATGGTTCTCCCAGCCCTTGCCCAGCACGTCCTCCACGCGCTTCATGTACACTGACAGCTGCCGGTCAATCTGCATGACCATACCAAGCAGTGCAAAGAATGTGCTATACAAATGCAAGCGTTGAAACAGCTTACGCACTCGTGAAAACCCTCAAATCTGCCTTAGGACCAGCAGTACAAAAAGGACTTTAAACATGTCTGAAACAACTTCTCCAAATTCCAATTACCCAGGAAGACATTCTGATCTGTTATTTAATGAACTACATGCTTTTTATGCACGATTTTATCTGGCACAATTGAAAATAAATAAATATGCTCAAGCTGGCTTTCGATGCGCTCAGTTTGCCCCTAATTAATATGGCCAAGCATCACCTACGAGCAGTTGCGAACACAATGTTCTTTGCACTTGGCTTTTGCTTCAATGCAGTTGCACACAAGAGTCAGGTTATAGGATTTTGGATGCCGAGTAAGCAGTGATGGATGGTGGCACCAAATGACACGCATAAAAGATTTTTTTAGTTGCAGCACGTCTTTCCTATCGGTTAAGTCGAGTAAGACGTGTGTGAACGTTCTGTTTTGAACCTTTACTGGAGAGTGGCTAAGTGCAGAGACAAGCTAAGTGACCGAGATAAGTTTTTCTAATAGTAACCGTGCATTTGTAAAATTCCCAACCTATTCTAAGCGACTGCCCAACCAACCTGCTTGGCCCAGATGATAGATCCAGCGACAGGGGGCAGGTCTCGCTCCTTGCTCATGAGGCAGGCCTTACTCTGGGTGTACTGCACCTTGAACTTCTCGTGCAGGGCCTCGATGTCGTCCTTGACGCGCTGCATGAGCTGCGTCTGGTACTCGCGGATGGCTCCACGAATGTGCGGCCGCACAAACAGCGCGTTGAAGCGCGAGAAGATGCGGAACATCTCGTTGGCGTTCTTGGCCGTGCCCAGCTGGTCCCGCAGGCGTCCCGTGATACGGGCCTCCACCCGGTCGATGCGCTCTTCGTATCTGCACGCGGAGGATGCAGACAGCTCTTCAGTTACTTGCATGTCATATATTTGAGCCCCCGAGAGCAAGCCTAGATATACAGTACACAGGGATTTAATGATGACGTTTGCTCTAATGTAAGCGTATGAGTCAAAATCACGAAAATATTAGATAATCTGAAGATGCTATAAACAGAAGTACAAGCATTACTTAGCCCCAAATCTTTGCGTTTTAGTCTGCAAGTATCGTATCGACCATCCTTGCCAAGTTAAATGTTCATGTGCCCGCACAACACTGAAAGTGGCCCTTTTAAGCAAGAAAGTTCTAACAATTAGAAGGTTCACCTCTTGACGGCTGCATCCCAAGCTTCCGTGCCTTCCTTGGAGATGTCCAGGCCGTCAACTTCCTTGACGTTCTCGTAAGCTAGGTTCACCTCCTGGATGGAGTAAAATTGTGTCACTGTATCAATGCACTCCCTTGAAATCACCTTTATGGCTGCGTGCATATGGAGTTAAAATAAAATTTAATAAAAACCAATTTTACGATACTTCTAATTTAACAATATTTATATTCCCCAGCAAATACCCATAAAATTCAGTGTTGTAATCAATCCTTAGTGAACTAATTTAGCCCTCAAACTCAGTTTAACGAAGTTTTTCCTGAAATAAACTGAAAAAGCTGTGCAATTACAGTCTAATTTTGACCAATACAGGTTTTTTTTTTTTTTTTCAAAAATGCGATCTAACACTACCAGGTTTAAACATCTAGATGCCCTATTAGGCAGTCACTATCGCTCTTTCACAAAATGAGTGACACTATAAGCGGAAATGGCTGCTTTAATTATTTCATAGCTTAAGCAAAAGGTAGCACTCATCATATTGAATCTTTCTCACTACGCCTCTCATAGAATCGCTGCATTCATTCTCAGTGTCATTACTTATCGGTGGCCTGTGATGAAATTCCCTATTTATTCTATAAAATTCTCTAACTGAACGACTATAGCATGGCCATCATTTCACTAAATAAAGTTTCAACTCTACTACATACACAGGCACACATGCATGCTCAAATTACGCTATGGGGAACATGCATTGAGCCGGTGGCGCCGCTGCGCTGGAGGGAACGAAACGAAGTGGCGTGATACGTCCAGCAGCCGCTCCACGAGCCGAGCCGTGTCACGCTGGTCAAGGAGCTTTGCAATGTCGCGCATGAATTGCTGCGTCGTCAACTGCGCTAATAGCTACGAGAAATGCCCTTCTGGAACAAAGTTCTTCCGTTTTACGGGGCGACAATGCCTCATAGACCAGCGGGAATGGTGGATTCGCAGCGTACGCCGTGTGAAGTAAGTGATCCTGTGCATGGTTATGGAGTACGTGTTGTTGCTAGTTCGATTTGAATTTACGCCCCTCGATAGCGAACCGGTGTTTTTACAGTGCAAACGGAACCGAGTGGCAGCTGGCAAAGTGGTCTCAAGTCTGCAGTGCACATTTTGTTGGTGGAAAGTTATCGATGGATCCAGCTTCTCCTTCGTACGCTCCTCCTTCGTACGCTCCTGCCAACGTACCGCAAAACTTACAGCAACGGTAAAGAAGAAGAGCCGGATGTGTGGCACAATGCACAAGGGACCGCGCAAATCTTTTAATGCACCTGTATTTCATTTGCGCCTTGACAGCGCTGCGCATGCAAGCGGTGCCACGCCACGCTGTTTTTATTTATGCTACGCGACGGCTAAGATATCACTTGCAAAAATGACACGTAACAGATTTACTCAATCACTCATGCAGCCCGGGCAACGTCCATAAACAGAACTGCAGCATAGTAAGGTTCGAACAATCGTTACGACATTACTAAATGCGAGATGGGAGGCGATTGTACGTACTAGTGCCGATCGCACTCGGTTGCCCTCAAGACAACATCATGCTACAGCACACGTCTCACGTTAATGTCATCATTTGCTTGGTATTAAGCAGGTAAAATGATGAAAAAGCGTTCGCACAAACCTCGATGATGACGGCGTATGCTTCCTGGTTCACGTTGGCTTGTCGCACACACCGCCCTTTCAATATACTCTGTCCGACTGTGGTCTCTTCAGTCACATCGAAAACGTGCCTGCTGCGGCATATTTGCCGTCTTTCTCTTCGTTTGAGGCTCTGAAAAACCCTGCGCTCTTTACTTTCTTGAAGCCGGCGCGCTTTATAATACCAGTAGCCATCGCGCGCGTGCACGTCCGCAGAACGCGGGCGCAGCAGAAGAGGAGACGAGAATGCGTATCACGTCGTTTAACAACTCAGTGGCCACTCGTGGCGCTGACGACGTGCTGGCGCACTGCATTAGCGCGCCACCTGTAGGTGCCGCACGTTTCCTATTGTAACACCCCCTATTCTTTAAAAGTGAACTACACTCAAACCATTATAACCAAGTAGAAACTTACATAAAAATATGTTTGTGAAAATTCGTTAAAAGAGTATATTACAATGCTGTATCTATTGCAAGAATATCCTTAATTTATTTTATTATAACTGATACTTTGTTATATCTGAGTTGGTCATATCGAGGCTTGAGTGTAATGGCAACGCCCCTGCTGCCTTTCTAACCTCGATGGCACTGCTGTCAGCAGAGTCTAACACGGCAGCTTCCGGCAGCTCTGGCTGATCAGTGTCAGGTGTGGTGGTGGCACTGCCCTGCACCGTACGTGGCACAGCCACAGGTCGCAGCACACGCACGATGACAGTGCGCAATTGCTCGTGCTGTCGTCGGAACCTGCAACGCAAAGGAAGAAGATTTAACAGCGAGCTCCCACAACACTTATTAAAAATATCTAGGGTTTTTAATCCCAAAACCAAGCTATGATTATGAGAGGCACCATAGTGGAGAACTCCGATAATTTTGGCCATCATGCACTGACATCGCATAGTACACGGGCTATGTCAGTGCATGGTGTCATTTCGCCTGTTAAGAGGCCCGTCTACTGTGCACAACCAACTGGTTCTGAAGGGTAAGAAAAAAGTGGGCACAGCTTAAACTGTGTCAAAGTAATGCAAAGAATACTGAAGTTCATAGAAGCAAGAACAACAAGAATGATAGCGAAAGATAACTAGTTGGTGGTTCATACTTGGGAAGTAAAAACAGCGCAAAACTATAGACAAGGACAGAGGAAGAGACGACACTGTCTATATTTTTGTGCTGTTTTTACTTCCCAACTACAGCAATGAGACAAAAGAAAGGAACCAAAGAAGGCAGCGCGAAAGAAAGCTAGTGAAGGTGGAACTGAATGAGGAAATAATGAAGTAAGCAAGCAACGAAGAAAAGAAGGAAGGAAGATAAAAAAAAACTGGAAGAAAGGAAATGATCAAACAGCCAAGTATCTAGAGCACTCACTTGCGCATCTGTTCCATACGGGCCTGCAGGCGCTTGTGGGCGGGCGTCACGCGCCACACAGTCTTGATGTGCTCGTCGCGCTTCTTCTTGACGATGTCACGCAACAGCGACTGCAGCTTGTCGTACTCCTCGTCCCAGGCATTGAAGACCTCCAGGCAGGCGCTCATCACCGCTTCGAAGTGGTCGAAGGGTGCGTGCATCAGCCGTCTCGTGCCCAGTACCTGGAAGACCAAAGAGTGCTCTCTTGTTATGTGCAAGCATGCAGGGCAACTCCTTATTGTGTAGAGTTGTGGGATGAGTAACAGTGTGTACAGCTGTGGGATGAGTAAGTAAGTGTGGGACGCCCAGTTCTATGCCGTGAAAACCGTGGCACAGTAGAGCAGTAAGCGCAGAAGCACATACGATTGGCCAGTGAGACCATGTGGTGCCTTAAATCTGCCGCTACATTTAGAATACAGTTGAACCTCTTTATTAGACACACTGATGTAACAGCCAGTTGAGCATAAGAGACACCAGTGTGCCTACATTTAAACAGACATTGATAAGAAAATGCATACCTGGTACCCTGGTCATAGGAGACATCTCGTATCAAAGACAAGAATAGCTCTCCGGAGCATTTCTCTAAGAAAAGGGTTCAACTGTATGCGCGCTTACACGCGATTACGCTAAGCGAGATCACGCATCCCACGACTTCTCACTAGCGCAGCCAAAATCCTGCCAAGTGTGTGCTCCCGTTATCTGCACGAACCTCTTACGTACCCAAGTGTCTTGCTTTATTACAATTAATGTAGGTCACTAGTAATTGTAGGTCAATAATGTAATTAATGAGCACATTAGGTTAAGGAGCTCGAACGTGCTCTGGCTGGCATAGGGCGCTGTTCAAAACTCAACAATCAGAAAGTGACTTTCGGTGCATGATTACAAAGCATGCTCTTATGTTGAGACTGCGCAGGAGAGCTCGCGCCTGCAATGGCTTCCAAAAAATTACTGTTGCCGACTCCATCTTACTGATTAAGTCTATTCTCCTTCCACACCCAGTTCCTACTGCTGTGTAGCCAAACATGTTTTCTAAGTATGATCACTAACCTAGCACGCTGGCATAGTTTGATGTGTGAATGAAAAAAGGACAGCCCAATCAATACTTGTCACATGTACAGGTACGTAGCCTATTCCCAAACTGTTGCAGTGCAGTGACTTCCTGTTGCTGTGTATGTACAGTCAAACTCAATAGGAGTTTCAACACACTGTTTAAACTCAAAATGGTGCCAACACTGCAAATCGGGACTGACGTTGAAAAAAAAAATGGTAAATTACACTCTCTCAGCCAGCGGTACTTTTTTACCAAATTAAACATTTGTCCGTGTAATTGTTCAAGCTTTGGGTCGATTACACTACAGCGAGCATTTTGCAACTCTTACCGAGTGCAACTGTACTTCTACAGGGCCGCATATGTTATTTGGCGACATGCTACCTCTAAGAGAAGACAGAACGTACAGCTTGTATAACATACACAAAACAGTGCTACTGCCTCCAGTTATACGAGCCCGTCATAGTTTAGAAAAAACATCAGGAGTTTCTTTACTAGAGCAAGCCACTTAAAAATGCACGTGAAGTGAGCCAGCAGATGCGTAAGAAACATACGTGACACATTCATGCGCCCGAAAGCAGCCGTCTGAAATCCAAAGGTGTTGCACTTGAGCACACTCGGGAGAGCTCCTTGGTAGGTCGTAGCCCACTAACTTAACTTGCCCAATGAGAGTGCAAGCTGATTTCCTGGTATATTTTTAGTAAGTCATGATCATCACTTTGTATATATATTTCCTTATTCACTCCCCCTCTTGTCACACAACTTGCGTGGCGGCTACTACTACAACTACTACTACTCATGTGAAACTATATGCCCTTTATAAGAGACACTGATGTAAGAGACAAGAGATGCCAGTTTGCCTACATCAAAATAAGTGTTGATAAGAGAATGCATACGTGGTACCCTGCTTATAAGAGACACCTCATATAAAGACAAGAACTACTTCCTGGTGCATGTCTCTTATAAAGAGGTTCAACTGTACTACTACTAATACTGCTACTACTAATATTACTACTACTACTATAACTACTACTCTGACCATGGCCCAAGGTTAACTAACAGCTCTCCTGTCAAACAGTTCCACCCACCTTGAGCATTTGCGACATGAGGTCGCGTGAGATAGCCTCGACGAGGCGCAGCGCCCTCTGGATGGGGTACTTGGTCGACCGGATTTTACGCAGGTGCGAGAAGATGCCGTGTAGGGCAAGCCGTATGCGGTCCAGGTCGGTGGCCGCCAGCAGGTCGTTGAGGGGAAAGTCCTTCATCAGGGGGTTGTAGTCGTTGACGGTGGCCAGCGCCTGCTTGAGCCCCGTGTCCGTGTCGAAGCTGACCGTGGCGTGGAAGCGCTTGCCCTTCTTCAGCAGGTCTAGGGTGAGGGCCACCTCAAGACTCTCGCGCTTCTCCTGGATGCGAAGCAGGGCCCGCTCCAGGTTGAGCCAGAAGCTGATCTCTTGCAGGGCCGTGCCAGACGACGGATCTCGATCAAGCTTGGTCACCTGTTCCGCGATTAAGAAAAAAACGAGAGGATAAGAACACTCAATTGTGAACGCTCAAGTGAAGGGATAAGAACGCTCAACTCGATAAGGGATAGATGAGCGCAACAGCAAAAACCGATTCGTAACGTATGAGCATAAATAAAAGCTACCACAGCACCAAGTACGAGGATGCAGAAACATATTTCGTAAACTGAGCTTTTGCTAGGATTGCAGGAAACTGCACCACCTCGCCTTTGCCAAGAACAGCTGTGTGTTCTAGAGAAACCAGATCCACGAAACAGGCCCTGACCAATATTTTTCAAGCCTCAGAAACAATTTCGGACAAGTAAAGTGCCTGCAAAAGAACAATGCAGGAAGAATTATTTAAAAAGTTTGTACAAGTTAAACACTTCGACAAGTTCACTTGTCAGAACACTGGCTCCACTGACATGACTTGTTCAACAGATTCTTAGTGCTATAAGTGCAGGTATTACATGCACCATGCTCCCCTTCCCCAACTGTACTAAAATGGTATAAAAAAAGGAACATGTCACTGGCGAAACCTCGCTTACGATGTTCCATTTAATTTCTACAGAATGCCCGCAGCAGCACGTGTGCACGCCACACCCATTTTCTGTCGTAAATGCACAGCACGTACCTTTTGGATCTCTCGTATCCATCGGTTGACACCATTCTGCAGCTGGTTGAGGAAGCTGGAATCCTCGGTGCGGTCACCGAAGTCGGCAGCCGTGGCCCGGCGCCCATCTTCGGCGCAGCGCTTGATGGTGCTTGCAACTAGTGGGTGCACCACCAGCGTAATCTCTGGAATGTCAATGTTCTGTTGCAGGTGCAGCAGGCCCATCTCAAGCTCCGCTATCTTCTTCTCCACAGTGGGAGCCATCTTGTCTCCATCCCTGCATTACAAAACGGTGCAGGTGTGTTGAATGAACCAGTTTCCATACGGCAGTGTATGTGCTCCTAATATGTCCAACAATGTTTCCATTTTTGTTACAGCATGTTTACACATCACATTGCCAGAAGTGTTGCACCAGATACGCTGCAGCAGACACGTGCGAAGTCACACGCAAGAATGGAGAAAAATTGAAATGATGATAAGGTTTAATGTTTCAATAGATTATGAGTCATACTGTAATCGAGAATCTGAATGGATTACTTTTGACTAGGCTTGTGCAAATAGTGAATTTTAGGTTCGAAGCGAATAGTGATTTTGGTTGAAAGATTTCGAATCGAATTCAAGTAGTATATATGACAAATTAAAAAAAATCGGCATATTTATTATGACCTAACTAACCTGCACAATATTTTTATTTAAAATAATGCCTCTATGCAAGTATTTTTTTTATACTTGAAGCACATAGGCCCTCTTAACAAGCTTTTATGCTTAACAAAATGATGAGTCAATTTGAGCATAATATGTTAATTTAAAGGAGCCCTGCAACACTTTTTTCATGTAGCAATGGAATGCATTCACTAAAGAAGCTTATTGCCTCATGAATTCACTCTCCCAAAATTTTTACAATCTGTCCAGTACGTGTGAAGTTGCCAAGATTCGTCGCCCGCTGCAATTGTAATCCTCTCTTCTTGTCCCAACGAAAATGTTGGAAGCTAAGCAGGGAGGGATGGCATGGGGAAACGTGCACCTCTTGACCTTGAGCGCTTTTCCGCTATTTTTTTTCTTCCAATACGTGGCTCTTCAGTGCGATTGCACACGTACGCATGGACAAGTGGCAGCTTTCTGTGGCGGGCATAGTAACAACAAGCGCGCCATGCTCAAATCAGCCAGTGGCTGAAACAATGGCTGTGACGTGCTATAACACTTAGTTCGCACGTTCGCCTGCACGTTCTCGGTAGGCTTGATCACTGATCGGCAGCATTTTCTGACTATGCTCAAAAAGTGTTGCAGGGCCCCTTTAAAATTGAAGTGGAGCTTCGCAGCAGAGCAGATTCCTCCTAGACAGGTGCTTTCACGGCTTAGCGTCCCCACACTGCAGTGAAACCACTTTTACAGGCAATTACATGCGGATTGATATGCGCATTTGCTTATTCGTTCAGGCCTATTTGTTTATTGCGAATACTTTGAAATTTTCAATATTTTAAATTCGAATCGAATGAATTCAAATACTCTACTATTCGTTCAAATATTCGAAGCATAAGAATATTCACACAAGCTTACTTTTAAAAACCTCGAACACTTTAATGTGCCCCAAAAGCCTGGTGTTCATAAATACTAAGCTTTCACAATGCCTAAACACAACTGCAGTACCAGCAAGCAAACCCACAAGCTCGCACTGAACCATAGCTAAGGCAATTATGCCATTTATTACTAACGAATCCAAACAAAGCAACACAATAGCAAATTAACTGGTACACTAAGCATGCAAGTGAAAGGCTATATACTAATACTTTGATATAACAAACATGGATATAATGAATTACCAGTTATAATGAACTAAATGAAGAACAGTTGCAATAGAAACTAATAAACATTTATAATGACTTTTCAGATATAATGAAGTTACTTTTGTGCCAGATGCGAGATTGTTTTAATGAGATTAGAGAGTACTGTTTTACGATCACTTGTGTTGCTGACAAAAGCAAAAGGCTGTTTCAAGAGATCACCATCATGAGCTTCTCTGAATCTACTCCCAAACACAGGTCTCTCTTAGTAAATTCTGATTACCGCTGTATTGTGCTCGTTGACATATGCTTAGGCCAAGTTTACCAATTTTGTCATGCCTTCTATTCTTCTGCGACCCCTCATTATATTTCCTCTTCTAAGCACTCATCTCAAAACTCTGAATGGAACACAGCCAAGATGAGACAATTACTACAATGCCCCAAGATATATTCTAGCAAACTAGTAACTACCGTAATTAATAATAGAAGTTTAATGTCTCAAAACCACGACATAATTATGAGACACAACAGTCAAGGGCTTTGCAGAATTCTACAGCCTGAGGTTTTTAATACAGGTGTCAATTCTTAGCGAGGATGTTTTTAGAACTGACTTCCTCGAAAAGTGGCCACCATGGCCAGAATTTAAGTACGCAACGTTTGGTTAAGGAGTTTAGGTGCTATAACCCCTACACCACCGCCACATGTAACTAATAACCACAGCCAGCCTACATCAACAACCACCTCAAACGAGCTCACCTTTCAGCTCGTCCTGTCTCCTTGACGTATGACTTGAAGTAAGGTGCCACTGCACTGCTGACATACGAGTGGAGTGTCTCGTAAGGCGAGGCATCGTTCAGGTTCATCACCCGCAACTGGGAAGGAACCTTCTTGTCGGCCTCAATAACTGCATACTTCTTGATGATGACCAAGCTGTAAAGAGGCAAGAAAGATAATTTTCACAGCTAGAACTTTCCTGAATAAAGCAACGTTAACAAAGGCTAATATTATATATCTCGCATACAGACTGACTGCACCTAGCCACTTTCAATAAGCACGCAACTTCAATGCTTTATAACACCAGCCTTATACAATTTAGCCAACTCGCAGGAGAAGCTCAATTCTTCGTGCTCATAAGTGGTATACATTCGCGTAAAGCTTGGTTTTTCATGTCTACTCCATGATAAAAATAAATATAATTTATGTAGTTAACTGAGAAAAAGCATTTAATGCATTAAAACTTACCGAATTTCAAACTTGAATTTTACAATCCCACCTCATACTTTAGAACATTATTCCTAATTCAAATTTTTATCTCTTGTTTCTTTGGTAAATACTTCGTGAAGCAGAATTACAGAGATGTATCGCAAAGCAATTCAACATTGTGAACTGCATCTTACAAAACCTGACATCCACTTTCTGTCACAACTCCTGTTCATTACTATGCAACCAGAAGTTCGACCTATTTCAACATAGATTCCGATATCACTTCTCAGCACTGTCTAGAAGAATAAGAACATAAGAATTCACGTTTTTACATGTACGCTATAGGCAACTTCTAGCATCACTGGTGACTGGCATTCTTTGAACGTCGTGAGCTTGTAAAATAAAACTACAGCACGCTGCTAGAGGGTTTTTTTTTTTTTTTTTTTTTTTTCACTCTGCTTGCCCAGATTCACGACATTGTAAAATGAGGCCTTACTGGAGAGCTCAAGTCAAATTTCAAAGACGCTCCCATACCAAACGTGACCATATCAACTCACCTGTTGATTTTGGGATTCGTGAAGTGAACCTCGCTGGATATAGTGTAGGTGACAGTCTCCTCCTCAACATCACCGCCACCCTCACCAACGAGTTCCTCATCTAAAAAAATGAATTGATTGTCAGCTCTGGTCATAGAAGTGCTCCTGCATTCACTCCTGCTTATCTTTTAAAGCAAGATCATCATACATCTGACTTAATAGCATGGACCAAGAGGGAAGGAAAGCATCAAAGCTGAACAGAAACCACTAGTCATTGATGGGCTGATATGTAACAAATGAGTCTCCGCGTATGGTTTTCAAGCTAATTTAGAGGCCGGTAAGTGATGGAGCAAGGCCAAGTAAGCTTTGTGCAGTACACAATAAGAAGGAAGGCTTATGAACATTCACAAGCTCTGTGCGCATTTCCTGTTCCTTCGTGCCACAGTTCAGTGGATGCAAGTTTGCTATTTACGCAAACATTCCTCATCGTTGCAGGCTTTCATTTTCGTTTTCCTAGCCGATGTGCTAAAACAATAAAAAAACATCAGCTGTGTAGACAGGGACACAGGTGAAAAAAAAACAGATAATGCGAATGCATTTTTCTTTACCTCCACTTGTGCCGAGGCTACAGTAATATCTACCAATTAGCTCAATTTTTTTCCGAGTGAAAGTGGCAACTGAGCAGATTCTAAAACCACTAAAATTTCAACAGAGAAGCTAAGCACTTTGCACTCGCACATTTTCACTCCTTGGCACATAACCACAGAAGGATTGTGCACTTGATGAGAGGCACCGTCGTAAAGCTAATACAGCATGCAGCCGGCGGTGACTACAAAAACTTCGACGATGCTTGAGCTTGACTTTCAAGAGTTGAACGTGATAGCTTAATTGCCAGCCTGGCTTCGGTTGTCGGTGCGTGCCTCAACCGTGCCCCGAGGAAACGAACGTTTGTGGGCGCAACACTGGCTGTTTTAAGCTGTCCTGGAATGTCTACTGCAAGTACAGACAAGTGCCCGCTGCGCAACCGTCATTCCTTCGGTGAATCGGCGAAAGGTGCACTACGCATCCGTAAGGCAACAGTCGAACCCACGCAGCTTCTCACTTCGTCGATGCTTTTGCTGCTATTGTGATGAAGCACACCTGAGCACTTTGCAACAGCTGGGACTCTGAAACAGCCACTCGTTCTGCAATTAACATTTTAAAGCTTGGCGAGATTCTATGCTTCTGCCATGCAATGTTACGTGCACTTCAGAGACTCTTTCCACTACATAGTAGTAGTTGGGCTTTTAAGTCCCAAAACCAAGATATGATTACAAAAGACTGTGTAGTGAGAGGACTCTGGAAATTCCGACAGTTTGGTGTTCTTTAACAGGCACCAACATCTTCCACCACATTACATTCATATCGTGTTCCCTTTTTTTTTTTTTTTCGAAGCAGTTTCAAGCAATAGCGTGGCTTAGCGGTAGAACACCTGCTTGTTATACAGACAGCCTGGATTCGATTCTCACTCAAACAAGATATTTTTACTATTTAAGTCATTTGCATCTTTCTTAATTTTCCACTCGACAAACGCTGGTGCCGCAATTTCCACACATTGTGCTCTCCAACACTGCTGCGTCAAAAGTAACATTGACAAGAAGAAACAAAGACCCCTTCCTCATTCAGAATTATTTCAAGGGCTGTTGTAACTTTGGCCTGTATGCAGTTCTTTCTATAATTTTTAATGTCAAGGCTTTCTTGAGGAGTCAAGTAGAGTTTTCTCTCTCATATTGACACTACACATGCTGTTTACTTACAGAGACTCAATTTCCAACAGTTGAGCGCTTATTGTAACAACCCATTCAGTTTACATCCAACTGTTGTCAAATAACAAATCCGCAAACATTTATGTAAAGCCTGTCACTAACTACAAGTTACAGGTTGGGTAGTATGACAGTGACCTCAAAGTACGATTAAATTTCTGACCAATTTTTTTGTTATCTTCTGAAGGCACTCGTATCACTGCCCAAGCGTAGTTGCACAGACGAGTTCACTTCAACATTAATCTCAGAAGAATAAGTTTCAGAAGTGAACATATTCTCTATACTGTTAGTACCCGCAGGCATCAGCGTAACATTCACCTGCAAAAAGAAAATTAAATACGAACAATTGGTTACACCAGAATTCAGGACTCGTAGATCTGCTAGCTGTCCATTCGTGTGCCTTAAAGAGTGCTACGACGTCTGACAATCTAAGTAGAAACGCCAGTACTGCAATTTTAAAGAGGCACCTACTTTCGATGCTGGCTACCTTGTTCTATTGTATTGTCACACGCATTGTAAAGCATGTTAGAATTGCAATGCAACGTGTACAATGGATCGTCTAAAATGCACAGTGGAATATGGTGTTCCTTCGTGTTATAAGAACAAAATAACATATGGTCTCTAGAATGACTTTTTATAAGGCTATTACTATTATGCAAATACCTGCTAAGACATTCAACTCTGGATTGACACGTCCTCAATTTATAAGGCATGCGGTTACGTTAAAGACTAGATAAGTATTTGTCATCACGGTATTTTTACCGCGTGCCTAAACATATGTATTTTTTTTTTCTCCTTCCGATAGCGTCGAAATAAGGTGCAGTCGCCGTTGGCGACAATCGAACATGCACCATCTTGGGCTTTTCTGCCGACGACAAACTTTGCATCCGCTAACCACCAAACAAAACTACTTAGCGAGGATTTTTTTTATTTTTCGGTAAGACGAGCGCGTTTATTCATCCCTAAACTTGCTGCGCACGGAGTCTATGCCGCGATTGCGCTTCCCAGCACAAATGCGCAGTTTCAAGCTTCACCGCAGTGCACATGACGAGTGCGCACAAATTCGCTACAAACGGTGTCATAAAGGAGTTGTTGACTCCCCCAACACCCAGACAGGCTGCTTCCCAGACACCCAAATCAAGGCGGCGGGGTAGAGACGGAGAGAGAACAGCAAAATCGGTTTTCTCATTCATCTATAACCGGTTCTGACGGACTCCTTGCATAAAAGGCACGCCTACTCCGACCATGATCTTGGCATCGGAGCAAAGAGAAAAGACGAATGAATGAAAAGTGACAGCACGCAATTCGATTACGTGCCAATTAAGACACTTCGACCACGGAGCGTTCTTATAGAGCAAAGAGCAGCGGAGACGAAACCGTTACACGTTCCACGTCGACGGGCAAGCTTTAGGCTTAACCCCACCCGAGAATCGTGTAGCCGGTCGCGCTCTCACCCTTGCTGGACGACCGCTGCACGAGCAGTGTCTTGACCTGAGGATCCGCGATGAACTTGCGCAGGACCTCGAGGTTAGCCTTGTCGTCGAGAGCCGTGTCGAGCGACGGGTGCAGGACTTCGTCCTCTTCTAGAAGCACCGGTACCACGCGACGGAGGTACTTGACGAGCAAGCCGACATCGGCCAGCTCGACGTCTTCGGAGGGGGCGACAGGCGGTGCTGCGCCTTCGGCGGTCTCTGCCGCCATTCTTACACGATTGAAAGGTCGCCGGTGTCTCGATCACGGCGATGCCGCGAGCATGATCGGAGATACGGTGCACGCGACAGATGTAACACCCACCATCCGCCGATCAACAGCGGGAAGTCAGCGAATGCGAAACCACAAACCAAACCTTGCGTGGAACATTAGTATGAGTCATAGTTCAGAATATGTAGCTTTTGCAGCGCCTATTACTTGCTGTGGAGAAAATATAAACAAAACCAAAATTGCATTACCTTTAAGATTACCAACGTGTAAAAAGCCTCTGAGGATATGTATGTACCAGAGAGGATACATAAAACTTGCTGGAGTGGAAGGGGCGCTGGGCAAGTGAAGCCAGCCGCCGCCATATTGCCAGTGGCAAAAATTGTGCTCAGCGTCATCGCGAGCTGCTGATTTCGTCCGTTCTTGTTTCACCTTGTCGGCATGTGAAGACAAATGGTTTACAATGGTTGCCTCTTGCGTCGTTTACGGATGTGCCAACAGGTTGAAAAAAGGTTGTGACCTCACATTCCACCTGTACGTACACGGAAACATCTTCGACATAGCCATTCTGCGCTCGTTATTAAAGGGAGCTATAGCTGACGCGATCTAAGCGTGCAAAACATAACAGTCCGGATTTGTTTTACAGGTTTCCTAAAGATCCCGTTACGCGGAGCCTCTGGGAGTGGGCCGTTCGCCGTGAGAAGTCGAATGCGAAAGACTGAGATTACTTCGCTCTGTGCACGTACTTCGCGCCAGAGTGCTTTGACCACCTCTTCGACATTGAAGGGAAGCATGTGAAATGGCGTTATGAAGTGGCATTGAAGGCACTTCAACGTGAAGAAGGGTTTTGGCTTGGAAACAAACTTACGAAAGTCCACGTCCAATGGGAAAAGCGAGAAAATGAAGGTATGATATGCTGTACAACTGATCGGGTGCCTCAGTTGCCGACGCTTTGGACTTCTGCGAACAAAAGCTAAAGCTGCCACAATTCAAGGGTGGCAGCACTAGATCTACGTTTATTAGAACTTTTGATCGCTTGTTTGACATCTTAAACTCCGGGAACCCACTGGCAAGGTCGTACAAAGCGCCCCTTCGGCAGGGGAACGAAGCATTGTAGAAGTCGTTTTCTGCGGAGACTCGAGCGTACATAAACGGGCTGAGAAATCCGGCAGTGACAGAAGGACTGAAAAAAAAAAAAACGGATTCATTGGTTTTTGGATACGCATGGCAAGCACGGAAAGGATGTTTGACAGACTTGTCAGCCAGGGTCAGCTGAAATACTTACTGACACACAAACTCAGTCAAGACTATCCCGAAAACTTCTTTGAATCAATACGTGGATGAGGTGACCATAACAACAACCCAACAGCTTCGCAGTTTATGGATGCATACAAGTGTCTATTGGTTCCGACGGAAGTCACGTGTTCAAGTTCTGGACACTGCTTCAAAGACGTTCTCTCCGTATTCAATGCAACGACTCCTGCAGCCATGGTAGATCCAAGAAGCAATCTCACTGACATGCGCAAGGCCCCAGTCCTGCTGCCCGATGACCACGACAATACGCATCGCATTGACTAGCCCGAAAGCTTTTCTGTTTTTGTCGGTTCCGTGGTGCCATACATAGCAGGCTTCATTGTTCGAAAGGTCGAACTGCAACTACCTGTGAAGAGTGCATAGCAGCCATGCACTCAGATAAGCTGACACCTTTAATTAAATGTAAGAGGCGAGGTGGTCTTGTTTCACCGCGAGATGTCATTAGCCCCGATCTGTAAAGAAGTCGAGGAATGAGGCGGCTACAGGCTGAATGTGATTCCATCACAACGGTGAAGTCAAGAGCAAAGCACCTCATCCTGAAAGTTCTATGAGCTTCCTCCGAGAAAAACTGGTTCCATAAACTAGAGCAGCACGTCCTAGACTTTGATACGCTTGATAATCAGGTTTACAGTTTGTGCGGGCAAATCGCCGAACAATACGTAAAAGTGAGGATACAACACATGATGAAGGAGAAAAAACTGAGAATCGGTCAAAAGTAAGGTGGGACCACTTTTGACAAGGGCAATAATTTTCAACCACCAGTAGGACACCTATGTTTTCGATGATGTGTTTGCTTTAGGCATCGCTATTTGATGCACATGCACTTTAATTGAGTTCTCTACATGCCACTTGGCTGCGTACAAGTCGCAATAAACATTTACAACCAGAATTACTTGTTTTCGTTGCTTTATATAAACACACGAGTCACTTCAACCCCAGCGCGATGAAGCATAAATTTGCAGCGCTCGGCTCTTTTCTGCCACTGGCAACATGGCCGCCGCACGCTCGGCGCGACTTAGCTCTCTCCCGTAGCGGTGCTAGGCGGCTTCCACTCCAGCAAGTTTGATGTATCCTCCTTGGTATGTACTAATAAGCATACTAATAACCAGGACAAATGTTATACGTTATAATCATATTCTTCATGGTAATAATTATAAAGTTTTATGGTAATGACTTATAAATTAACCCGTGAAACCCAATGTTGCAAGAATACATAGCACGTACGACAATTATGACCTAATGAAAACGAGAGTATTGATTCATAGTGTATGGTCTTCAAAAGTTTTAACGCATCAGACTTATGAAAGGCAACTTATATGCAAAATACTGTGATGCAAACAAAATTACGTGAGTGTCTATAAAAATGCTAAAAATGATAAGCGCCAAGGCTGCAAAAATTCGTGGGACTGATGATGCTTACGAGTTTATCTAAACTTGAGCGGATCACATTGCATAGCCTTCAAGATATTTAACGAACGAAAAACGCTTATTGCTTTTTAGCCGACTATTGCGAGAAGTGGCAAGCGCCGAGACTTCAGCTGAAACAGAGTGTACTAGTAGTTGAGGTGCATATGCGATGCTTCCAACTTGCTGTGACATCAAAATGCTCAATGGCTTACATCGTAGGGCCTTCAAGATTTAAAACAAATTTTGCTTCTCAGAGGCTGTGTATCTGGCTTACGGATGTGTTAGAAGACATATATTACAAGTAATAAACATGTCAGTGTAAAAAAAAATGAATGTTGGATTGTACTGCGTGATTTTGAGATGTGAAATATACCTAAGTTTTTTTAATGCCGTGTGTACCCTACCGCGTGTGTGCTTTCAACTTCTGGTTTTGGAGTCCTCGTTTCTGGCTTAGTTGATTGATCAAGGCTGCGTTTGACGTAGCAACAGAAATTTACGTAAATTCTGCTATTCTGTTTCTCAATATTGTTGAAGGAAAATGGTAGGATGTAGCGCGGTAATGTGCAGCCGTTCGAGTGAAAAAGGGCACAAAATGTTTCGCATGCCCTGGGATCCTGAGCGTCGCAAGCAGTGGGCAATGGCCATCCGCCGTCAGACTCCGGAGGGAAAACTCTTCATGCCCACTGACCATAGCAGGTTGTGCGCTGACCACTTTGTAAAGGGTGCGTGTACGACATCTTTTGTCGCGTGAAAACACTCATCTTTGTCTTCCTGCAGGGTCGCCGAGCTATGAACCTGACGATATCGACTACGTGCCGACGTTGTTCTTCCGCGACGAAGCGAGCAGGAAGCGTTCGCGCCGCATCAAAAACAGGTCTGTACAAACGTTGACTAATTAGCTTCGTACGCCGTTCACGTTTCCGGCCATTGACGCCATGTTGAAGAGATGGTCATTTTTTTCCCGCCAGATGGCCCCACAGCATGGGGTGGGCCAACGCCTCCTCTAAACCATGACCTACTACACTCCTGACCTGTTCAGATAGCGGGGTTCCTATGGGAGCGCGTGTCCCCGCTCTCGTTCAACCGCTCACCATTGGTGGCGCTACCTATAACCTGTTCGTCTGTTTCTTTACGGTTGTTTTGTAGGCGCTGGTATAAGAATGCCTGCATTCTGTAGTGAACTGGCGGCATATATGTGACTATTTCTTCCCATACATTGCTGGTTAAGCAAGGTGTTCAGAGCGCTTGAGTATTTATAGCACACTGGTTGACAAACGTGGGAACCCGTAGATTTACACGATGTAGGGCAGCCTATGCGTGGTAGCGTGCATTTTATTGCAAAAAAATTCTGAATGTCTTTTAGTATTATTATTTCTGAATAATTCTAAATTTTGGATCATAAATACGCACTACGAGTGCTTTGTTGGTCAAAATTTGACCACAAAGAGTGAAGATGACGTCAGCGAGCAGGTGCTGACTAGCGCCACGCCGCTCGTAGGTGACGGCCCTAGCGGCAGAAGGTATGAACTAGAACGTGGGCGCTGGAAGAGGTGCTCTCTGGGCAGGTCAGGAGTGTAGTAGGTCATGCTCTAAACAACGCCTGGGGAATGGCTCGTACTCCCAGCGGAGTTGGCCTGCCTTCAGTTTTGAGCAAGCGCCCCGCAGTGGCGCTCGCCACCAAGACTATTATCACGGCAGGGGGCGGTACCAGGCTGCCAGCTAAGCGTTTTTCATCTGCGGCCCATAGGGGCGCGTCAGTCGAGAATTCTTCAAGACCTGTAACTGTGCACTACTGTTTCTGAGGCTATGCAAAGTGTTGCGTTGTTGCAGCGTCCGCCACAAGTGACACTAGCGACCGAGAACATTTACAGAACGAAGGAGGAAAAGGGTGTGGCAGCTGTTTTTCTTCTCATGCGGCAGGCATCTTCCTAGAGGAGGCGTTGGGTGGGCCATCTAGCGGATTAGAAATTGAGCAGCGTGGCATGGATAAGCCTGCTTCGGGAGCACGCTAGAATACATCGAATCGGGGGGACATATATGGAATGTTACGTCATTTGAGGGCAAGGAAGCTAGCAGTAAGGTAGAATATGAGGAGTGATTGGGAGAAATGGGAGGAGAGCTTTGGGTTAGGAAAGTTTTCAGCTACTTGTACGGGAGGAATGTAGAGGAAGCAAATTTGAATATTGTCAAGCAGATATTTAGACCACAGCTGGAGATCAAGACAAAAAAATAAATTTCTGCTTAAGAAGGGAGTGAAGGAAATGGAGAGGGGCATGTGGAAAATAAGAATGCTTGTGAAATCATTACTGGAGACATACCAAACTTTTAAGCAGGAAATTGCCAAAGAGAAGACCTACAATAATTCTCAGGGTAGTTCTTTGCTGCTTTAAGCCAGGACAAGAGTATCGCGGACCAAGACAGTGAGAGGTAAATACGAAAGGATAGACAGTGTGTGTGGAGAGGAGGAAGAAACAGCTGAATACTTGACACTGTTCTGTAAAGGACTTCATCCTAGGGTTCAAGATAATAGCACAGAATTTTTCTGAGCATTTGTGTTTACTGACAGTGAGGGCAAAATAGACTTAGTGGGTAGAAATAAACAGGAGGAGGTTATCATATTGGTGGCTACAATCAAAGCACGAGTGAAATTTAATCTTTCACTACACAGCGTAGGTACTTCCCGAGTGTAGGGCTAGGTGGCGAGAGCCACTGCCCGATTTAAAGGGTACAGCCTTATCCATTCATCTACTGGATGAGGCGGTAAACACCAATCAGGCAACTGTTTCCAACCTCCTCGGATGAATCGAAAAAAAATAACTAAAAGTAGTTTGCTCCCTTTGGGAAGCTTTAATTGATTCAGAATTATTATCGCTTTTTTTAAACAGCGCTAGTGTCATTCTTCCTTTATCATAGTCCGTGTGGATACGAAGCTGTGTGTGCAGTCTCAATATATCGAGCTGTTTGAACTGGGCACGCTGTGCAGAGAAGTGAAATAAACGCATCCCTCCCCTCTTCAACCATGAGCTATCTTTCTAATAGTTTGATTTTGCTCTTCCCTGCAATATGGCATTACTTTTTGTGCTTTCTTTGAAGTGGAGATACTTTATCTGTGGGTGTAACTGTGCTTGCAAGTATCAACTTTTGTGGTGGGAGGTGTTTCGTAATGAATATCAGTTGCAAGTGAGCACCTTTTGTGTCCTGTGCATGTGCTTACGAACTGATTCTGCACTCTCCTAAACAAGGCACGGCATGCATCTAGGGGATTAAGGAGGGTGTTCACCTTCCCCTTGGATTCTTTTTATTTTGCTTGTGTATAATGTATGTACACTCATACGAACACACACACACACACTCACTAATAAGTGGTAGCCCCCCCCCCCCCTTCAATTGGAGTGAATTTCTAGCGTGTGTTATTACTAACTTGCCGATTTCAAATATATCCAAACTATATATCTGTATTGTACCAGTATTACAACAATAATAGTAAATGAGAGAGAACACATTGCCATAAAGGCCTCATTAAAGTAAATTGTGAGGACAGAATTAAAGTCCTTACTGGGATGAGGTATACAGCTGGTGTGGAGAATATTACATAGCAGAAAAAAATTTCAACTTTGTGCAAATTACATTACACTGAACATGTTTTAGCAGTCGTTCTAGCAGTCTGCGGGGCTGTTCCAGACGCTGGCAATTGCTAGAGAGACGATGAAAGACTGTGTCAATGCTGCCTGACAACAACATTCCAGAGAAAGCTGAAATCGAAGAACAGTAGAACTGCGCGCTTACACAATCAAAGAGTTATTGTGCCAATGACCGAGCGAGCACCCCTTCTATTCTGCCACTTATTTTTCAATTTATTTTTTACTACGGAATCCCGCAGCAATGGTTCCTTACGACATAAGTTCTCAGTCTTTAGATATCTGCCCTACTCCTAAGTACTTTGACAGTGTGTTGCCTTGAAGTTGAATACTGAGTTATCACATAATGTTGAAACACTCGTAGAATATTTGTTCGCCTTGTCATAACACACAAAGTTTCATGGGATTATGCACTTGGTTTCAATAAAAGGCAGTAAAAGCAATCATATTCAGTGAAGCATTCCTTCAGAAGAACAGGGGTTCACACTTTTTAGAGGCTTTCCCGCTTCCAACTTAAATTTTGTTCTGCGGCCGACCAAGGACATCTCCTTCAAGATCTTGTTCGACTATTTTTCACTTTTGAGGGGGCAGGACAGACGAGGTGCCAATGAGCTCCACTCTGTTTTTATCCTTGCGCCACTAGTCCAAGCTTCAACCCTGCTTCTTTATCTGGAAAAACCAAGTGCACAGTATGAAAAAAAGAAAAAACAGCTTGCAAAATATATGGTCACTGAATGTGTTCAAGCATCTGAGGCGATGGCATAGGTAAATTGTTCGCTTTTCTCGTAGTTGCAGTGGGGGTGGAATGGGGACATAGAGTTTCCTAAAATTTACTAGTGGGGACTCGGATGCTATGATCATTAAGTCACCATGTGATTTAACTACACAAATTGGCCTAGTCTTCATGTTCGTGGGCTTTTAATGCACTTGCGGCTTTGTTTATTATCGTGTTTCGGTTTTGTTTGGAATAAAAGAACGGATCAATGTGAAGCTTGGGACCCAATTTGAATTGATAAGCCTAAAAGGTCGAGGTGGTGAATTGCAACTCCTGCACACTTGCTGATTGTCGTTTCGTGAAAAAGCAGCTTCAAGCCACGCAAAGCCAAGCGGAGCCGAAAGTACGAGTATTTGCAAACTCAGGAAGCGAAGGGGACAGCTTTTGGGTTGGAAGACAGTGCATGGGATTTTCTTTTTCTGTTCTTTGACTTTCAGCCATGCACGTTATAAAGGCGTCACTGCAAAGCGAAGTCCTCAGGTGCGAGCTTTGCAGTCGTCGCAAGTGCCGGCTGAAGACAGTTCAGAGGACATAGTGCAACTTTTGACGCCGTTCTCTGCGTCACTGTCAAGTTCACGTTGTGAGTTGACCTCAGTTCTATTGCTATGTTTTTTTTCAATTACTCGTGAAAATCTGTTTTGAAAACTTAAAAGGAGAGAGACAATAATACATTTATTTGACACCGAGGAGACACTGAATAAACATATTAAGTTCATGCTTCACATATGTAGAGCTGCGTTTGTGCAATACCTGAAGAGCCACTTAAAGTTTTTGTCTTGTTTATTTTTATTAAGTACATTACATCAGTTTATCAACACAACTGTTTTAGAAGGGCATGTTTCTTGCTTCTCTGCTAGATAAATAAATAATAAATAAATGGCAATAAACGAGAAATAAGATGTGGTGACTCTCCTGGAATGGCCTCTTTTTGTAGCTTCTGATGGGCAGTGTAACAATTAAAAAGCAAACTTGACTTTCCTTCTTGATTTCTTATCAGGAGTAGAGTACAAGTAGGGCCTAATTAGCATGCACTTTATAACAGAGTGATAAAACATGGTCATTCCACTAAATTTGAGCCACAACAGAGCAGCAGCGACAACAGTAACCATTTCCCCAAAATTTGAAGCAAAATATGTGCCGGTTATTGCTTTTTGCTGTAGCTGTAAACTTTTTTCATTCGCTGAAATATATTATAGGGCTGTTCCTAGGCCTTTATAGAGCAACTTATGGCGAGATAAGCTTCAATCTCATTTGAGGCCATATTTCTTTGTCTTGAAAGCTATCTAGACACGAGCGAGATAGCAATAAGGCTTTTCCTATCATTTGGACTTGTCTGATGGCCAGGGCTGCGCAACACAAAGTGCTGTGTCCGCAGCTGCACCAAACACACTGGCATGATACAAGATGGAGTTCTGTCCTTTCACAGGTGAGGCTTTGGCTTTTTCCACAAGTGTGGAATTGTGCCTAATTTAGCATTCCCATGTCTTAATTTACTCAAACCTCAGTTTAAGGAACAGGGTTATAAGGAATTAGTTATAACAAAGTAAATGGATAGCCTAATAGGTGCAGTGGTTCTAATATATACTTATAGCGAATTTTCAGACATAACGAAGTTATTTACATTTCAAGTGTAGCTTTGTTATAAAGAGGTTGAAGTGTATATGATGTAGAATTGTGATTGAAAATGAGTGGCAGCAAGAATTTCTATCAGTATACAATCGATGACAGGAGTCTATTGAAGTACATGGCGACCGGGAGGGTAGCAGCAACAGCAAGGCGTAGCCAGGGAGCGAACAGCCAAGCAAGCCAGGCGATAGCAGTGTGCTTCTGCACGTGTCTATCTTCTTCCCCACAATGGGCAAATGCTGATTTGATAAATGTACGTTGCTCTTGACAAACATCAATTTGGAGCCTTGCATGTGCGCATGTTAAAATCCTAAGAAAGTGTCCCTACTTGAGCGAGCGCCCCTTTGCTCTTTTCAAAATACACTCAAATCTCGATATAACAAAGCTGTATATAATGAAATATTGGTTATAACGAAGCAAATGAAGAATACTCTGCCAATAGATGTCTTAGAAACGTGTTTTTACAATGAACTTTTGTACCGTATAAACCGAAATATAAGTCGAGATATTTTCAATAAAATAATAAGCTAAAGTCGCCCCTCGTCTTATACAGTGGTGTCTAGCCGAAAGTGCGACGCTGTCTGGCAGCATGAAACTTGCATGTGCTTGTGAAGCCGGACGCGGCCATATCCGCATCCGAATTTATTCGCAGCCTTCTTCGTGTGTTTTCTTGTGTTCGTGATTTGCTTCCGATCTGTTCTGAGTTCTCGCTCCGCTTGACATTGCGCTGCATTTTTAGTGGCATTTTTTTTCGTTCACTGAAAATATCTAGCGGTGCCTTCTCGAGTACCCAGCTGCGTTTAAACTAGATGTTGTTCAGTTCGCAGAAACGAACGGGAATATGGCTGCTCAGCGCCGCTTAGGTGTATCGGAAAAAAGCGTGCGCTATTGGAGGGCGCAGAAAGGGAAGCTGCAAAGGTGCAATCCACAAAAAATGTCGTTTCTTGGACGAAGTGCCGTTCATCCGCAGCTGGAGGATAAGCTAGCGGACTTTGTGCTGGAAGTTCGTGCGCGGTCGCTGCCAGTGACCGTGGATACCATTCGCAAGAAAGCCTTGGAACTCGCTCGAGAAGCTGGGCTCACGAGAGAAGAGTTCCGTGCACCGAACTCTTGGGTGCGTCGATTTATGCGACGCAAAGGATTTTCTCTCCGGCGGCGCACATCCGTCTGTCAAAAGTTGCCGGAGGAGTTCGAGGACAAGCTCATAAACTTTCAGCGCTTCGTGAACCGGCTTCGGGTGAAGAACGGCTACATGATGGGGCAGATTGCTAACGCCGATGAGACCCCCTTGTGGTTTGACATGCCTTCGTCGACCACAATCACGCAGCGCGGCGCCAAGGATGTGAAGCTGTTGTCCACTGGCAAAGAGCACTCGTGCTTCACCGTCATGCTGGCATGCACGGCAGATGGTAGAAAGCTTCCGCCCTTCGTCATTTTCAAACGCAAGACAATACCGAAGGAAGTGTTCCCGCCTGGTGTTGTCGTTCGTGTCAACAAAAAGGGATGCATGGACGAGGCCATGATGCTCGAATGGATACGAGTGGTGTGGAACCGTCGGCCAGGTGCACTGCTGCGTCTTCGCAGCATGCTGGTGTTGGATGCGTTTTGTGGCCACTTAACCGACGCAGTGAAACGCACACTCGGCAACGGGAAAACGAACCTCGCCGTGATACCAGGTGGTATGACGTCCGCCCTCCAGCCGCTCGACGTTGTGCTAAACAAGCCGTTCAAGGACCGAGTGCGGCTGGAATCCCAAGAGTGGATGTCCGGCGACAACCCCAAGACACCGACGGGCCGCCTACAGAGGCCTCAGCTTGCGACTGTTTGTGGCTGGGTGCTTTCCGCCTGGCGCTCCTTGCCGGATTCCACGGTGGAAAATGCTTTCAAGAAATGTTGCATCAGCAACTCGCTGGATGGCACTGAAGACGCACTGTGGGAGGCGGCCAGCGACAAACTCTCGCCTTCAGAAGACAGTTTTGCTTCGTCGGACGAATAAGAGCAGTTGCGATGGTGGTTAAGGGGAGCTCCGACCATCGGGGTGCGGTGGGCCCTATTCGCAAATAAATTTGGTTCGGCAGTTTTGGGTTGTTTTTCTTTTTCGGTAACCTGAACTTGGGGGGTTATACGGTATATGACGATATTCGTGTAAAATGCAACTTCTTTACAATGAGGTTTGCATGTATTTAAAATAGGTACCCCTCTCCAAAGCAAGTACCCCTCTCCCTTCCCACCAATTTTTAAGCTGTGCTCTCCAACAGAATCCTGCAGCAGCAGCAGTACCCAAGAACCCAAGTTCTAATAGTCTTTAGATATGCACGCCATTCCTTTGTACTTTTTCACTGTCATGCCTTGGTGTTACATTCAGAGCTGTCACAAGTTGTCTGAACATTTGAAGAACATCTTTGCCCGTTCTTTTTATTACACAGGATATTTTGCACAATAGCGTCTCTTCGGTTCTGTAAAAACCTTAAATCCATGCATATTCAATGAAGCATTTCATTCGAAGCACACGTGTGTGTTCTTAGGGGCTTCTTTTTTGGCGATTCTGAAATTTGATTTGCGACTGAGCAAGAGACCCTCCACGCCCCCCCCCCCCCCCTAAACCCTGTCAAATCATGTTTTACTGTAGGAGGGCACTTGATTGGTACTTAATAGCATATATACATGTATGTATGTGTGCATGTATGTATGCATTTATGAGTGAGTGTGTAGATATCATACAAAGACCCGAGATTAATAAATGCTGTCGGTCGCAGCAGAAGTAAGAAGATTAGATGATTTAACGTTCCAATGCCCATCATTACCGTGTTAGCCAATAAAATTTGTCATTGCTAGATTTCCGGAAGAAATATATGCTGCAAATGTTAAGCACTTAAGTGGCCCGGGCTGTAGTATGCTCTCACAGCCTCGTGTTGCTTGGCAAAACGCTGGTAGTACTACATACAGCATAGCCATCGGTAGTGTATCGAGTGCGCGCTTACACCTAGGAGAAGTATTCTTCCTCTCATTATTCAATTGCCTTAATGATGATATTAATTTCAAAGCACCAACTAGAGCCCCCCCCTCCCCGAGCTGTCTTATGCGGTCGTCTATTGGCATAATGCAGTCAAGAGCGTGTACTACTATAAAAATAGAAAAAAAGAAAAAACAAGCGAGAAATAGAAAGTCAGTAAAAGAAAGGAAATAAATGAGAAGAAAAGTCGAAATAAGTAGGAATAAACAGAGAGAAAAAAAAGCAGAAAATCTGGAAAAGAAAAAAAAACAAATAAAGAGGAGTAAAGATATATATAGCGACAACCACAAAGAAACAAAGAAGGCTGCCCAACTTCACATCTAGGTAAATAAGGCTTGGCACGTCTAATGCGAAAGTGCCTTAATTCTTCTTTTTTTATGAAACCTTGTTGTGTTCCTTCAAGGTAATGTGACAGGAGATTGAGGTCACTGGTTTAGGTCACGTGCATGTCTGGTTGGTAGAAGCACGCACATGCACACACTCACCTGTAAATGTGGCACTGTGTGCACTGGGGATTGTGCAACCACTTGGCAAAATTGGAAGTGTACACACATTTTTGTAGGAATAGTAAATCAACTGAGGCAGCCGTGTAGAAACACTGAAGAAAAAGAGATTATAATCCACAATGTAATCCACAATCCGAGGTTCTAGCACGAAATTCTAATACAGTAGGGGTATTCGTTTTCTCTTGTAACAATTACAGTGTGATTATGCATTGATAGATAGCTCATTGAATAATTGTGAAGCATTTACACATCTAGGTTGATTTCATTGTCACTGATTTGTTTGCCATTAGTAAATAAACAGGCATATTGGGTTGTTTACCCACCACCAGGTTGCCCAGGAACAATAATATGAAGGAAAAGTGGATAAAAGCCATAGGTTGCGAACAGTGGCCGTCAAAGTGGTGGAAAGTCATCTGCTCTGACCACTTTGTCTCCAAAGACTTTACCAGCGGGTGCTTGGGCCGAGGGACGCTGAATTCTAAGGCCGTTCCCTCCGTTCACCTGGACAAAAGCGTTCTCAAGGTTTGTGGCGATACAGCCATATGTTAAAGGGGCACTGCAGAGAAACAGTGGCTGGGTTTAGATTGACGCACCGCACTTTCAGAAGTCTAATGCCATATGTTTCACTATCGAAAGTCATTATTAGCTGAGAAAATCAAGGTCAATTTCATGCCAAAGTCTCTCGCGAGTGACCCCAGAAATTTTTTAAATGTACTTTTGGAATTTTTGTGACACTGACTCGATGAAATTATCTGAAACTTTGCATGCTAGGTCTATGGCACGCACTGGCAACAATGTACTTTATTTTTAATAATTAGAAGCTGCATAAGACCCAGTAGGCACCTTCAAAATTTATGGTGTTGTCATAAAGGTTGTCTCATCACCTGCATTTTCTTTTCACGTGTTTTTTCACTTATTAAATAAGGGGTCATAGTGAGAGTGTTGTTTTTAGGATTGTGAAGTTGTACTTTACTGATAAATGAAAAATGTTTCTGGTTTTTATAGAGCACCTTTAACGATTGCAGGTTTACCCATTTTATCTAAATTTTATAAATCCAAAAGGGGTGGGGGGGGGAGTCGACATACGATCAGAACGGCTGAAACTAGTATTGCCAATGATGGTGGTCACACATTAAATTTGTCGTCGGGCTCAACATGTAACATATTGCATATTTTCTGATGCGCAGCCTGCATTCAACCACGATTCGATGACAAAAAATCTCCAAAAATATTCGCCATGTATTTTTGCGAAGCTAGCTTTTCTGCATAGCTTTGAAGCAGTGTCATGAAGCCATCTTTGCACACCGCAATCCACGTTTTTAGAGCGCAGATGGGAGGCGCCCGTTCCTTCGTTGAGCGCAGTGTCGCCATTACTCTTGCTGTTGCCATCAGTGGCATGACAAATAAACTTGATAAAGTAACCCGTGAGCATGAAGAAAGTGGCGGCAAAAAGTACCCAAGACGATCGAATTAGATTTGAACTCGGGCCCTCTGCATTGCAGTGGAGTACCCTACAGAGTCACACTTGCGCAAGAAGTTCATTTGCAAAAAAAAAAAAAAAAAACCTTATACAGATGTAATGTGAGGCAAGGAGTCGCATTAAGTTGTGTAATATAGCATGGCTTAAGAGTAAAATAACAACCAGTCATCACACCAATTTGCAGGATGACTGCGTGGCTTAATGCTTCTCACCCGCTACAAAGGGCTCAAGCAATATTCTTCATGGTTACCAGCCGCTTGCAGCATCAACAAAGGGCACCTGATACCTACAGATTGGTAGCAGGCACCATGCTTATCCATAGAAAGACTGAAAGAGACTGTGCTCAACAAAAATCGTGATTTATGGCGTAGTCGATATCTTGCGGAGGAAAGGCAAAACTGGTAACATCATTGGCCTCGCTCCAACCCGCTGTGCTCAGAATTTGCATCAGGCAGTGTTGTAATCGGCAGTGAACTTCTTTTTAATCACGCCACGAAGCTATAGTTGGTGATACGTTAGCTTCTACTTAAAAGAGCACTCACGCGAAATTTTGAAGGTGAGATATATTTATGCAGAGATGTACACAGAATCTACGAAATATCAAGGGCAAATTTAGCCTATAACATATATAAAATAAATTATAAAGGGCATGGCATGTGACTGAGTGACGTTGAGAGTACCTCGTGACACCGACGTCAATGCGGTGCCAGCATAAAGACCTACGTCACGAGTTTGGTTTGGCGAATCGGCGCGGCACCCACTCGCACACAATGTTGCGCTGGGTGCCTATGTTGCGATTTCCCGTGGTTATGTAGCCAGCTCTGTTGATCTAGCTACCGGAACTGATCTTGCCTAGCTCGGCGCTTTTCGAAACAGAAACTGCCATGGGATTCTCTAAAAATGTCTCTAAATAAATAATGGTTGCGCACTCGCACAAACAAGACTCAACTATGATAAGTGGGTCATAAACTACTTCTTCCTACAACAATAAAAAATAAATAAAAACAAGGTGCGAAATTTTTGTCTCAGTGTTCTTTTAAAATGTTCCAGTGCTACTTTTTACGAGCATAGGACAGAGGAGTGCATGACAGGATAGGCGCTGTATCAATATGGAGTCAATGAGTAGTCAGTCCAGTGACAATTCATAAATAGGTAAATTTATTTCATGACTCGTGCATTTTTTTCCTCCTTTTTTTGTTAAAGTGCTGTTTGAGAGGTTGTGTCAACCTACATTTGCGTAGACTTAAAATAATTTTGGTAAGGTACTTCCTGGTTTTTGAATGAGGGGCCCAACTTGGGCTGCTTCGTGATTGTTTGTCAAGTCGCGCACTTTGACTGAGGCAAAGGGGAAAAGAAATGCCGGGTACTCGCTACACTCACAACTAATTTTGTTTCAGAAACGACATCATGTCTTTCTTAACTCTTTCGTTCTTGTCAAATGTGCACTTCTTCATCTTTATGGTGTGATGTTCTTGCCCTTTCTCCAACCTAGCTTATTGAACGTCGGCGTGCAGGGAACTCTGCCTGTAAAGACCTCGCGGGGTCACTGCGTGGGAAAGTTTTGCTGGCTGCGTGTGAGACCTCTGCGTCCATAATATCAGACGGGGAAAATGCGATGACATGAATTCCCGAGTGTTCTCTCTAGTGCTGATTAACATGTAAAGCACTTCACATAACATGCACAGTGAACTGCAATAATTGAGATTAGATTTCTGCTATTGGATGCTTTGATTTGCTTGCAAGGCAAGGTTTTGTGTCGTTTCCAAAAACATTGACAATTCTTCTCATTCTAGATGGAAATTTCTTTTTCTGTGCTTTATACTCGTCCAGTAGCTCTGTACATTAATTTCTAATCTAGGTTGAAAAAGAAATACAAGACCCATACTTGGATCATAAGCCATGCGAGAATCTGGAAGTGGTGAGCTGTGAATATAGGGAAGTTCTGTATCTTGATTGTGCTTGAGCACATGCCCAAGGTGCTTCGAATGTTTATCATATTAAATTTTTTCAGACTCTTTCCTCGCTCTTCGCAATTCTTTTGTGCTTTAGCAAGCATAAGAGTCTTCGTAATGGAGGGTTGTTCCATTGCAATGTACAAGGAAAACTGAAATTAACTGCAATAAATGAAATTAAATTGCTGTTATTGAAATAACTTGAGTTACTTGCAAACGTTTTCTTAAAAAGGCAGAAAATTCTTCACATTTTAGTTGACAGTTTTATTTTTTATGTGCCTTGACTTAACGTACTTATGACGTGACAGTGTATATGCCCGTCCTAAGATTGTAATTTATTTGTACAGTGAAAAATTATGGTTGCTATTTTTAGAGAAAGTCTTGGTAAAACTTTTGTTTCGATTGCAGAGCCTCAGTACCACTGTGTGCATGATGGGGGGAATCCAACAAATGGACCCTTATTTTCTCATATTTTAGCCTTTCTAGGCGCAGGAATCATTTGCTTGTTCATTCCGAGTTTGGAAATATATGTTAGCTGACCTTGCCCACAATTTAGGATGTAATCGTGTTTAGCGTTGGATTAGGGCTATCCACTCAGGAGCGGGAAACGCTATCAGTCCGCGAAATGCGAACAAAGCAAGCGGCAAGATCTTTTTCTCAGTTTCTTTTTTTAAAGAAAAAAAAAGTTTTATAAGATACACGCGCGTCCTGCGAATTCATAGTAAATTGTGCTGTAATTGCATTTAAATAATCGTATTATCATTCAGGACCTTTTAGATTACATGAAAGACGCTCTCGCGTCGTTTTAGAACGGATTCGATTCTGAAACGGCGATACCGCCAGTCGCATTCATCGCGCGGCCGAATACGAAACCGAAACCTCGCTTACGTCTGGCCTGTTGCCGTGCTCCTAGCGGCATCGCCATCGGTAGATGTCAACAAAATTTATTAGCTTACTGGACGGTCCGTCGACGACTGGGTATCGTTGTCTCAGCGTAAGCTTCTCCGAGGGGGATACAGTTTCCATTGGAACCTTCGCTGGCTCCAGAAGAGCCGCGTCGCGTCGGTTTGACGCACTGGAGTGCGCCTTCCTTCGCTGGATCAACTGGTTAGTCGAAGTGCCGAGTAGCGTAGTCGCATTTCTCCGGCCGGCGTGCTGTCGTCCGAGAAACGTACTACGGGCATCAACCGCACGGGCTAACGTATAGAGCCGCGTTGCACGAGTTTGACGCTCTGGAGTGCTGCTTCCTTCGTCGGATTAGCCGGTTAGTCGAAGATCTGCGTAGCGCGGTCGTGTTTCACCGATCGTTGTACTGTCGTTGGAGAAACGGGGGAGGTATTGACCGCGCGGGTTAACGCGTTACCGGTTTGTAAATAGTAATACCGGTTTATGAACACCCTTGGAAATGCTGCCGCCTTGCTGGGCAATCGCACCTTCGAGCTTCGCGGCGCGGTGTTTTACCTTATAAGCTGCTACTGATTAGTGTAGCCCATAGGGGGTTGAACCCCTTCCCGCCGAAATTTTTCAGTTTTTTTTTGCGTATATATACACGCACACATACGAACGCATACATGAATATACATAAATATGGTCAACGGTCGAACCCCTCCCTCCCCCTTCTAAAAAATTTCGGGCTACGCCCCTGCTGCCACGCGATTGGTCGAGCATCCGTATGTGTTAATGGTTTTGTTCACATCACTTTTTTCTTCGAACCCGTGAGAAATTTGATTCGGAGGCACATCAAATTTGGAAGAAACAGTTGTATCTTCTCAATGGTTCCAGTTGTAGTGGAGGTAGCTATGGCAGCAGGTATTGCGACAGCGTTCTTTCTTTTCGTGAACTGGTATATAGCGCGAACTTCAGGGATGACGAACAAGAGAATGCTACACACACACCAGCTAGCCTGAACAAGCAGCTCGCTAAGTTATACCCATGTGCACCAACTAGCCCCACAACATGTTTTACTAAAGTTACAATCTCTTTATTCCGCTCAATTGAACCACCTTCTCAAAGATTGCTTACTCAGTGAAAGCGAATGCCTGACAGCTTTACTTGCGTTTCATGTGCGCAGGTCGGGAAAACTAGCTGCGGCGCTAGCAGGCAACTGGCCCGTGGTGCGCGTACCATGTCCACCGACACAGTTGGAGCAGCCGGAACAGAAACAAGTGCACTCGAGTCATCGTCACCGTTAAGCACAAACAGTTCTGTCGTCTTCACAGTGGACCCTTCTACGATGCTTGCCACCGCACTTTCGACAGGAGGCACAACGAGCTGCGATGGCACCGCTCCTGATGAGCCCATGCTTGCAAGGTCGCCAGCCACCTCTGGTCAACAGCTTGAAAAGCTGCCAAGGACTGAGTTGTCGTCAGAAAACGAAGGCAAGGCTATTCTGGGAGATAAGGGTGTAGCAGAGCGGAACGGGGAGCAACAACACTCTTCGAAAGAACTGGAGTCGAATGCTCCGCAAGTGGCGGAGCCCGAGCAACAGCCAGAAGCCACAAAGGCAACGGCAGCCGTGACAGAGGTGCATGCAGTTGGAGTGCTTGTGACAGATCCAACAACGCCATCTAGTCCACCCAAGAAAACTACCGCTACAACAATAGCATCTAAAGCCTTGCAAACTGCGACAACTCCAACCATGACAGCTAGTTCACAGCGGCTAGTGACGACACGAGCTAACCAAAAAAGTCCAGACTCGCATCACCAGAAGCTTGGAAGCGAAACATCCAACACAGGCAACAAGTCGGTCAACCACTCTGACAGGGGCACTTGCGATATCTGCCAACGCACTTTTGCACGAGAAGACTTGACCAAGATCTTCGTAGAACTTAGAAAGTCTGCTGTTGAAGACTCGACTGATGTTGATGATCCGCTCTCCCCGTTTATGCTCTGCCCAGAATGCAAGGAACCCCTCCTCCAAGCTTCGACACCAGGTGGCAGCACCAGGTAAACCCCATGTTCTATTGTGCTGAACTCTTGTATTGAAGATTATGGCTTAGGTGCTGTCTCAACTAGAATCTGCAAGTGTGTTTTTTTGTGCTCTTTCTTTTACTTGTGCTTTCCTGTGCATGTAGCGAACAGGTAGTGTCGCATGGTGTATTTTGGCACCAGTATTGAGTGTTATTCATTGGACAGTTTACTGCGGCGGTGTGCTACACAATAGGTGAGGATGTAGGCAGGCCCGTCTTATGGGGGGGGGGGGGGCATTTGCACACATGACTATGAATCTGTCAATAAGTGAAGCTTCATCACTGGAAATAAATTGTGGGCTGTTCAAAATATCAACTCTAGAGATTGTTATATACATTCATTGTGCCACAAACATGAAGCTAACATCAACTAATATTTTTCTGGGCAACAGGTACATGTCTGAATTCTCAGGTAAGTCTCAATATTTATCCAGTTACTTAAAAAGTCTTGTTACTTAAAAATTTAGTTACTTAAAAAGGCTTCATAACAGACATTGGGTAAAACGGGCATCACCATAATAATTGATCATGCATACAAGATGAAATGGCTGATTGCATGCATATAACTTTGTGGACAAATTAGACTATCACCTGACAATAATTGTTGAGGCAACCTGTTTACTAGACAAGCTAGTTCAATGCATTATGCAAAAAAGGAAGTACAATCAGAGGAAAACCTATCTGGCAGCGTTTCAGCCACATAGCTGAAACGCTGCTCGTGACAATGCCAGCGTTGTGATACACAGAGTAGCCGTAATGGCGTTGTTCCTTTTGCACCTTGCTGCTTCTCTGCTGGCATGTTACTCTCGCCTATAGCTTTAATAGCTGCCAGTCTTTCTTTTCATTTTTGAGTAACACTATCATTTTTCTTTTCAGTGACACGCAGCGTAACAACATTGTTGCGAAGCTGCACAAACGTGCCCTCAACACACAACCGGCACCACAGATGTGTGACGAGGTTGAAGTGAAGGACAACAGCCCTGCACAGCCAGCAGAGCGTCCAATGTCAAAGCGCGTGCTGATCAAAATGGTTCGCGGGAAGCCTTCAAAAGAAAGCAAGTTTTTTGCTTTAGTTTACTATGCGCACTTTTGTCCGTTGAGCTAAGATTTTTCCGTTAAGCTAAAGGAAAGAGCCTCATCATTGGTGTACATTTACATCTAGTATTATAAGTATTTGAGGTAGTTTCTGTAATATTATCGCAATCTTGACTCCATGCGACCGTTACACAGGATTGAGCGACTTTTCTTCTCACGCAGCTCCTTAACCTTGAGTGCTGGGAAGTCTCGTGGTTCCCACGAAATGTCTTTCTGTTCTTGTTGGTTGAGGTGATATTTTCGTTCTGGTAACACCACTGAGATGTAGTTTAGAGTGCGCTTCTGAAATGCAGCAACTCAAGCCTCATAAGTTCGCCAACATGCGCGGTTAGGCATATTTTTATCTCGGGCAATCAACTTGACAGGGCGGTGAAGAACAGCACAAAAAACCAGCGGCACGTTCCACTGACAGAACACGTGCGACAAAAAATTGCAGTCTATTTGCTACTTGTGGAACATGGTACACAAAGAATCTTACACAAATTGTTTGTTGTTGTTTTTTCTCCACATTTTGGGCTGCCGAGTTTTTAGGTGCAGGTCTTAAACAAGGGCTACCATCACTTGAAATATGTGCATTGAAGTACCTTTGCACTGAAATGAAGTAAGGAATGGTATTTTGAGGACTCGTTTATTCTTGTTTCACAGAACCTTTATGAAAACCGGCAGACACTGAAGCCAAGGAAAGTATAGGAGATGCTAATTATACTGTTTTTGAAGTGCATTGTAGTGATTTGGATATAGATGCTCAAAAAAGCAAAGTGGAGAAAATGACAACATGCCACCTGCTGAGTCCAACCAGTAACCTCCCGATTACACACCCAATGCTCTTGCCGATTCCGCTACGGTTGTGGTTGTGTCCTCATCCACTTAATGGGCTATTCATGTACACGCGAACCTGAGACTGTTAGTCAGCGCCCTTCATGGCCACGATGGGAAGTGCAAAACACTCTTGCCTTTGCCAGCAGGCAATATGTAACACGCGTGATCCTTAATGAGTGGACAGATGACCAATTAGTCCTCGCGTACTGCCCGAAGGCATCGAGTCAGTTGGAATGACACCCACGCTTGCTGTATGCTACATTTGAATGCCACTGTGTGCGTACTTAACAACTAAGTGTTTTGAGAGACCGATCACTTTTCTTGATAATTGTTTTGACTGTATACAACCTGCTGATCTTCATTGCTGAATGTTTATCGTGCTGCATTTGGAAAGCTTGCGGTATGCTGATGAAAACGCGAGTTTTGTGGGGGGGGGGTGATGCTCGATCTTTCTGACTAAAATAAATTTAGCACAATACTGTAGTAAGAACCTCTAGTCAAATTTGTTGAAGTATTCAAATTTTCTGTCTAAAACAAGCGACAGACGTGTCGCAGTACGGAAAAATTTGTTTACGCAATACGCAGAACTGTTTGATGTGACGAGAATGAGTGAATGTTATACGTCGGTGTACTAATGCCTTCGCATTCGATGGTGATGGTTCTGGTTGAAACCTACCACAGTTGCCATGCCTGAGATTTTCACATGTTTCCTATCGCTACCACTGTATGTGAGGCTAACTGGCCTAGCTCACATTTTCTTCTGGTGTTACTTTCTTTTCTCCATGCTGTTCGCTGGCTCAGCTAGACATCTTTCAGCAGAGAAGAATGTTCTTGTTTCATTTGGGCTGACCAGTTGGCCGTTTATACTGTGCTGTCCAACGCAGGTGCCGCTGTGAAGAAGTGCTGCGTTCCTAATTGCACCAACAGTTCAGACAAGTCCACGGACTGCCCATTATCATTCCACAAGTGAGTCGCCACTAAGTTCCGCTTTGAAGTACAAACCTGGAGCTCCTCCGATAGTCCTTGTGGGTCGTAATTCTTTGAAGGCTACACTCTAGGCGCACCATAATTTGTCTGCTGGAAACACAAATGATCGTCATCATAAAAGGGCAGGCACTGTCTACGTACTTTTTGTCAACCTGCCGTGGTGATCTTGTGATTATGGCGCTCGATTGCTGATCTGCAGGTCGCGTGATCAAATCCTGGCCTTCGCGGGTGCATTTCGAGGCCGGTAGAAATGTTCGAGGCCCATGTGCTTAGATTTAGGTGCACATTGAAAAACCCCAGGTGGTAAAATTGTTCGCAGGACTCCTCTACGGTGTCTCTCGTAATAATATTGTGGTTCTAGTGCGTTAAAGCCCAGCAATTGATAGTATATACAGTCGACTCCTCTTAAACGGAACTCGAAGGGGATACAGGAAGCTGTTCCATTTATCAGAAGTTTCATTCAAGCAAAGTACACTTATTTAATAAACCAAAACCTTTATTCAAATTGCACAAACCTCACCTTACTCATGTGGTTGAGTAGGAGAAAAAAAAGGAGTGAAGGGAGGGGGTTTGGCAAGCTTGAGTTGTTTCTTCACAAAGTACGCACTCATGCCTGACAAACTAGCCAGAAATTCTGGACAACCCTCCTGCTCAAAATAGCACTGCAAAAGTTCAACAGCCTCTTTAGCTGAACGGCCTGGTGGCACCAATGCATTGGCAACAGTGTCATCACTTTCATCGCTGAAAGTTTGATCCTCATCTTGCACTTCGGCAATAATTTACTCTACAGTCTTCTCACGACAGGTACAAACATTTTCTTCAATTGATTCGTAGTCCTGCAGCGTGAAACGGGCAGAGGGCACAACCTGGCTGAATACTGCTTATTGCACTTGAAAGCCAGCATGGTGAAAGCATCTGTGTATTGTTGTTGCCTTCACTTGCTCTCATGCACGAGCCAAATGTGGATGGCTGCCAATAGATCCATACTGTAGCATTTCCTGCTGCCTGCACAAAGCAGCATTCGATGGAGCAATTGTCTGTGGTAGGTAATGAACCTTAATGTTCTGAATAACACCTTGATCCATCGGCTGGATCACTGCCGTTGCATTGGCTGGCAAGAACTCCAGAGTGATAGCTTGGAGTTCTTTAACCTGACTGTGGGCTGGGCAATTATCCACGATGAAGACAGCCCTCCTGCCTTGCCTCGTAAATCTTGCGTTTTCCTACAATAGCCAGTTTTCGAAAATGGCCATGGTCATCCACGCTCTTCCGTTTGCATGGTACGCAACGAGAAGGTGTCGAACGCCTTTGAAACAACGTGGGTGCCTTGAATTTCCTATTACAAACAGCTTAAATTTCTCATATCCTGCTATGTTTGCACCCACCAGCACAGTGATGCGATCTTTACTGCGTTTTCCTCCACTGCAGGTTTCGCCATTGAAGGCGAGTCTTTGATGGAAGCGCCTTATAAAAAAGACCTATCTTGTCGACATTAAATATGTCTCGTGGCCCAAAGCTCATCAAAATTTTCTTGCGCCGCCCCTGTTGCCAGTCGATGCCAATGTGCCTGTTGACTGCAGCACTCTCATTTGAGATTACCTTGAAGACTAGGCCATAGTGTGTTTTGAAGCGGCTGAGCGATCCGTCGCTTAGGACGAAGTACTGAACACCCATTTTCATGGCGATCTGTCGAATTTCTGCTCAAAAATCTGTCCGCTTATGGACAAATCGGAACTTTGTGCATGCTTGAACCACAGAGAAAGGACTTTTTCTAGTTGTTAATAAGGCGTCTTCTGCTTCTGTTTAGATGTAAAGGTCCCGTTCTTTACAGCGCCTTCAATCCTTCCTCTGTGTTTCCAGATCCGCGACGTCGGTTTCAGGATGTTGTATTTTTTCGCCACCTCGGTCTTGGGCAAGCCGCTTTGTTCGAGCTCCTGAAGAATTTCCAGCTGCTTTTCAAGCGAGAGTGCATGGTGCAGCCGCTTCCTCTTCATTGGACTGAAATGACACCATGATCCATCAATCACGCTTAGCCGCGGAAATAAGCCTAACACACAACTGACTTGCCGATTCGGCTCCCGTAGCTACCACAAGCGAGAATGGCTTGTCTCAAGGTTTTGCTTTGGTTCTTAGACTACCTTTGGCATGAGCGAGTCTATGCTGTGTTTAGAGTTTGTGCCGTTTAACCGTAGCTGACCAATTAGCACTGTTTAGACTAACCAATGAATTTTACTGAGTTAGAAATATAAATCCAGCCAAATGGGCCCGTTTAGTTCCTTTAATGAGGCATTTTCATTTAAGTGAGTTTCATTTATTGGGAGTCTACTGTGCATCCCTTTTGTCCTGTTCTGCTTGGCTTCTAGAACAGGCGTGCAGACTTTTCCGGCGGGGCTTGTAGTAACCCTAAGACAGAGAAAAAGAGAGAAATTTATGTCGAAAAGATTTCCCAAGGCAAAACTCCTCGTTCCGTCCTCGCATCGATGTCAATTTTTCACTCACAGTCATTCATGCTGACAACAGAATTTCTGCAAAACACTATTTTTAATGCTATCACATCAATAGATGACTGCTAAAATGCAGCCACGCATGCGAAAAGCGATGTGTGAGTCTTCGCTGCTTTGTAAACATGAGAGAGAGGACAATGTGGTGTAAAGGATTACACGAGCTGGTGGTTGTATTGCACTGGACCAGTCAGGTCATTTGTGCAATCTCTCGCCGCGTTGGTCATAGAGTGACAGTGAAGCGAAGCCTTGCTTTTCACTGTTGAATGTCTACTGTGTGTTACACGACTGGTGACCTGTATTCTACCATGGGCATGGAATACAATGTGCTAATGCCTGTTTTCACCCACTTCTTCCAGCCATGACATATGTGTTGGTCCGAGATGGCGGTGTGCGAAATTTGCACACTGCCTTCTCGGGGCCTCTAAAATTGTGAAAAAAGTGTGCAAATAGTGCGAGTAAATACGGTAAATGGTGTAAGGGGTAGTGGCTTGCATAGATAGCTAGACTTTAGTTGGCTGAAATAAAAAAAGTGTCCTTTACCAGCAAACGGCATGTTATAGTGTGTGCTTTCGGAAGCTCAGTGCTGCTTGTTTGCCAGATTTAAGCCTAAATTATTAAAAGACCCCTAACACCAAAATTGAAACCTCGAAATGTTAGTGTTGTTTGATAGTCTTGTATACATGGGTACTTCTGACCAATTATTACTGGTGGACGTCAGCTTAAGGGGAGATGCTACTCGAAGACACTTTTTTTTTTAATATTCGCCCTAGAGCAATGAAACTTGAGCTGTTTATGTAACTTTTTATGCTGAATTCAAATTTTTAATTAGTTTTCTTGCAAGTTACACAGTTTTAGCTCTGCAACATGACAAAGTGAAAACCTTAACCCTTTTGCCCCCCCTCTTTTCCTTCCTAAATTTCTGTAATTTTTTACCATGCACAGTTCATAATGCTTCAAATAAAGTGTAGAGTGCAAATAACTAATTAGGAAGCACATACAAAATATGTAATACGCGTGAAGAATAATAGACGTAAAAAGTCCATATTTCACCTACCGTACTAAAGTTATACATAAAATTTTTTTTATTATACAAAGAAATATTGAAATTTAAACTAGACAATTGCATTTGTCATACTTTGAAAAAAATTTGGGCAAAATTTCATGCAGATCCGAGCACTAGAAGTGCCCGAAAAAGGAGGGGCACATTGGAAAAAATGGGCAAACTTGTGTTCTGAGAAAAACAAGTTTTAGAGTTAAAATTGAATTTTTATTTATAAAAGATATCATTAAATCAGAAGAAATTTGCACACCAAAAAGAACAATCCTTATAGTGGCCACTGCGACTAAAATACGCCAGCACCTGGAGTTTGTCCCTCTCGGCTTTTTCGAGCAGACTCCTCACAGTCAGTTCGCTCACAGACAGGGCCATGAAACACTTGCCAAACTTCCGCTCCATCTGGCAGAGCCTTGTGCCAACTGCAAGCTAAAAAGAAGTTCAACAGGACTGCGAAATCCAAACTAAGTCCAGTGTCATGCCATTTTGCAGCCATGCTTGTGCCACATAGTATCGTACACAATGGCAATGTCGTCCCTGCTAAGTTCTCTCACTGCGAGCTCTTTCGACCTCTCAAGATTGGCGCTGCTATCATCCATTGCCGCATGATGAACTTTCCGGCTGACGGTGTGAATGGCTTTTGATGCATTGGCTTTTGCAAGCCAACAAGTGCCCCATATCAGACCAGCTGCTTGTAGCCTATTCCTAGAGAGCGCGTTGCACAACGGCTTTCACTTGCGAGCAATGCCTTTTTTCATTCATAACGGAGATAATTACACGAGAACAGCATTGTTCAGCTGCGCTGCTCGACAAGACATGGACCCCGCAAATAGGTTTCACAGCACATACAGGCGCGCAGTTGCCAATGGCGGTCCCCGACTCGTACCATGTGATAAGCCAGTTGCAGCGCTCGAAAAACCAAAGAAGAGTGCTTCTTTTTATTATTTCTTGTGCTGCATCAGCGAGAAAAACTGTTGGCATTTGAAGAATGAGGATCGACTCTTCGACTCATGCAATCAACAATGGTGAGCGGCGGTGTATTATCAGCCGCAAGGTGCTCGAAGACTGCATCCTTTCGACCTTTAAACAGGCACCTTGTGCTCTTTAGATGCAATATTAAAGCATTTTCAGTTAAGTCTCCACCTGTATTATTTTTTTCGTAACAGTAGAAGTACTAATCTTATCAACAGGCAAAAATAAAAAACCGGTAATTTTGAAAAAAACTCGTGTTTTTCGATTCGCATCTCCCCTTACGATATTTTTTAATTTTGTCTTGAAGTAAGCGTAAACGCTCCCCTGAATTGGCAGCACCTCGCGACATTGCCTCTGGTATGACATAGACCGAGGCCCCATGTGATGTTTCAAGAGTAGAGCGGGTATTGTCGACTTCACGGAAGACTCGTGAGCTGGACACAATAACACGGCTGGCAGCAACAAAGGCTATTGTTGCTCACCCTTCTTGTTCTGTTTTTATACTTGTCTTGAGGCAGATCTGGCTGCCCAGGCCAAGAATGCTTTTTTTTTTTTCTGAGTGGGCACATGCTTAACAGGCTCAACTCAAACCGAGACAACCACATCATTAAAATTTTTCTGCACGCGGGCTCCAGTTTGAAAACTATGTTCTAATCGTCGCCAAAGCTTAAGTGCACGTTATTGTAGACACTCCGGCTGTGGGGCACTGGATTCGTATGGTTTGAGGCAGACATTTCTAAGTGACTTGAAATTGGTCAGATGAGAAAATGAAGTCCATGAGTAATCCTCACAGTATTAACTACCCTAGCATTATTCATACAATATGTGAAACCATTCAAACTTCAATTTTGGGAATGCCAGATCACGGCCGAACTAGAGACGTGCGCTAGCATTCCTCTATACAGCCTTCGCAATCAAGTTCAACACAATGGTAGCATTTCTCCAGAGGTTTAACCACTGCTCAACACAAGCGGTGCAGCAACCCTGCCGTATTGATGGGCATTTTTGCTTGCTGCTTAGGGTCTGATGATTTTTTGCTTTTTTGCTCCGTTGCGCGTAAATTTTACTGCGATGGCAAATATATCGACACTCTCGGATGGATCTTGCCATTGGTGTCGACGTGGGCGTCGGCATCGCCGCTACTTTCCGTATGTGTGTGTGTGTGTGTGTGTGTGTGTGTGTGTGTGTGTGAAAACACAAGAAAGAAAAAAAATCCAGGAAAAGACAATGGGGCGCTGAATCGGACATGAGACCTCCACGTTGTAAATGTGAAGTGTTAACCACTGAGGTGTTAAGCCACCGAGGTGTGAGGTGTTAGGCCACGGAGGGGCACCTCATTCAACTTTCAAACGGCAACCTATTTATATCTGCCACTTACTGCTGTTGGCGGGCATCTTGGGGAGTAACTATCGTGTTTTCAGCATTATCACCAAGATGGTGCAATGAGCGTGCGGTGGCTCTCATCTCTCACGCGTACTTTGGCCCGTGGAGAGAAGGGGAGTGGACGATCTCTCGTGCACACTTATCTCCGGGTGGGGAGGTTCATACATCTTGGCTAGCGTTGGGCTTGCACTGGATTGATTCTGTTGTAGCTATGGGGTGCACAAAGGTCACTGCAATCGTTGCACAGCCTCTGTTTGCGAATAGGGCACGCTTTTCAGACACAGCAAAGTAACAACTGAGACGATTCGCGTTCATCTGTACCCGTGAGTACGTTTAGTGCGTCATTTGTGCGTGATAAACGCGGGGCACGTTACTATCGGCTTGCCATTCTGCGCTTGACCATCCAATTTGTTGCTGTTGCGTTCATTGCTGCACCTTTGCGGCAAAGTTGTGACTTCTTGCATGGATTGCAGCTGCGAACGTCACTGCCAGCAATGGCAGGGTAATAGCAACAACATGGTGATGCAGTGGGAGATGAAAACAAATGCATTGCAAAGGCGATAAGTATGAACACTCCTGTACCTTTCTAGTTCATCTGGGACCAGACTAAGCTGAAATTAGACTTGAAAAATCAAATACAAATATTTTGCTGTCAGGACTCCTCTAATAAAGCATTTTTACCTCCTAAAAGAAAGGGGTGCGTGCTCTGGGCAGGCTTTAAAATAAAAGGGCGGCCTACGTGCTTCCGCCTTGAAGCATTGTGTTACTGGGATACTGCGAATTTTGCAGGTGGTATAATATAAGCAGTGACACCTGCCACCCCCTCCCAATCGCTGCCTATGGTTGGCTTCCATATGCGCAATCTTTATCTCTGTACTGCCTTGGAATAGCAAAATGTGCCAATCATTCATGACAAAGGTACACGACATTGTATTGCTTGCAGGTTTCCCAGAAGCACAGCTATCAAAAAACAGTGGGCAAAGGCAATTGGTCGTGCAGGCTGGCTGCCAGCATCAACGACTGTCATCTGCTCTGACCACTTCCGACCCGACGACTTCACCGACGGCGACCCAGGTTCTGGAAACCTCATGAGTGGCACTGCTGTTCCATCCATCTTCAGGGCCACAGTTGCCCCAGAGGTTTGTGGGGATGGCACTTCATTTCATTTTACACTCTTCAGGGTGATTCCACGAGAGATCGACACTGGTCCAAAAGTTGATATTTTAGATTTCATTGAGTATCTTACATTTCGTGCACCTCTCACCAGGTAGCCCAAAAGCCAACTTCGTTTTATGATTAACGGCATAACTTAACAGAAAAAAAAAATCACACTTCACCAACACGGAGGCACCAACTTTGTCACCTGTCATTTTCGAAAATTGCAGATGCTATAAAAAGACAAATATTTTTGTTTCAAGGAAGATATTTTTTACCTGAAATGCATGTCTAATGGAGAATGAATTCATACGGTTTCAAGTTTGTTGACCTAAAGAAAGTAGACCTTAAGAAAATAGCTTTTAAAAATGTCTAATTTTGCGACAGTTTAAAATAAGTTACGTATTCCTCATTTTTTTCTCCGAAAGTAATGCAAGCAGCGTTTTCAAACTTGACACGTTTCAAGGATATAGTGTGTTCATTAGGTACATAAATTATTGCTGCCGTAGGGCAAATGTAAATTTTTATATATCGCCTCAAAGTTCTCATATTCGCAAAAGTGTGCTCCACTGAAATTTGAATAATAAAAAAACCCGATCTTCGATTTTTCTTAAAATCTCGTTAATAGACAACCAATTGCCATCATACAGTAATATAGAAAAACATGTTGCATTATTTTGTTTTTAGTGACAATACTCGTGGTACAAATCGGAGCTTTTCGAGAATGCGCTGATAAGTTGAGAAATCTAGAATTCGGAACGGAAAAGCGGCAATGAGCTTCAAACGCGAGTAAACGTGACCGCATTTGGTAAAGAAAGGCTGTTTTAGCAGATAGGAGTAACTATTTTGGACACATTCTACAGTATCAGAATTCACTTTTATACGTAGAGCACTGAGACTTCAAATATGTGGTGCCTCTCCATTACTGACACACAGATGGAGCTGCTGTGACGGCCATGTGTTTGCAATACGTTGGGTAAGAGAATTGAATGTTGAATGAGTTCATAAACGATTCATAACAAATTTTTATCATTTGAGGCACGAAGACCGCCGCATTAGACTGAAGAACACGCTTTAGGGCAAGTTGTCATCCGTCGTCTGCTCTACAGATGAATTGCTGTGCGCCGCATCTCGGACGCAATGCTTTAGATCATATGGTTCAAAGTAGGGACAAAGATTACGCCTTCTGTAATTTTATGAACAAAAACATTGTGAAATTCATTTTAACGTACTATACTTCAGTTTTGCATTCGCACTGCGGATACTTGCGCACGCTGTTTTACGTCTGCTCTGATCAAAGGTGAGAGACATAGGAACAGATGACAGATAGATCACATTCGTGCTGCTGGTTTCACGCACAGTTGCACTGCCAGTACTTTGAGCCTCAAGGAGCATGGCGATGCCTGACAACTTCAGCCGGGATAGAATTTTTTTGTTCAGATTACCTCATGTTGCATAAAAAGAAAATACCTTATCATAGAAACTTCCGCAAGGTCGAAGACATCGGCCTGCTTGCCCTCCAGGAGCTTTTGCCGAAAGCTGCCCGCCGTGCACATAACAACGACCACGTCTGCCAGAACTGCTTCAGACGCCTCAGATATATGGTGTCTTTGTCTAATGGCTTCTCAGCTGAGACAGCTGATGAGTTTTTGCCGGAAGAAGAAAAAGGCAGAAGTCAAGAGCGGTGCGTAAACACGCCTGAAGCATTGTCACATATGCAACTGAAGAAGCTGCATGCGCAAAATAGCAAAGTTCATGCAGAGCCAAGGCAACTTAGCAGCAATTCTACAGTAACCGTGAAATGCCACCGTAACGTGAGTAACCGCCACTTTCAACCATCACATCTAAAATGCAGTGTGTGTGCCCAGTGGTTCAAGAACTTCAAGCAAGCCTATGAAGCGTGTTCTTTGTATCAAGAGCACATGCGTTTGTTGACACTGTTGCCGAGCGATATAGAGCGCCGAAAACTCCAAGCGCTTATACCAAACTTTTCAGCCTACATAATATACACATCCCGACGCTGGTGCGCAAAACACGGTATATGGTTAGCACCAAACGCGGTAAAAAGGACACGGCTGAACCCAATGGACGTCCAGGCAGCTATGGCTTACTACTCCAAAGATGAGTATAGCTGCTCTCGGCAGAGTCCCAACAAAAAAAATTGCCCGCAGCTTCCCTCGGGGGAACACTGAGGAGTATGCGGAAGCATGTAATTGGTTAACGGGTGTTAAATTGCGACTTACTTGGGTCGATGGCTGAATTGGTTAACGTGGTTGTGAAATGGGGTGTTAAATGAGTGAACACGTACGGCACGTATGCGAAAGGGCGGTGTTTTATTTATTGCGACGAACTTTGAGGACGATGGCTTTGTGGTCGGTAAAGTAAAGAGTGAGTGGATCGGGTTGCATCGGTCGTAGGTCGAAATTTGCAAAGACTTGGTCGATGCAGGTTCCGCGAATGGTGGTCGGCTGGTGGTGTTTGCAGTCGTCGTGCGTTGCGCATTTCAGCGAGTGTCGCGACGCCATGTATTCGACTATCCAATCGTCCTTGATGACGTTGAAGTCGCCAACTAGCATGAACGGTCGATGTTGCGGTTGTTGTTTTCTGTAATCTTGCACGGCCTCGTCGACGTACTTTTCTACGGCGGCACGAGAAAGGTTTGGCGCGAGGTACATCGTCATGACGTCGACGCCACAGACGGTAGCAACGCAGTGCTCGCCGTTGGCGCGTTGTTGAACGCCGGGCTGTAGTCGGAGGTCAATGAAGGAGTCGGAACCCGTGCGTGCGCGCGACCGAAGCGTATCCCGCAACGTCGACGTCATTGGCGTTCCACGTCTCGGTGAAGCAAAGCACGTCCACTCTGCGTAGTACGGGATCTCGCACTACGTCAACCGCGTGAGCGCCTAGCGACCGGGTGTTGAGCAGTGCCAGGGTGAAATCGAACTCGGAGTCAACGTCTTAGAAGCGCGCGTGCGGCACAGATGGCGACGGCGCGACGGCGCATGCGCTGTCAGCTGTCGAATGTTCTCGAAGGAGAAGCGCGCGCGGCACAGAAGGTGGGCGACGGCGCATGCGCGCGCGTCAGCTGTCGAATGTTTGAGAAGCGGTGCGGACGGCGCACTACAAGGCGCGAGTATAAGATGCTTCCGCATCTAAAAGGATGTAGTATCTGTTATCATTGACGGAAAAGAGGAGCTTGTTTCAAAAAGGTTTATGACCCGTTCGGTGCGAGAGGCTTACTGTCTCTTTAGAGAAGCTAATCCGAACACGTCTATTGGGCTCTCAAAGTTTTATTCACTGAGGTCGAAGTGGGTTCTTCTTGCACCACACCAAGAAATGTGCCTTTGTATATACTGTGCTAATGCCACGGAGTGTGTTTCTGCCCTACAAGACGTCACCGATGGTGCCTACACGGCGCCCCGCCGCGGTGGTCTAGTGGCTAAGGTACTCGGCTGGTGACCCGCAGGTCACGGGATCAAATCCCGGCTGCGGCGGCTGCATTTCCGATGGAGGCGGAGATGTTGTAGGCCCGTGTGCTCAGATTTCGGTGCGTGTTAAAGAACCCCAGGTAGTCTAAATTTCTGGAGCCCTCCACTACGGCGTCTCTCATAATCATATGGTGGTTTTGGGACGTTAAACTCCGCATATCAATCAATGGTGCCTACACGGGGGACTTCTTGAAAGAACTATGGTTTTGCAGCTCCCCTACAAGTGATTGTTTTTTAGGCCGTTGTGACTATTGTGCTAAGGAGGACGCTCTGACAGCCACATGTTTAGGAATCCCTGAAGATATTGAGGTAGCCTATGCAGTATGGGAAAATGGCGATCTAGTAAAAAAAACAGCCCAGGCAAGTGCTTTTCTGTGAGAGCTGTCTATAGTTCGTGAAGTGGATTACCCATAATTACATAAGATACATTCAAGAATCAGCAATACGCCAGGCGAAAGAGAACCAAGAAAAAGAATCTTGCATTTTTCACTTTGATTTCGCCGAAAATTGGACAGCCATTTTACCGAATGAGGTACAGTCGTATCACTGGCACAAAAGGCAGGTGTCTATATTCACGTGTGTCGTCACAATGAAGCAATCAATGCAAAGTTTTGCCGTCATCAGTGATGACACATGCCATGATGCTGCACATGCCTGTTTTGCTCTTCAAATAATCCACAACTATATGAAGGAACAACTTAAGCCTGACACGCATGTTACCGTATTTACTCGATTCTACCGCGCCCTCGATTGTAACGCGCACCCGATTTCCACAGCGAAAAAAAAAAAAAACGTAAGACATCGATTGCAACGCGCACCCATTTTTCTCGCTGGCCCGCACGATCACACCACTCGAAAAAACGACTCCTTTCGGGAGCGTCTTCCATTTAAATATGAGGTACGGGCGAAGCTTGTGCCCATCTGACGTGTAACAGAGCATTGCCGTCACTGTAGTTTTACCGTGGACCGATGTCAGCACGCGAACTTGCTTCGCCCCATTCTCGACGGTTGTGGTGCCAGTCATGTCGAAGTAAAGAGGCGTCTGATCGGCATTCCCGATTTGCCCAAGCAGGTAGCCGTTGTTACGCCGCAAGTTTAGGACGAACCTCTGAAAACTGAAACTTTTCATCGTACTCCTCCGCAAAAATTTTCGCATATGCATGTTCCCCTTCGGAGAGAAAAGCCGTTCCTCTTCATAAAGCTAGTTAGCCAGCACCTGCTCGCTTTAAACTGGCTCCGCATTAGACCTTTTTCTAAGACTAAATGCATAGCCCGCACTTGGAGCAGTTCTGTCGTCACGGGCCGTGTGCCGCTCGCTGCTCAAGCACATACTCGCCGAGCAGCTCTTTAATTTGCGGAAACCGACCCTGATGTGGTCCACTGAAGCCTTTACGTGAAGCTTTGCTGTCGACAATCTTCTGCTTTTGTTTCCGCCGGTCCCGCACGCACGTTTCGGGAACTCCGAACGACCGCGATGCGGCCCGATTTCCGACCGTTCCTGCACACGTGATGACTTTTCTTTTAAAAGCGGCATCGTGGTGCACTCAAGTTTTTGGAGTCGGCCCTTCCACGCCGTCGATGCTAATGCACTACTAGATGACGAACTCCTCAGCACACGTACGAAGTGCCGCACATGGGAAACACATAGGCAGAAATTGCCGACGCGCCATGCCGACGCACGTAGGGGGCGGCCATTTTGGATTTGCCGATGGCAATAGATTTACCGTAATTTTTTCGTTCGTACTCGATTCTAACGCGCATGCGATTTATGAACTCGCTTAACCGGAAAAAAGGTGCGCGTTAGATTCGAGTAATTACGGTACTTATGTTTCTGATGCTGCATGCAGTCACTTCAAAAACAAGTACTAGTTGTTCGAGTTATGTCAGAAAGATCATATATCATCAAAGTGGATTTTTTCGGCCACAGGACGTGGCAAGAACTCTTGTGACGGCGTTGGTGGCCTACTAAAGCATCAGGCTACGCTATAGAACCTCAGAGCGGCAAGCTCAGCTGTGAATATGTCAGCATCCTAAATGGTGGCGCAAATGAGCGCGAAGCTCAAGAATGTCAAGCTGCTGTATGCAAATGCAGATGAGCTAGAAACATTCCGTCAGTTTAAGAAGAGCCAGTGGAAATTGTTGCCACGTGTTCCAGGCATACGTTCTTGGCATGTTTGGCTAAGCACATCTGAGGGCACTAATCGTGGTCGTGTTTTGTTAGTGTCACGTACTGCTAAATGTGATCTGCAAAAGATGCAACCATTTTGAGCGCATCTCTTGTTTCACGGAGTCACCACCAAAATGCCAGTGAGGGTACTTCAAGTGCATATGCTGTTTTTAGCGAGACCCAACACTTGCGTTGGAACATTTTCATGTTTGAGTTTATCTGCAAATATAGACAGATGTTTTGCAACTGAGTTACAGTGTCGAAGATTTCCTCCATTAGAGCTGTGTTATCAGGAGCATAAATGCGCCTTCATGGGTACGTATTTGTCACAGTGCTAAAACAGCCTTTCTTCACCAAATGCAGTCACGTTTACTCGCGTTTGAAGCTTATTGCCGCTTTTCCGTTCCGATTTCTAGATTTCTCAGCTTGTCAGCGCATTCTCGAAAAGCTCTGAAGTGTATCACGAATATTGTCACTAAAAACAAAATAATGCAACATGTTTTTCTATATTACTGTATGATGGCCATTGGTTGTCTATTAACAAGATTTTAAGAAAAATCGAAGATGGGTTTTTTTTATTATTCAAATTACAGTGAAGCACACTTTTGCGAATATGAGAACTTTGAGGCAATATATAAAAATTTATATTTGCCCTATGGCAGCAATAATTTATGTACCTAATGAACACACTATATCCTTAAAACGTGTCAAGTTTGAAAATGCTGCTTGCATTAATTTTGGGAAAAAAAAATGGGGAGTACGTAACTTATTTTAAACTGTCACAAAATTAGACGTTTTTAAAAGCTATTTTCTTAAGGTCTACAAACTTGAAACCGTATGAATTCATTCTTCATTAGACATGCATTTCAGGTAAAAAATATCTTCCTTGAAACAAAAATATTTGTCTTTTTATAGGATCTGCAATTTTCGAAAATTACAGGTGACGAAGTTGGTGCCTCCGTGTTGGTGAAGTTTGATAATTTTTTTCTCGTAAGTTATGTCGTTAATGATAAAATGAAGTTGACTTTCGGGCTACCTGGTGAGAGGTACACAAAATATAAAATATTCAATGAAATCTCAAATATCAACTTTTGGACCCGTGTCGATCTCTCGTGGGATCGCCCTTCAGTGGTGACAGCCATGTAAGACAGTTCCTTCGCATGCCTGAAATACGTAGCCTAAAGGAGTACTGATAGAAGTTTCAGGAGTTTTTATACTGTCACTCTGAATAAAAACATTGCTCTTCAGAAGGCAATAGCCTAGTGGTGCATCAAAATGCAGTGGGCATATTTTAGAGCTGTGCAAATTGCAAAATTTTGTGTGTGAAGTGAATTAAAATGCTGAATCGGAAATGCTATGTGAATAAAATGTTTTTGGAACATTTCTATAACTTTTTATGAATAATTCCAAAACAATTCTTGAATGTTTCGAAGCAAAATTGAAAAAAAAAGTTGGAGATACTTCATAAGCTAATTCCTTTAAGATAGCAACATGAAAGCGTTTCTTTTGGCCAGGTTGATGAAGCCCTGGCAGCATGGTGTTTCATAGATGTGTTATCAAGAATGAGGCAATGTAGAGGCTGCGTTATATTTGTATACATGATTTGGTGCAACCAAAGTATTGCTTACAACATTTCACACATGTTGGCAATGATGCTATTTTCATCTGAAATTTTGGATGCTAAAAATTTTTGGCTTCCGATTTTTCACAATTGTTGCCCAAATTTTAGGTCGTAAACAGATTAGTTTATCCTCCAGTTCTGCCTTATCTCTCAGGTCCATGTTGGAACGAGCACTTTCTCGAGTCAATGCATGTGTGACCGCAGTGGAGTGTGAAAGGTAGCTTTGGAGTAATTCGAAAGTGTGAAGTGTTGAAGCATATTGAAAATCTGAAGGGGTTTCTTTTGATTGGACATTGACTGTGTTTTAAAAAACTTCGACCGTGGCAGAGCGTGAAAGGCAGCTTTGTTGCAATTCGAGAATGTGATGAGGTGAAGCACATTGAAATTTTGAGTCATTTATAAAGGAGTGTTCACTGTATGTGGCTTCGCGATGTTCAAATAGTGAAACTTCAGTGCACGAATCTAATACCAAGCACCGTTTGAAAAATAATGAAATTTCGAATTTTTGCATACCCATACTGAAAACATTCGCGGGGCGAGTACAATACCCGACTGGAATTCAGCGAGCACTGTTGTTCGTCACCCCACTCGCTCTATTGTCAGCTTGCTCCCAAGGTTGTTTTGGCTGCTTACACCAAAAGTGCTTTTTTTTATAGGGAAGCTTCTTAAGGCATGGGTTGGTCGTTGCCTGCATGTATGTAGTAACCACTTCACAGCATATCCATGAAGTGAATGATGATGAGTTGGGCGAAGCTTCAGAAGGTTTTAACGGCAAACTATGAATCATCCGCTGGCCACGTCTGTCCATCGCCTGTCTGTCTGTCTGACGCGCGAGCAGGCGGATGCACGGATTGATGGACGCATGTACGGACAGAAGCAACAACAAACAGACTGACAGAAACCTGGACGAACTGACGAATGCTTCGCCCCACTCATCATCATTCACTTTGTGGATATGCTGTAATTTTTTTTTCTGAGATAGGCATGCTTAAATCGCCCAGTTCGTTTCATTCTTCACCACGTGCAGGTCTCTCGACTTGAAAACAACGCGTTCAGCGTCACCAAAGCCCCAGAGCACATGGTCTCGGGCGTTTCCCCGCTCTGGGGTGCTCGTTTCTTATAGTATTCAGGCGGACATTTCAAATTGATGCAATAGTTTTGAGTTAACTATGATGCCATTCATTATATGATGTATTCGAGTATTTATGACTAAATTTCGGAATTTTAAAGACAACACTACCACTGATGACAAAGAAGCCACAAAGCTATTGCTGTCAAGGGTACTTTAAAGGGACGTTGAAGTTCAATGACAATTTACATCAGAGTGAAAGCTCAATGTATGACGTCTAAAACGACAATATTATCCACAGCAGTGGCCTACTTTCCAGGAAATTAAGGCAAATGCACAAGAATGCATGCGCCACTGTAGGACATTTTCAAAATGATCCTGATGACGTCAGACCAACCACCTACAATTAATCACTAGTAATCAAACTAGCTGCACTAAATAAAGAACCTTCCATGCATCAAGAGATGTAATAAAACACTGCTTGTTTATGTTTGATTCATGGGAAAAAGAACCGCCGGATGTTGCTGTGGGGAATGGCATGAGTTGTTCATAAGTTCCATTTTCGCTTGGTTATTCTGGACAGGTCGTGCCATCTAGCGGGGCCCAGTTGAACAAAGCACGTCTGCCATCTCAGAGGCCATTGCAGGTAATTTTTCAATGCTCGTTGTTGCTGCTGTGGCTCCCGCTACTTTCGTTCTGCTGCTACTAGTGTCGGAAACCATGTAGTAAAGCCGCGCAACATTGTGCACGGCAGCAGTGATGTGAGACGTTCCACTTGAGGTGGGTAATTTGAGGCGCGCTAACTCGATGCGGACTATTAAAGACGTGACTTTATTTTAAAATAAGCACTTTCTTAGCACAAAAGTAACACTGCGAGGTTTCTGAACCACTATTTCAACAATCAACGTCCTCTTAATAGTTGTCTTTAGTGTCCCTTTAAGTGTCGAGCTGTAAACGTTGTTAGTTTGTGCTTACCTTGTGTGTGACTTTTTCGCGTGTCCTTTGTCCTTGAGTAGCGTGCTGCACAATTAGAGCTGTTTGCCGCTCTTCACGTGGCATTTCAACTTGTTGCTATCGCATTCATTGTGGTGACCTCGAGGCGAAACTGCAATTTTTTTACTTACAAGTACTGCTGTTTCGATAGATGAGACGTAGTATGATTACACCCTCTAATTAAGAGTGAATCATAAAGGCGAAGCTATAGATTGATTGTACTGCTGTAATGTTCAGTAAATGATGGAGCGGTAACAAAAGAATATTACCTACAACAAAATCTCAGTATATAGTGGATCGGTAAGAAAAATTATTACCTACAACAAAATCTAACCGCAGAGTTGGTAACAGCATGTTGAGAGACAACTTAGTAGGCCTCTTCCACAGAGCTTGCCGATTTCTGCAGAACTTGTGGTTAGACTCCTTGAGTGTTGTCGCTTTCTGTATGCACTCTTGATCTCATGCACAGAAGCTCTTTCACTTTCACCCTACACATGCAGAACAGATAGGGCTCTTAAGCTCTCAAGCACGATGGCGTACTATTTCTTTTATTTACACAGGGAGCATCCAGTGATGCACTGTCACCAGAAGTGGAGTCCGTCCTTTACAGCAACACAGGCAAGGCAGTGGTGTCTTTGTTTCAGAGGAAGACACCAGCCAAGGTTCTAAGCCCCGCCAAAACGTGCGCCGTGTCTAAGAACACCGGAGGCACCCTGAAGAAGCGAACTCTCTCAAAGGGGTTTTCGCCAGTCGAGAAGAAGAAGAAGAAAAAGCTCACAGTCATGGACATGATGGAAGTGGACACTTCCAGCTTCTGGCTGAAGACGTTGAGCAACAGGTCAGTAAACTTTGTCCACATCGTGCACCGACCCATGCCGTGCATCACCCGGTCGGTGACCGTGTCTCCGGACATGTCGCTGATGGTGGCCATCGAGGGCACGCGCCTGAGCCTGCTGCCATGTGGCACGATGGTGCCGAGCACCATCGACAGCGTCGAGACGTTACATGACCTCCTGGACAGGGTAGAGATGCTCGACGACACTGAGCGAATCGACAACTGGCAGCTGCGCCGGCAGAGCACGCTGAAACTCGTTGCTGTGTTGCTACAGGAAGTGTGCCACAATGTGGGCAGCGCAAACAGTCAGTACAAAGTGTTCAGCTCTCTCAGAGACCAAGTGAAAGATCTATTGTGAGAGGGTCTGGCAACGGTGTGGTCATTGCTGGCGGGAGGGGTGAGGGATACTGAGGCTAGTTTGTAAATTACTCTTGTTTCACCTACACTTACCGTTGCATATTCATGTTTGGTAAGCTTTCAATGTTTATTGTAGTCTAAGGTCATTTTACAGAGTTATTGTTGGCACTGCAATGACGTTAAGTTGCTCGATGCCGCCACAGCTGTTTGAGAAAGAAGCAGTGATCTTGTAAATTGTCATCAGAACGTGCTCGTCCAACCTCACTTGTGTGATCACTTCATCATTTTGTATCTTAGCCGTGTGTGTGTGTGTGTATGACTTGTTTTTCTGACTGTGTGCTTTGAAGTGTAGTAAGGATCAATGTTGCGGAATTTCCACTCCGAAATTAGAAATAATCTGGAATCATTCCACATTTTCACGACCTTGGAATAGAATGGGAATGAAATTGTAAGTGCCTTTTGCACAGAATGGAACGAAAATGTAATTACGTTTTTTTTTCTTAAATCGAGCATGTTTTTGTCTACGCACTCTTTTTTAGTTTTCTGGACATTTGTCAGAGCCCCGAATTTAATAATAAAGCAGTATTTTTTAAATCGCTTGTAAGCATGTTGCTGATAGGCAACATGCCTACGGCAATTTATTTTGTAAGTTGGGTTGCACCGAAGTTTGTCTTCGTGTTACCACGGCTCTATGCCGTTGGTATCCATCGTGCAGAACTACGGTGGCACCATAACTATCCACCCGTTGCGCCTAGTGACCCTTTCTCCTCAGCTGCGCCCCAACCTGTTATCTCCCCCATCCCCATTCTTTGATTTTTCTTCCGTCTCTGTCGGCGATTCGGATGTGTACTTGACAAAGCGTTTCTATAAGTTATTATGCATATTGATGATGGCGGAATGCTTGTGTTCACCGCAAGCTTTCATATACCAGCTTGCGTGCCGTCTCACCTCATACTCCACTACCCCAACCACTTTGCAATAATGTCTTCCCTGTATAGACACATGAGCGCCTTTGCCCAATACTCAATCGGTAAAGGTCTGTGAGGTCTCTTCTAAGTTTAAAAAGCTGCGAGTGGCTGCTACTGCTCTAGCCCGGGAGGTCAGGTCTTGTCGAGTTGAGAGCTGCTCAGCCTGCACTCTCACTGCTCTGGGGTGAGATCGTTTGATTATTATCGTTATTCTTTTCCTTTGCATCTTTTCTTTGCTCGGTCGATACTGCTACGTAGCTGACGTATCAGCGGTGAAAAGACAACGAGGAAGTGGTCTGTCGGTTGTGCGTGCTGCTTCCATCTTAGTCGACGCCATACGCATCATTTTGAATATAGGTTTTAAATAGACACGCCTCGTGTCATTTTTACGTAACATCTTTGTGGTGGACGTGCTGGGTACTTCCACGTCTTCATCACGAAGCTCCGCAACGGCCGCATCATCATAGGTCCAACCATGTCACAGGTTGAACAACCATCGTCTTCGCCACCTGCTCCTACCGTGACTTCTACATACGTCGTTCTACCTCCTGCTCGTGATCCCGGTGTATTTTCCGGTCAGGATGATGTTGACGTCGACAAATGGATCAACCGGTACGAACGGGTCAGCGCAAGCTATAGGTGGGACCCGACTCTTATGCTTGCCAATTTGCTTTTTTACCTCGATGGCCCACCGCGCGTGTGGTTTGAGACGCACGAAGCGGAGATTACGAGCTGGGACTCCTTTAAAGAAAAGATCCGCGACCTTTTTGGCGACACCAATGGGCGGCAGATCGCAGCGCGGAATCAACTGGCGGCCCGTGCACAGACGTTGACGGAGTCGTACGTTGCGTACATTCACGACGTCATCGCCCTATGCCGCCAGATTGACGAGCACATGAGTGAGTCGGAGAAAGTGGCCCATGTGCTGAAAGGCATAGCAGACGACGCATTTAATCTACTAGTTTACAACAACGTTGCCACCATCGACGCCATCATTAAAGAGTGCCGGCGGTTCGAAGAAGCCAAGAGCCGCCGTATTACTCAGCGATTCACCCGGCTGCCCAACACGGCTGCGACCTCATCGTGTGAAGCCGCCCGCCAGTCCCCCACGTATGACAGCGGCACACGTATTGTTCGTCGGAAAATCGAAGCCGCCTGTCCGGCTCCTCTTCAGCCACCCGTTTTCGCAACGCTCGCCTCTGACCAACAACAGCCGTCAGTGGCGTTAATACAAGCTGTAGTGAGGCAGGAGTTTGCGAACCTCGGACTTCCATCAGCATGTCCCCTGACTCGCCCTGAAGTCCCGTCCTACTCCCGAGGACACGCTCGCCGTTCACCTCCAACAATGCCCTTCCGTAACCCTTCGGAATGGCGAACACCCGACGACTGGCTTATTTGTTTTTCCTGCCACCAGCCTGGGCATGTTTCTCGCTATTGCCGCCGCCGTTGGTCAAACCAACCACGTCAGACTTTCTCTACCTCGGCGCTCATGCATCCGACGATCCCTCGACGTTCAGACGCCACACCCTTCAATTTCTATTCGTCGTCATCTTACGAGCCTTCCACTGATGCCCCTTTGCCCGGTCGTTGCTACCCTGACGCCCCTTCGTTCGGTCGCCGCAGCTCTCGCTCCCCGTCGCCGCTACGTCGCCAATCCCGCTCTCCGCCACCTCGACGCTTTTCCTCGCCGAGCTTCTCTGGACGATCGCAGCAGGAAAACTAGATATTGCAGCTTATAGAGGTGAAGCTGCAATACCAATGACGGCCGAAAATCCTCTACTGACACTTCCCACGCACCATAGCCTGCTTGAAGTACAAGTCGACCATGTTCCTGTGACCGCCCTCATTGACATAGGTGCGCACCTGTCTATTATGAGCGCTTCTCTACGCTGCCGCTTACAAAAGATTATGACGCCATCTACGACGCAGGCAATACGTGTTGCCGATGGCGGTACTGTACCAGTAATCGGAATGTGCACTGCTCGTGTCAGCATTGCCGGTCGTCCCGCCGTGGTCCTTTTTGCCGTGCTAGCCTGCTGCCCTCATGACCTCATACTTGGCCTTGATTTCCTTTCGGCACACTCGGCCTTAATTGATTGTTCGTCTGGTACCCTCAGCCTTGATCTACCAATCTTTGCCGACTACTCTGCAAAGCCCACCAGCCGCTTGAGCCTAACCACTTTCGTTCGCCTGCCACCTCGAGCCGTCACGTACGTGTCTTTGTCATCGACCCCTCTCGTTCCTGACGGTGATTATATCGTTACGCCAATGACTGACGTTCGGCTGACGCACAGTGTTACTGTGCCCTATACCATTGCGACCATAGCGTATAACTGTGTGTTACTTCCGCTCCTTAACTTTGGTTTCACCCCTCAAGTGTTGCCCTGCCAGATGTCTCTAGCCCAGCTAACTGCCATAACAGAGGACGATGTCAGTGTTGTTGCTGTATCTGCTCTTGATCGAAGCGCAGTCTCACGGTCACCCAGCTCAGACGGTGGTATGTTTCGAAATATGATTGGATCCGAGCTGTTGCCTCACCAGGCCGACGCTCTCTGCCAAGTTTTGGCCTCATTCAGTGACATTTTCGACACCGACGATCGTCCCTTGGGCCAGACTAAAATTGTCACTCACCGAATCAACACTGGTGACTCTGCGCCCATTCACCGTCGGCCGTACCGCGTGTCAGCATCTGAGCGAGAAGTGATTCAGAAAGAAGTGGCCAAAATGCTTTCGAAAAACGTAATCGAACCATCAACGAGCCCTTGGGCATCTCCCGTGGTATTAGTAAAAAAGAAAGACGGCTCATGGCATTTCTGTGTTGATTATCGCAACCTCAACAAAATTACCAAAAAAGACGTGTACCCTCTACCACACATTGACGATGCCCTTGATTGCCTCCATGGCGCCGCCTTCTTTTCATCTCTCGACCTCCGATCTGGCTACTGGCAAATTGCTGTACATGACATGGACCGAGAAAAGACCGCCTTCGTTACCCCTGACGGCCTTTACCAATTCAAGGTCATGCCATTCGGGCTCTGCAACGCTCCAGCGACCTTCGAGAGAATGATGGACACGCTCCTACAAGGATTTAAATGGTCGACATGTTTGTGTTACCTGGACGACGTGATCATTTTCTCACCTACCTTTGCAACCCACCTTGAACGCCTTTCGACCATTCTATCCATATTTCGACGGGCCGGCCTGCAGCTCCATTCCTCCAAGTGCCACTTCGGTCTTCGTCAGATTATCGTATTGGGTCACCTTGTTGACGCTGCCGGCGTACGGCCAGACCCGGCGAAAGTACGCGCTGTAACAAACTTGAGAAGGGGGGCGGATCACCGTCGAGAGCAGTCGCACCTCACTTCGGCTCCGCCAATTTTCGGCCCTCGCGCCGGTCCTTTCGACCCTATCCGGATAATTTCTTCACGGGTGGCTGGAGCACATTGTCTGGATCTCTTCGACACCCACTTTATTGCGAAACTCGCCCGGGGTGGCCCGGGAGAGCTTTCGAAAGCCTTCGACCACGCCGTGCACCGACCTAGGCCTCTTAGGCTTAGCTCGAGTGCGGCCGCCTGCACATCAGCTGACAGACGGAGCGACCGCCCGGCCGCCCGCCGCTGCCCCGTCGCCCATCTCCTAGCTGTCCACCGCTATGGAGTATATTGTCGAAGGACAGGACGTGTCCCCCGAGGAACTCTCGGACGAATCCTGGCAGTCGCCAGGCCTCCGCGCCCAAGAGCAACGCCGCGCAGCCTTGCGCCTTGCCACCGCCGCAGCTAAGCCCACCACCACGCCGGCTTCTCTGCCCTCGTCGAAGCGGGTAAATACATCGCCTCCGCAGCACCGCCGCCGCGCTCCGCTCCCTCGTCTCCCGGCGGACACGATTCACATCGTCGGCCGCCCTAAAAGCCCCGTAGAACTCACCAAGCTACAGCCTTGGCACTTGTACACCGCCTTGCTGCAAGCAGCGTTCCTGCAAGACCTCCCGCCCGCATCTCGCGACACGGTGCGGATCCACCCCGTCAACAACACTTTTACGCTCAGCGTCGCGGACTCGGCTCGTGCACAAGCATACCTCCGCATCACCTCCCTCACGGTTTCCGGCAACACTTTCACCGTCCACCTTTACGCCCCACCGCCAGACGATGCCCTCAGGGGCATACTGTACCACGCCTTCGACGACTTCACGGACCAAGCCATCCTTGAAGACCTTCAGGCAAGCAATCCTACCCTCTCTGTTGTGGGCGGCCGCCGCATGGGCAAGGCCCCTCACATCTTGGTCACCCTCATGGAGCCGAAACTACCGCGGTGGATCTTCTACCACGGTGTCCAGCTTCGCCTCCTTCCGTTCCGCAACAAGGTGGAAGCCTGCTACAATTGCCGCTCGACCGGCCACCGGACCGACGTGTGCCCCAAGCCGCGGCAGGAGCGGTGCCATCGGTGCGGCGCTGCTCACCCCACACCGCCCGAAGGATCGCCACCCACTTGCAACCCCCGCTGCATCGTCTGCAATGGGAATCACTCCACGTACAGTTCCAACTGTAAACACCGCTACGTGCAGCGCCCTCAACGCCAGAAGGCCCCGGTACCTGACACACACCCCTCGCCACAACAGCCTGTTCCGCCCACAGCGGTAGTGCGCTCTTCCCAGCAAGCAGCAAGTGGTCCCTCACCAGCTCCACCGCCCAAGTCGGTTACTGCCTCTCCGCCCCCCGTACCAGCGGTGCCTAAACCCGCATCACAGCCCATAAATTCGACATGGCCCCGCGGCGCCCCCGGCTTGCCCTCGGAGCCGCAGGTTGTTGCACTGCAGCAAGAAAACGCCTCCCTCCGACAGCAGGTCACTGCACAAAGCGCTCAAATTGCAGCTCAGAAGACCCAAATTGATTCCCTCCAAGCGAAACTGCAAGCTCTTGAAGAGAAGCTGGAATCAGCCATCACAGTGAAATCCTCTCTGCCCTCTACCATTTGCTCCTCCTCCGACATGGACGTTCAGACTCCCGAAGGATGCACTGGCAAGCGCCGTCGACCCAACACTCCCCTTGAATCTCTTCACCTTTCTGAAGAGGTCCAGGTATCCATCAAGACGGCCTTGGTGGATCTTGAAAAGCGGTTGGATAGCCGCTTCAACTCCGTCCACCAGCTTCTCACTGCACAGCACGAAGCTCTAAATTCCCTGCGCACAGACTTCGCCGCCTACCCCCCCGCCACGTCCTTCCAATCTCTACAGTCAACAGTTGATAGCCTACAAACTGCCATGCTTGGAAGCATCCGAGCAAAGCCACCCCTCCATGCCCGCACCACCACCTCCTCCGGCGCCGCCCGAACCTCGCAAACACCGGCCGAGGCAACATCTTCCGCTGTTAAAAATGGCTGACCGATCCATCGTCACCATTTGGCAGTGGAACTGCCGTGGTTTTCGTCCCAAGCGTAACCACCTCCTTCTCCACCTACAACAACTAGACCCCTCGGACGCGCCTGATATCATCGTACTACAGGAAACTCACGCCGACGTCTCCCTCTCGGGTTACGTCGCCTACAACCAAGTAACTCACCATCCTCTGCCCCATCCCGTGACGGCCGTCCTCACCCGGCGGACGCTCACTGTCAATCGACACGATCTACCCTTCCCTGCAGTCCATCACGTCTTTCTCGAGACACTACCTCAGCAACGTGAACAGCCCTCTCTGTTTATTCTCAACGTGTACAACCCCCCTCGCTCCACTGAAGACGCGTCTCTCCTAGCCTTGCTCCGTGCCGCTGCAGCGAAAGCAGCCAAATCACCCCTTCTTATTCTCGGCGACTTCAACGTCAAGCATCCGGACTGGGGTTACTCGAAGGCAGATGGCCCCGGAAGGAGGCTGTGGCAGCTCGCTCACGATCTCAACCTTTCCCTGCTCACCGACCCCACGCAACCAACGCGCATCGGCAACAGTGTGTGCCGCGATACCACCCCGGACCTCAGCTTCTGCCGCAGCGTGCCCGACGCGCGCTGGTATAACACGCATCAGTCCCTCGGCAGTGACCACTATGTCCTCACCATTCAAGTTCTCACCTCCCCCAGCAAGCCGCGCCCACACACGGCCCGCTATACAGACTGGGACGCTTTCCGAGAACGCCGGTTGCACTCCGCCACTTCCAACATCGAGGACCTCTCGACGTGGACCGACCAGCTGCTAGCGGACCTCGACGCAGTCACCGCCTCGATCCCCACCACGAAGGACTATCCGGCAACTGACGCCCGTCTTGCCCACCTGTGGGCCGCCCGCACCGGCCTTTGCAACCGTTGGCAGAAGCAACGTCACAACCGTCGCTTACGCCGCCGCATTGCGCACCTCGATCGTACGATCGAGCAACACACCACCGCGCTCGCCCGCCAACAGTGGGAGCAGCTCTGCTCGGGTCTCTCTGGTCAGTTGGGCTGCAAACAGTCCTGGCATCTCCTCCGCCACCTCCTCGACCCTGCTTCTGCCAAGTCGGTCGCTCGGCAGCAGTTACAACGAGTGGTCCGGGCTTACCCCGGCGACACTCCGTCGCTGATGGCAGACCTGTCCGCCAAATACCTTCAGCTTCTGCCTCCTGGCACACCTCCTCCCCCTCTCGCGTCCTACTCTGGGGCCCCCAACCCAGTACTGGACGCCGATATCACGGAAGCGGAGGTCTACGCGGCATTACAGAAGCTCCGCACCACTTCCGCCCCCGGCCCAGATCGCATCCCCAACAAGCTCCTCCGAAACCTCGACGCCCCTTCGGCTGCTACCCTCACTTCGTTCCTCAACGAGTGCTGGCGCTCCGGCAACCTCCCCCAATCATGGAAACACGCTCGCGTGGCTTTCATCCCCAAGCCGGGCAAGAAACTCACAATCGAGAATCTCAGGCCCATTTCACTCACCTCGTGCGTCGGCAAGCTTCTAGAACATGTCGTTCTCGCTCGCTTGCAAACGTACACGGACGCACACCATCTCCTTCCCCACACCATGCTTGGTTTCCGCCCCCACCTATCCACGCAAGATGTCCTCTTACAACTCCACCATGATCTCCTCGACCCACCCACATTTTCAGACACAAAGGCTCTCCTTAGCCTGGACCTTCACAAGGCGTTCGACCACGTCTCCCATTCGGCTATCCTTGCCGAACTCGCAGCCCTCAATCCCGGCACCCGCACCTACAACTACATTCGCGCGTTCCTCACCGCCCGCACGGCCGAAATCATCATAGGGGACCTCCCGTCTCCCACGTACGAGCTTGGCCCTCGTGGCACCCCTCAGGGCGCCGTCTTGTCGCCTTTTCTATTCAATCTTGTCCTCCGCTCGCTTCCTGGCAAGCTGGACCGTATCCCCGGTCTTAAACACACCCTGTACGCGGACGATATTGCTCTCTGGGTCACGTCGGGCTCTGACGGCCATATCGAGCAGACGTTGCAACGCGCAACCGACGTCGTCACGTCCCACGTGCACGCGGCCGGTCTTACTTGCTCAGCGGCCAAATCGGCCCTTCTTCTCATGCGGCCTCCCGACCGGCGTCGCTACAAAACTCCCCACCCCACCATCACGGTTCATGCCAACTCTACTCCTGTCCCCGTCGTTTCGCATCTCCGCGTGCTCGGGCTGATCCTACAGTCCAACCGCCATAATACACACACCATAGACAAGCTCTCGCTCTCGGTGCAGCAGACCGCACGTATGCTCGCCCGTGTCCGTGCGCGGCGTGAGGGCATGCGAGAACACGATCTACTTCGCCTTGTCGACGCGTTCGTCGTTTCCCGCCTCACGTACGGCCTTCCTTATACACGTCTCCTAAAATCGGAACGCGATAAAATTGACGTCCTCATCCGCCGGGCATACAAGACTGCCCTCGGCCTTCCCCCCAACACGTCCACCGATCGTCTTCTCCGTTTGGGTGTACACAACACGCTCGACGAGTTGTGTACACCCAGAGTTGATTGAGGCTCACCGCTCCGCTCAAGTGCAACGCCTTTACCGTTCGCCGACCGGTCGCCACATCCTTTCCTCCATCGGCCACGACACCTCCTCCCACCCTCCGGATCTGGTCTCATTACCCCATGCTATTCGAGCGGCGTTCTACATCAAGCCGCTACCTAAGAATATGCTGGCGGGCCACCACGACGCTCGCCGCCAAGCCCGTGCCGCCATGCTTCAAGCAAAGTACGCCGACCACCCGGCCGTCGCCTACGTAGATGCGGCCCGATACAATGCACGCAGGGACGCCTTCGTAGTCGTTTCCGTGTCGCCCTCCTCAGCTCCTTTGGGGCCGACCATCACGGCTGGCACCGTCAGAACGCCTTACGCCGTCGAGGCGGAGGAAGTGGCCATTGCTTTGGCCGCGACCTCGGCTGACGCAAGCGTCATAATCAGCGACTCGAAACAAGCCATCTCGAATTTCGCGCGAGGTCTCGTCTCGCCTACCACCTTACGGCTACTTCGGCCCCTACTGCAGCAAGATGAGCAGTGCCGCATAGAACTGATCTGGGTCCCCGCCCACTCGGGCCACCCCGGCAACGAGACAGCTCACCAACGCGCTCGAGGATTCGTCGACCGAGCGGTGGGCCACTCAGAGTCGGACGCCCTGGTGCCGGAGCCCCTGGTCACCTACCACGACATCACTCAGCATTATCGCCTCGAGCGATATTTCTATTCACATCCTCACAGCAGCCTTCCCAAGCGGTCCGAGATCGCCTGGCGTCGCCTACAGACCCGCACCTTCTCGTGCCCCCTCGTGTTTTCATACATGCACCCAGGTGCCATCGATCCACGCTGCTGCCTGTGCGGCAACGTTGCCTCGTTGAACCACATCCTCTGGGGCTGCCCGGAGGATCCCCCGCCCGCCGACCTCCTTTGCTCACCCCCCACCGAGGGACAATGGGAGGCCCTTCTCTCCAGCAACGACATAGACATCCAGACACGGGTCCTGAAACGAGCGGAAGAAGTCATCGAGAAGCACAGCCTGGCAGCCTTCGTGGCTTAGCCTCCTTTACCCCTCACCCCTTCGACTAATAAAGTTGTTACTCACTCACTAACAAACTTCCCAGTCCCACGCTCTGTCCATGATGTTCGCAGTTTTGTGGGCCTCTGCTCCTACTTTCGCCGGTTCGTGAAAAATTTTGCGGCACTCGCCCGGCCACTCACCGACCTTCTGAAACAAGACGTCACATTTTCTTGGGGCCCTCCTCAAGCTGACGCCTTCTCTCAGCTAATCACTGCTCTAACGACGCCTCCTATTCTTGCACATTTCGACCCCGATGCTCCCACAGAAGTGCGAACAGACGCGAGTGGTCACGGAATCGGTGCAGTTTTGGCGCAAATTCAGCAGGACAACGACCGTGTAATCGCGTACGCAAGCCGTCTGCTTTCTAAGTCAGAGCGCAATTATTCTATAACAGAACGGGAATGTCTCGCTCTTGTTTGGGCGGTTTCGAAATTCCGTCCTTACTTGTATGGCCGCCCTTTCCGTGTCATCACAGATCATCACGCGCTGTGTTGGCTTTCTTCTCTGAAGGACCCCACTGGACGACTTGGTCGTTGGGCATTACGCCTACAGGAGTATTCCTACTCAGTTGCTTATAAGTGTGGACGTCTCCATCTGGACGCGGATGGCTTATCCCGCTACCCTGTTGATCAGCCAGACGAACCAGACATCGAGCCTAGCCTCAGTGTCATGTCAACGTCCCAATTTCTTCAGTTTGGTGATGAACAACGTCGTGATGCTTCTCTGCGACAACTTATTGACCGTCTCGAATCTGCTTCGAACGACACGTCACTTCGCATGTACGTCCTCCTGAATGGCACGCTGTACTGTCGTAGCCTCCAGCCAGATGGCCCTGAGCGCCTTCTTGTCGTGCCGAAAAATTTGCGTTCAACCGTGCTGCACGAGCTTCACGATGAACCGAGTGCTGGGCATCTGGGTGTATCTCGGAAGTACGACCGCGTGCGTCGCCGCTTCTTTTGGCGCGGTCTCGCCCGGTTCGTTCGCCGTTACGTGTCCTCCTGCGATAAATGCCAACGTAGGAAGCGACCTACTACGCCCCCGGCTGGACTTCTTCCACCGATCTCCATCCCAAGCGAACCTTTCTTCAGTGTTGTATAGATCTTCTCGGCCGTTTTCCCGAGTCGAAATCGGGCAACAAGTGGGTCGCTGTTGCTATAGACTACGCGACTAGGTATGCCATCACTCGAGCGCTCCCCACCAGCACCGCTACTGACGTTGCGGACTTTTTGCTCCACGACGTCATCCTACAGCATGGCGCTCCTCGCCAATTACAGATCGTGGCCGCGCGTTTTTGTCCCGTGTGATCGACGATCTTCTGCGCTCTTCCTCGACGCACCACAAGCTGACCACTTCCTACCATCCCCAAACAAATGGCCTTACCGAACGGCTAAATCGGACCCTAACGGACATGCTCGCGATGTATGTGTCCTCCGACCACTATGTCTGGGACCTGGCGCTACCTCACGTGACCTTCGCATACAATTCTTCGAGCCACGACACCACTGGTTATTCACCCTTTTATTTGCTTTATGGCCGTGATCCTACGTTACCACTCGACACCTTACTTCCAACCACTACAACGCCGTCAACCGAATATGCACGCGACGCTATTGCTCGGGCTGACCACGCACGGCAGATCGCCCGCTCTAGACTTTTGGCTTCGCAAGCCACCCAGAAAGCCATCTACGACCGCCGGCATGCTGATGTTCATTTCTCACCCGGTTCTCTTGTTCTCCTGTGGTGCCCAGTTCGTCAAGTTGGCTTATCAGAGAAGTTATTGTCTCGCTACATGGGTCCTTACCGTATCATCCGCCAGGTTACCGACGTCACCTATGAGATCATTCCTGCATCTGAGACCACAAGCCTGCCTGCAACCACACCCAGTGATGTTGTGCACGTCAACAGGCTAAAACCTTACCACCTGCCTACTGAAGACCGTAGTTAATGTGCACAGAGACGGCGCTTTTACCGCCGGGGGGGGGGGGGGGTAATGCTACGTAGTTGACGTATCAGCGGTGAAAAGACGACAACGAGGAAGTGGTCTGTCGGTTGTGCGTGCTGCTTCCATCTTAGTCGTTGCCATACGCATCATTTTGAATATAGATTTTAAATAGACACGCCTCGTGTCACTTTTACGTAACTCGGCATATACAATTGTTTGTATCTCCATGCAAAGTGGGCATTGAGGAGAAACGTATCTTGCTATACCCTTAATTGCTACTGCTGTAATATCATGCTCAAATTTAGTCATGTAAGCCCGAGTACTTGTTTTTTTGACGAACTCTCTACGTACGTTTTAATCAGTCAGCCGATTGTAGGTGTGGTGTAAAAGTGTCTATGATCTGCCAAACGGCAAAAGAGAAACCATGGCATGAGCTAGTGTACAGCAAAATTTATTATCCCAGCAGATATTATCCTGCACATGCAGAGTTATCCCTGCACATTGGTTCCCATTTATACCCGTGCTTTGAAGTGGCGAATGCTCTATGCATAGCCTGATCTTTATCATACGAGCAGTCAAGTACCCGACACGCGTGAATAACCTTCGTGACAACGAAGCCATTGTATACATGCGCACAGGTGAACACAGGAAAAGTTCTCTTCACCCCATTCGTGCTTGCGAGGCGCGCTTGAAAAGTGCGAGTGTGGACGAGCAGTGCAGCTCAGTGTTCCGTATTCAATGCAAAAGCACACAGTGCCTTTTACCTCAGTGATGCACTGTTCCAATGAATACAAGCACATCTGGAAGGTTTTGTTCTTTATTAACCAAATCTTACTTTTCTCCACAATGAATACCGCTCTAGAGGCGTGTCAAACTCAGTCTTCTTGAACACAACTTTTGTCAGCATTAAAATACGCTATGTCATTTATCAGAAACGCATTTAAGCTTACACAGTATTGAAACATCGCCATTCATCAAAAAGTTCTGACCACATAAATACTGTAGGTCACCAGGCTACTAGCCCTTCGTAACATGTTTTGCATACTCTTGGAGTTCTTAATGCGTGTGATGACCTCAACCTTATAGGAGGTTCATTCTTGGTAAAACTATCAAGACGTCTTTCCTACATTGAGGAACAACAGAAATGCAATGGAACTGCCCAGCCATTCGGTTAAGTTATTTCATTCCGAGGAATTGAAATGAATGGAAGTACGGCAATTTCTGATTCCCCAGAATAGAATGGAAGGGAGGTGCTCATTCCGCAACACTGGGGAGAATTCTTTTAAGATATATCAGAAGTCAACACAATGTTGGCGCCTGTTTAAGGCTTTATTATCTCGGTCTCATGAAATGGCATGACTTGTGTTGTGTAAGGTGTTGTAACCTCTTGTTTTCGTCAAAGGCAGCGCATTGTGCAGTTTTCATCATAGTTGTACGATATCGGGTGGGTTCAGTTATAGACAATGTGTGGCTCTGTTGCACTCCTTCGAAATGTGTGGGGTTGCTTGCTGATGAGAAAGCAGTTTAGCGAATAGAGGCAGCAGTTGTATATACTACTTGCTGTGCAGCTTGTACTCGCTAGAAACGCGATGCACGAGGTCTTGCTGAAAGCCAGTATACAATAGCGTCTGGTTTTAACAACAGCGTGTTCTTATGTAATGTACTTTCAAAAGTACAAATCTTTTTAACGGAATACCTGCCTTAAAGGAACAGCGGCCTCTTTCATGGTTGGTTTCTGGCTTGGTGTTTGTCTCTCTCTTGACAGAGCTCCTTTTAAATGGAACACATTTTCTTGATCCCTTCTGGTTTCGTTAAATGATATTTTTTGGTATCGGATATTCATTAAATGGGCTCCTTTCACATACTGGTATCAGTAAGAAATCGTAAGAGTTTTTGTTATTGAATTGCACCTGTATTGCATGTGCATGTTGGATGTTTTCTGGCAAGCAAGAAGAGACTATGCAAGCAAAACGGCGATCAGTATATGTCTGTGTGGTACAATCAATTCCAGCATGGGCGATTGAACTGTAGTGCTCCTCGGAATGCTACAGCAGTTTAGATTTTATTATTTGGCTAACTGCGACAGACATTTCCTATTGTGTATGTCTAGCAAAACTTTTCATGTCCTTGTCTCTGTGTTGTCGTTTTGTGCTCGCGCTATAACTATCGTCATGCCATACTAACTAGCCCAAGCTGCCACACTTTTGGTACAGTTGTTGATCTTGGGTGTTGATATAAACGTGTTCCTTTTTTGTGTTTTTTGGCCTCCCACTAAGTACCAAAAAAGCAATTTTCAGCAGGGCCGCATAAGTCTGTATGCAGGGATGTAGAACTCTACAGGCTTATTTTTTAAGTAGTGTTGCATCAGATTATGTGCACATTCATGCAAGCCACACCGGGTAATTAGCTTGTAATTGTTGCTTTGCTGCTCTAATCTTTAATTGTGTAACAGTGTGTGTGCATAGCATTGTAGTATTAGGGCTTGAAAATGAAGAGCTTGATCTTTGCTGTTGCTCTGCAGAGGGGCAGTAAAAGGAAATGACTCTATTTGAAGTGACAAATTATTTTGTTTTTGACTCATGAAGTTTATCAACATATTCTATTAAAACTGTTCTGTGCGCCCTCATTTCTTCACAATTTTACAGGCTAAACGTGGACTCCATCCAATCGCAATATATTTCCATAGCGACCTTATGTACTTGACATGAAATTACGGGAACTCATGCAGAATGTTCGAGTGAACAGGTTGAGTAATGAAAGAAGAAACAGTGGTAAAAAAGTTTGAAAATTTTACGCTGAAATCTTTCTGCACAAATGTAAGTGTGATACCACATTTTTCGAGGCATTTTGGTGTGCGGGCCACATTTAGTGAATGAAAGTTCTAGTAGCTTGTAGTGCATGATCATCATCATCATTTTCTCAATCACCGCGCCGCGCCTCTCAGGCAGCTGATGCTAGCTCGAGCTGCGCGAGGTGTAGAACGAGCTTCTGGCCTGGCGTGGCGGACGCTGGTAACCGACGTGGCTCCGCTTCAGGCTTGGAATAAAGTGGCGAGATCGGCACGGTCCCATCGGCCGCCTTCGACGTCATCTCACGTCTCTCTTCTCTCGCCGCTACATTGGTGACCCGGAGAACACGCCCTTCGCCGAGCGGCCCGCTACCATGTTCCCGCAACTCTGCCCGCCAGTGCCGCCGTTCCAATCGACCTACCCCAAGGTATGGTTCATGCAGCTCGATGCCGTTCTTGCGTTGAATGGCATCACGGACCAGCTGCTGATGCACGCCATTCTTCTCGACGCCCTTCCGGTAGAGTTGCGTCATCTCTCTGGCACTTCAACCTCCAGCCAGCAGCCTTACGATGACCTCTGCTCTGCGGTGCTTGCCAGCTATAGCCTCACCTACCACCCGCAGCGGTTTACCCGCAACTTTCAGGTTTTCCCTGCGTCGCAGCGGGCTGGACCCTCCGGCCCGAAGCTCTCATCTGACCGCAACCTAACTTCCCCGACAACGTCTCCCTCCACCTTGGGTCCGGCCACTAGCGCAGTGAGTCTCGCACCCGGTCACAGATTCGACGAGGTTCTTGAAGTCGTTCCTGCTGCCGACAACCTGTCCATCACGAAGTGCGTTTTTTCGAAGTCCTCGGCCGATGGTCCTTCTGGCACGCTTGCTACCTGCACGTTTTCCACGAAAGCGACGGCACGCGACACCGTGGCCCCACCAGACTCCATGACGACCTCAGCTGGGCCAGCTGACCTTCCTGCAGACTCCCCGCCTGTCACGGCACCTGTGGAGGCCCGCGACACCACTCACACTATGGACCCAGAGCCCGCTGTGACACTGCACGCCATCAGTTTCCCCTGCACACCGGTACCTGCTGCTCAAAACCTCGTGGACTGCCAGCACCTACTAACATCGTCCTCGACGTGTCCTACAGAAGTTCAAGCCCCTGAGCATGCACAGCTGAACGTGCATGATGCTGTGACGATGTCAGGAAATCCCAAGGGCCGCACGCCTGGCTCACCACGGGTGGAGCACGCCGTGCATGCCCCAACGGATGCGCAGTTGGACCATCCACCTGCCACTACGTGCGCGTGCTTGGGCATTTCGGCGCCGTCGACGGCCCATGACGGCTGTGACGCCACATGCCCGCCGCTCGGTCTCGCATCGCCAGACGTCGATTCTAGCTCGAACAAGGCGGCGACTCATCGGCGTACGCCTGCGCGTTACACATCGTCAAAGGTCGGAGAGGGCGGTCTGTCAGTGCCCTCTGAGCCAGCTCGTTATCACTGTAGACCATGTCGCACTTAATCGGTCCAGGGCACACCGTTTCCAACTTGTCTGCACCCTGCTCGGCCGGCCAGGCGGCTGCCGCAGCCGGTAATGTGCCACCGGAAGCGACGGTGCCAGCACGGTGGACACACTACCAGGGTTGACCGCACTCCCCGTCGACGTTCCCGCCAGCTCCAACAGGGAGGTGACACTGGGCCCTCTGGACTGGCCGCGCTACGCTCATGAAAAACGTACAGCGCGAACACAAGACGGGAATACTAAAGAGGGGACACAGACAAGCGCTACGCTCATGCTACAGTCCATCTTTTAAGCGTCAGTGTCCGAGTGCGCGCGACAATTGACCGCACCGAGGCGGTTCGTGTGTGTTCTCGGCCCTTGACCATTTTTTGCCTTGTCGTTGGTACTCGCTATCGACAGGGGTGTCCCTTCATCACGACCCTCGCCCGCTCCTTCCAACGGCGTGCCTGCGTGGCCACCCTCGTCCGCTGCGCCATTCCCAGTGTCGCCCGCCAGAGACCCGCTGCTTACCGATGGCCCATCAACGTTGACAACCTGGACTTTCCAAATGAACACTTTATGGATTGTCGTTCATGTATATAGCTTTTGTCACTATCTTTTTTTCATATGCCTTCAAATCGCGCAAAGCGCTAGGGGGGGAGCCCTGTGATGCCATCATCACCATCATCATTTCTTGATCACTGCGCCGCGCCTCTCGTGCAGCTGATGCTAGTCGAGCTGCTCGAGGATTGGAACAAGCTAGCAGACTTGGTGTGTCGGACGTGGACAGCGACCACGGCTCCGCTTCAGGCGTGGAATAAAGAGGCGGGAGAAGACACGACCACGTTGGCCGCCGTCTCGTCTTCCTCTCTCGCTACAAGCTTTTTCCGGAAAGCTTCTGGCCTTTCCTAGGGGACAGTGCACGTCATTTTTATGAATAGAAAATTGTGACGGCTGCATTAGACTCCGTCGACATGTATGACGTCACAGCAGGTTCATGTGGGAACTTGCAAGGTCGTGTCACCACAACCATTTTTCTTTTGTATGTTTTCTCACCACGCTTCCTTTTGCTGTAAGCATCAAGCTTTCAGTAGTGGGGAAGGGTAATTTACTAATGGCAAATTCCACTGAGAGAACAGGAGTAGAGGGGCCTGGCAGTGAGAAGTGGGGGGAAGAGCACTGAGAGCAGGGCCACTCAACCTGCGACGGGAATGCGGCACACTCCTGGAGGGCAGGTGAAGGGGGTGATGAGTGCGAAGACCATGTGATCGAAACATTCTAAGTCTCTGCATATTCTCTGTGGGGCAGCAGCAAAATATGTGAGAAATCGGTCAGCCAAAAGTTCATTTTCCTAATACCTAGGGTGCTTGTTCAAAGACGCAGTCGGCAGACGTCCAGCTGTAATCGTAGCCATTTGTACAAAGCAGCAGTGTCAAACTACACATGGTTGCTGCTGTTAACGCCGCACTTGCCGGCTGGAGAAAAATTTGGAGACTGCAACGTTCAAAGGCCACGTGACTCGTCATACTGTGCCTACTCTGCTTTTCAGGCGAGAGCACTACAAACTGCTCTTGGCTGCTCTCGGCGCAGCGAAAGTGCTCTCGCTCTACCAATGGATGACAGTGAACCTGCACCTGTTCGACCACTGAAACACGCCAGCTCTGAAGAGAGCACTTTCAGCGTACTTCAGAGTGCTCCTTCTCTCCCAATAGAATTCGCCATAAAATTTTTCTTTAGTGTCGCAGCGTTTTGTCACGTAACTGAAAATTTATGTAATGCGTGAGGCATAAGGATGTGTTTCTGAGTTTATTTGCTGTGTGCTTGGCATAGAGTTTCTTAACATACACTAGAGGGAAGTTTGGTGCTAGTGTCTATGGAAGCTGCAACGCACGGTGCTTCAGCGAGCATGGGAATGATGGGCCCCGCCACGGTGGTCTAGTGGCTAAGGTACTCGGCTGCTGACCCGCAGGTCGCGGGATCAAATCCCGACTGTGGCGGCTGCATTTCCGATGGAGGCGGAAATGTTGTAGGGCCGTGTACTCAGATTTGGGTGCACGTTAAAGAACCCCAGGTGGTCAAAATTTCCGGAGCCCTCCACTACGGCGTCTCTCATAATCAAATAGTGGTTTTGGGACGTTAAACCCCACAAATCAATCAATCAAATCAATGGGAATGATGGGTAGTACTTCTGGCCTGATTTTGGCTCAGTGTGTGTTCGTGTGGCTTGAAGCTGTTTTCTCACGAAACAAAAATCAGCAAATGTTCAGCAATTGTGCTTCACCACCTCAGTATTTTAGACTTACCTTTCCAAATTTGGTCACGAAGTTCAAAAGGTTTGAATCTTTATTTCAAACCAAAACAGAAACACAGCATTGAACGAAGCCGCAAGTACGATTCGCCGCCCGCAAGTACGAAGACTAGACAAATGTTCGTACTACCCATCATTCCCATGGTCGCTGAATGATCACAGCGCCTGAGTGCCCTCTAGTTAATTTTAGGAAACTCTATGGTGCTTGTTTTGAATTGCTTGACTCGATACTGCACAAAAAACATGTTTTCCTCCTCAGAAATAAACATTGCTCTTAATTGCTGAAATTGCCTCTGGGAATGTGTAGAAAACATGAATTACACATCACTCTAATTAAGAGGTGTTTTATTTCCTCCTATATCCCACAATATATACATTCTGAGTGGCTGTGGTACCTTTTAAAGATGATAGATATAGCGCGAGAACAGACCGACGACAAAGAGACAAAAAAGACTTGTCTTTGTCGTCGTTCTGTTCTCGCGCGATAACTATCATCATGTCATACCAACTAGCCCAAACTGCCACACTTTTAAGTTACCTTTTAAAGGTTATGGTGAATTTTTAGAGGAGTAATTCCAGTTTCATTTTGTTTCCAAAAACTAGAAATAATTTGAGTATTACGATACTTATAGAAGCCACACCTCAGTTCACTAGGCATTGGAAATGCATATCTTTTTAGTAAGTGGAGTGAACAGCTGAGATAAAATGAGTTTAGCATTAAGAGCGTGCTACGAATGTGATAGCAAAAAGTTGGAATATTATAATAAGTGAGGCTGGCAGGTCGCTATTTTAGCCTGTGACCTGACGTAACTCTGAAAAATGTGCCCATAAGAAAATGAGGCCAATGCAGCGAGTGACGCGACCTTTTTGTTATGTTTTCAACTAAAACTTTGCAATAGCAAGAGCACATTTAAAGGTTTGATTCATCTCCTAATCCCTGTAAAGATGGTGTGTGGCCAGCCAGTTCCGACTGGTGGAGGCATTTTCTTTCGAAGCCAAATCGACCCTCTTGGTACCCTTTGCTCCACTCGTGTGAAATACTAGCATTTCCTCTTCACTTTAGTCAAGATTGCTCAGCAGTGCTGACGCGCTTTCGCTCGCAAATGGAGAATAGACATGCTTGGCAGTATATGGACTTTTTTTTTACACAGAACATTAGGGCAATTAAAAAAAGCCTGTGCGCATGCATGTGATTGTTATCAATGAAAATTACCATGATTAGGAAAGGCTTCACTGAGCATACCATGCAGGAAGTTTTGTATTGAGAATTGTATGGACTGTGGGTGCAACAGCCATGGAAGTGTGCTTGTATTGCAGCACATGCGATTAATTACAGATTTTCATAACAGAACTAGACTGATAGGAAAAAATGCAGGTTTGTGATAAGTAGCGTTTAAAGGGTAGCTTGAAAAGCTGTGTTGAACAGGAGAAAAAACAAACTTGGCAATGCTTAACAAAGAAGCACTAGATAGCCCCGCCCCGGTGGTCTAGTGGCTAAGGTACTTGGCTGCTGACCCGCAGGTCGCGGGGTCGAATCCCGGCTGTGGCGGCTGCATTTCCGATGGAGGCGGAAATGTTGTAGGCCCGTGTGCTCAGATTTGGGTGCACTTTAACCCCAGGTGGTCGAAATTTGCGGAGCCCTCCACTACGGCGTCTCTCATAATCATATGGTGGTTTTGGGATGTTAAACACCACATATCAATTAAGAAGCACTAGATATTCTGGAGAGGCTGTTAATTTCAAATACAATCGATTATGTCTCAGTAAAGATCACTCTACTAATTACACAGAAAGATGAGGATGACAAATCTTCCTATTGTACCAAATACATCAGCACTGCAAGGCTGTATTACGTATTTCTTTAATTTGGTGACAACACATTTTTTATTTTTTTTGCTGAATGAGAACACACATTGCATGTGATTTCACTCCTCCAGCACTCGCCACAAATGTTATATGAATTCAGAATTGAAGTTATCTTACCACTTCCATAGCTCTGTTGCTGGTTTTATGTTTATGAAAGTTTAGTCAGCAGTAGAATACATAAAACTGTGAACTGTCTAGGATGTTTTAGATAATTATTAACACATTGATATATTTCACTGTTAGTTTTTATTGTTATAAATAGCACCAAATGTTCAGCGGCCTTTCAGCATGTTTTTTTTTACACGAAAGTGTTTTATGCCGGAGTCCACCATGACTCCACTGATGTATTTACGGCACGGAAATGACGTAAAATGTATACCAAAAAATTGTGAAGAAGAAAGTTTTTGTCACAGGGCATCGAACCAGCGTCCTTGTACTAAAGGGCGTAGTGCTAATTACTACGCCATAGAACATACATTGTTAGAACTTTAATGGCAAGACATTTTTATACAACATACACCGTTTGGAGGTCCTCAGAGCTCCGCAACTTCAGCACATTTCCTTCATCGGTAGCAAGATGATGCGAGGACCTCGCGCTTGGCATGCTCTGAAACTCGTCTTTAGTGTTTTAATGAGCCCCGCCTCCATGGAGTGTGGACTTTCGTGCGCACCGCGTATCAAACTCGTGATTCGGGAGAGCGCAAAGGTCACTTCACTCGCGGCCGCGTTTATGAAAGGAGCGCGCTGCTCACACTGGAAGAAATATGACTGTTGTTCCCGCTTGTCCTGTGTATACGTGTGTATTTGTTCCGTGCGTCTTTCTGTTTGAACAGTGCGCTTAAGTGTCGAGCTGTGACAGTTGTTAGCCCGCGCTCGTCTTGTGTATGCTAATTTCGTGCGCACTTTCTGCTTGTGGTGCACACTAAAAATTTCACCCTGCGTGCTATTCTTCGTATGACTTTGCAATTTGTTGCTGTTGCATTTGTTACTTCACCCATGTGTCGAAACAATGCATAATAAACATTCAACCGCCTCTGTGACGACGCGTTTTACTTTCCTAGCTGATATTCCGATTCCTAGATTGAGGGTTCAGCCAAGTTTTTTTTTTTTCATCATTGAAGTGCTGAAGGGGAGCTAGCTTGCATATTTTTACATGATGAAATGAATCGAATCTCTGTCGCGATTGGTATTACTTGCGAAAGACCGCTATTTGTAGTCATAACATTCAATCTGGACAGCGCTTTGTTGTAATGAACGCTGATCGTCGTTTGACCCTTGTATTATTCTATGGCTGCCACATCATAACCTATTTTTTCATTTTGCAGGAGTGTATGGAGGGTATAATCTACTGGGCAGCATTGATTTCATGCGGAGTGGGAGGAGTTAGGTGAGAAGATGAGAATTAGGAAGTTTGCAGGTATAACTTGGCCGCATTAGGCACTGCCACGAATTAACAAGAGGAACATGGTAGAGGTCTACGTCCTGCAGTGGTGTCAGAGAAGTTGATCATCAAATTGATTCGTTACTGTCCCGTCCAGATTGACTCGTGGTCGGACAGCGTGATCATAATATCATTTTACTTGTCGGCAACTATATATGCCTGCACCTATGCAAGAGCTACTTGCACAAACGTTCAGTATATATGCTTTTGCCTGCTCAATTAATTTCGGGATGAGGTTGAAGGAGTGGGAGTAGGAATTTTAATTTGTACTTGTGTGTGAATGTTTTAAAAGGGAAAAAATCTCGTGTATTGGGCTTGATGTCCCCTCTAAATTCTTTCTCTGGCTACACCATTGACGGCAACAAAGCATTTTTGGCCAAAATCCTCCCAAAAGTCGTTTTTTTAGCTACCTTAGAACCCCTAAGTTTCTGTATTTGCACGCACTTTTCACTAATTCTACATAGAGTGGGACTGAACTGTTTACACCAAGACCTAATTCTTTGGTAGCCGGCCCCGCCACCGTGCTCTAGTGACTAAGGTACTCTAGTGCTGACCCGCAGGTCGCGAAACTGAATCCCGGCTGTGGTGGCTGCATTTTCGATGTAGGCGAAAATGCTTTAGGCCTGTGTGCTCAGATATTGGTGCACGTTGAAGAACCCCAGGTGGTCTAATTTTTCGGAGCCCTCCACTACGGCATCTCTCATAATCATATGGTGGTTTTTGGCTGTTAAACCTTACATATCAAATCAAATCCTTTGGTAGCCATGTGATTCGTCAACACCATGCAGTAGAGCATGATAGAGCAAACGCAGACACAGCTGAGACAATGAAACAGCGAACACGGTGTGCAGTGTAGACAGGCTGATAGTGAAAACGAAAATAAACATAGAGGGTCGAAGCAAAGCAGAAGCGCTGCAATGGATGCAGGCTTGATTGATGGGGCCTCACGTTTTTGATTGCCAGCGTAAAATCTCCGTCACATGGCATGGTTTGCAGCATGTGAATTGCATTTGAGATAACTTATAAACTGCACAATTGAAAAAACTGCAACTAAAAATTAACTCTCTCTTGGTGTTTTGCGTGTCGCCATTGTATGGTTAGGCTATCGCCGGTAGGCGTTCCACTGTATCAAAGAAAATAGATACCTACAAGCCCTTGAAAGGTGCGCAGTGAGCGCGTGTACTGTAGGGATCTTCTTTGGCGTTTTTTCTCGTTCCCCGAAGAGTGAAGTACCACGGCTGCTTATCCAGCTGCCGTGGAAGTACACATCGACGCACCTGCGTTCTCTTAGCGATTACTGGAATTATTCTTGCCAATACCTGACTTGCAAGTACATCACACCGTGCAGCACTTTAGGATACGATTTCGGCATATGCGCCACCATTACCGAGCACATGGCAGCAGACGACCCTAATTCAAGTTGTGTGGCTGTCACACCTGTCCCGTTTATTAGGGAGGCAATCGCCGGGCTAATTCCAAGAGCCGAAGTATCGGCCCCCCGAACCGCACCACGAAAGCGTGGACAATTTTGAAGTGGTCCTTTTTGGTGCGCCAGCAGACGCCGGTCGTGGCCCAAAGAACAAGTCAGAGCCGAGAGTTGATAAACAAACAATTATATTCTCAATAATGGCAGATCGAAAACAATACATAAGAATGCACACTCCACAATAGTTGCATACAATATGACACCAATCAAACCAATCAATCAACGTACTACACAACACAATCAGCCACACTTAATACAACGGACACGGACAACAATACGCACTACAATGCAGTCGCATGCATTGAACAACCAAGACACTTAAAGACTAAAGAGATAGAAAACCTATTCAGTCCAAAGTTCTTGGAACCAGAGTCTAGATGATACTCTTCCGAGAATCACTCACTCAAAGTCCAGCGTTGTTGTCGTTCCGCAGCCCTCTGAAGTTTCTCTTCCAGGAAACCTCGCCGGAGTTTCTCTTCCAGGAAAACTCCCGTCCTCAATAGGCCACTCTCCAAGCTTCACACTTCTTCGCCGGAAATCCGTCGGCTTCACACACGCAGCTGTTGCCCGCGTCTTCGCTCGATAGCGGTAAACCCACGCTCTTGCCTGTAGCTCGAGCCGTCCCTACGGACCCAAAACTTCGCCGACTACACGGCGGAATCTCTACGCATTCTGGCGCTCACTTCCGTCTCCTCCTGTTCTGTCACTACGGGCAGAACCTTCGCCGACTCCACGGCGGAATTCCTACGCGCTCCGGCGTTAACTTCCGTCACCTCCTGCTTTCTCGTCTCGGCCGCTCGATTAAATACCTTCCGCGCCACCTTCCAGAAAGTTCTCCTCATTTCGTCGGCGCGACGCGCAGCGAAGGCTGGAGAGAGGCACGAGACGGTTCGACTGCCCTCTCCTGAGGGTGATTCACTCGGTCTGACCCCGCCCCGTTCGTTCTGGAAATTTCTAGCGCTTGCCCGGCCGCCGCTGTGGGGTGAGGAGGTTCGTCTGCGAAGCCGTGCTTCTGCGGGGAGAGCGCGCGCCCGGGAGCCTTGGATGTTTGCTTTCTCTTTTTTTTTTCTTTCTACCTCGCGGCGTTTCTGCCGCCCGTTGTCGCAAGGATTTGGCGGCGCGCTCTTTTTTTAGCGCTCGTTCTGTGACAGTGGCTGTTTCATTTCCTGTCAATGTCACACATCAAAATGGCGATTTTCGCGATATTAGGCTGCTGCACGATAATCAAGTCGTTTTATTTATCTTTAAGTTTTATTTATCTTTATAAGTGAGATAAATAAAAAGGGCCAGAAGCTGGGATGTATAATACTACAGTGCAGACGTACTGCTTGCCAAAGGTGATCACAAACCCGAAAGAGATGCCCGAGAAGGGGAGCACATGGCGAATACGTGTATAAACAGGTTGGACCTCAGACATTGAAAAACATATATGTGTGCGGAAGTCACTTCTTATCAGGCGAGTTATGTTTCCAGATCTCGTGCGAAGTAAATTGTTTCACCTATATACTACTTGCGACACCATAGACTCGGGCAATGCAGACACGGGTTATCGGTACTTCCCTTTCACTGCTTTGTTGCTTGGTGCATAATATCCTGAATGATTCCCCTTTATCATAGGCGCAAGAAAACGCGCAATGAACCGAACGGAAAATAAACACGGCGCGTTCACTGAGATGACTGAGACATATGTGATCTGTGAGCTCGGCAACAGTAGACGGAAGACCGGAACTTATTACGTCACTTGCAATGCAGTGAGTTCAATGTGCAAGCCGTCCTAATTAGGTATATTTAGATATTCAGCGCGTCTTGTCATCTGTCGCAAGCCCGGCGAAGCAACATTCTGAACTGCCATGCTTGCAGGTGCATCGCAAATCGCAAAGTTTTCTACCTCAAGTGTGGCCGTATGTATGTTTACCGCTTTTCCTCTCCTGAAAATTTTACGCTATATTCATGTGAAACGTCGAGAAGACTTTCCTCGATAGTCCTGGATCTCTACAGCATGTGCATTACAAAATTTAGAAGCAACATCATCAGGTGCGGTGAAAATTGAAGTGCGAATATAGCGGAAAGCGTGGCTTTCAACTAAGTCGAACTGTGACGTGCCTTGACTGCCACTAGGCAAAACTCGCAATTACAGCCGGCGTCACCATAGAGCTAGAAAATCTCGATCCGACTTGCGCTCGTGCATCGAGTGTGTTTATTGCTTGCCAGTCAAGTGAAAGTCACGCATGGTTTTGAAGTGTCAGCTAGAGCAGGATGTTAGACTGCTATGGTGATGCCGGCAGGAAGCACAGATTCAGCTAGAGAGTCAAAACATGCATGCCGCAGTTCGACCGAGTCAAAAGCCACGGTTTCCCCTGTTCATGTTTTTTAGAGACAATAGTCCTTCTTGGGACACGTGAGCACAGAGCTTTTGAGCTGTCTGTCTGTCTATTTGGCGCACACGATCCAGCCAAAGTTTAACCACTTGGGGAACGCCCAGCCTTATTCCAATGGTGGCTGCCTTCATACTTGTGAACATTGTCGATCAAAAAGGAAATATGAATATATGAAATGCAACACCAATACGTCTGTATCAGGTGGTGTATTCCTTCACTAAATATAATTTATCGATGATTAATATGTGGGGTTTAACGTACCGAAACCACCGTATGATTATAAGGCGTTGTAGTGGAGGGCTCCGGAAATTTTGACCACCTGGGGTTCTATAACGTGCACCCAAATCTGAGCAAACGGGCCTACAGCATTTTTGCTGCCATCAAAAATCCAGTTTAATAAAAAAAAAATGTTGATAAGTAATTCTAAAGACCCTAGTGTTTCTTAGGCTGCACTCCAAATTCGACTCTGGGAGCGAAAACGCTACGCATGTCTGGTAAGTCGTCGATATGCTTTCAAGAACTTATTGTGCATAAAGGTGTCGAATCAGCTCGTGACACTCAGCTACAAGCAAAAAAAAACTGCCGTGTAAGCATCTACTCGGTGACTGCTGTGCATGACAATGATTCCCACTGTGCATGGGATCTGCTGGAATTTTAAATGTGAAGCACTTCGTAAAGAACTTTGGCGACATTGACCGTATCTATCCCCCAACGACATTTAACCGTATCTATCTATCTAGCCGCCAACGACGTTTAGCTCTCCTGGCCGTGGCTATAGTGGGATCTATACCAAATTTGGTACGGTATAACTTGACTGTTGATTGATTGATATGTGGGGTTTAACGTTCCAAAACCACCATATGATTATGAGACGCTAGTGGAGGACTCCAGAACTTTCGACCTCCTGGGTTTCTTTAACGTGCACTCAAATCTGAGCACACGGGCCTACAACATTTCCGCCTCCATCGGAAATGCAGCCGCCGCAGCCGGAATTTGATCCCGCGACCTGCGGGTCAGCACCCGAGTACCTTAGCCACTAGACCACCACGGCGGCGCTATAAAATAACTGTATGACGAGCATAAATGGCAAGTCATATCATGAAAATCACATGTACGTGAGTGAGCGAGTGAATAAACTTTTATTTGGTCCGGCAAAACGCGACAAAACGTGCACCTGGCTAATTACACGACAGAACTGACAGGTCTAGTTTGCCGGCTCGATCACAGGCACTCTGGACGGTCAGGGTTTGGTCATCGAAGACGGGACTTTGCAGGAGCGTGTCCCACTTCCTAGTTGAACGTCAGGCCCCGCTACCCGCACTGCCAGAGCACGTACATGAGGCAAAGTATAGCAACCTCGCCACAAGCCGCGCAAGAACTATTCGTGTAAACTTACGGATAGACACTATTAAAGAATGCAGGATTAGGGTAAGAGTTGGTTTGCAGGAGTCTGAGCGTGACTGCCTGCGGTCTGTTTAGCTTTGTAAGGGGTGGCCGGAAGAGTCTTCTCTCCAAACAAAAGGATTTCGTTATCTTATTGGGCATTCTAGGAGCGTACTTTGTGTCCAGGAGGAAAGTCGCCCAATCCAAGGGCAGCGCGGTCGGTAAAGCCATGCGCAACCTCTTGAGCAAACTCATTAAGGCTCAGAGAAACCCCCTCAACTGCCCCGATGTGAGCAGGGAACCAGAAGATGCTGTGTGTGGCGCTGTCAATTTCTGGAGCCTCTCAGAATATGAATTACTTGCCGTGCTATCCGGCCTTTCAGAAATACCCTGACAGCTGTTATGAAGTCGTTATACACGCTGTCCCTCCGACTGTCTTGCATGACGAGTGCAATGGCCACTTGCTCGGCCACCTCGTGTTCCTTCACTCGAATCGAAGCACAGTTGATGATCTTGCCCTGCGTGTCCTGAACCGCAAAAGCCTTGCCATTTGGTACTCGGCGGCATCTACAAAGCTTGCCTCGATCTTGTTCTATAGGAAATTCGCTGAATTATCGTCGCCGCCCTTGTTTTGGGACCACTTGCGTTGTGCACTGGATGGACATTGCAGGGAAGCAAAGCGACCACGAGCTTCTCCCTTATTTTTGTGGTTAATTGTGTGTTGCTAGCCAAATTACTGGTGGGGACGAGTCCGAGTTCTACTAGTATCTGCCTTCAGCCAGCGTGGTAGAGAGCCGAGCGAGCTGGACCAGGCCATTCTGCCTCGGCTATCCCCTCCATGGTGTTGTGTATGCCAAGCTGAAGGAGGTCCTCGGTATGCGTTCTGACGGGCAGTCCGAGGGCTCTCTTGGCAATTTTTCTTATGAGGGCGTTAAGCTTGTCACGCTCTGCTCTAAGCCAGTTGTGCGTGGCCACCGTGTAAGTGAAGTTATACAGCACAAGGGAATTGATGAGCCGGAGCAGGTTGTTCTCCTTCAGACCCCGACATCTGTTCGTGACTCTTCGAAGGAGGGGAGAAGCGTTGTCGGTCCTTGCAGTGATCTTGTGCAACGCAGTGCCATTGCCGGCACGTGATTCGATAAACAAACCCAGGACTATGATGGTGTCGACCCCTGGGTAATGGGTCGCTGCTCCGAGTTAGCAGGTAAATGTCACTTTCAGAGACCGGCTTCCAACCCGTGGGTCTGCCCCCTTTTCCTTTTCTGTAAAGCAGGAGTTCAGGCTTATTCGGAAAGCACCTGAGTCCGGTAGGTAGGAGGTACTGTTCCGTTACGTCTACGGCCTCTTGCATGGTACTTTCCACTTGCCCTTCACTACCGCCAGTGCACCAGATCATGATGTCGTTGGCGTAAGGGTGTGGTTGATACCTTCGACTTGGGCCAGTTTCCTCAAAAGGCCGACCATGCAGATGTTGAATAGAGTGGGCGAATTGACAGAGCCTTGTGGCGTACCCGTGGGCCCAGCAGCACTTCGTCAGAGACATAGTCACCAATCCGCAGTTTCGCTTTCCTCCCGGTCAAGAACGAACGGACGTAGTTATACAGTTTGGGGCTCAGCTGGCTCGAGGTCTGCGACAGATACCGGGATGTATGAGTGGAGAGCATTGTCAAAGGCCTTCTCGAGGTTGTGGTGTACACGTATCCCTAAGGAGTACGGCCACCAGCGTGGGTCCGGTCTTAGCGAGCCGCAGGGCACGCGTTAACCGTCGCCGTGGCGAGAACACGATACTGCTCAAGTCGCAACACTTTATTGTGGCAACACCAAACGCAGTACAGCCCGTTGCAAAAAGGCGCGGCGGGAAAGCTAATAGGCTTATCTACGCCACGGGCACAAAGTACTACACAGGGTGCCACGAGCAAATTTCCGCGGTAAAGGTGATCCACGGAGACACCGGGACCAAGGCCCGGTTGCTCGAGGGAGGGCAAAGGCGCTCGCGTTGACTTCGAAGGGAGACGGGTCGGCGTAGCTGGGCCACGCACTAGGACACCGTACCACCCCTCGGCCGTGCGTACGCAGCAGGGCAACAAAAGGTGAGCGTTCGCCTCGGGCGCAAGGTGCCGTCAGCGAAGTACAACGAGCCCCGAGCGACGGGAGTCGACGGACGGAAAAGATTGCGTGGCTCACCCTTTTCTGTCCCGGGGAGTATCTGTCTGCCCGCTCCCGACGCAGCCACAGAACACCTTCCTAACGACGCAGCGCGCGAAAACCTCTCGGGAGGCTCCGCGCGCAGCGCCACAGTCAATATCCGCTACCGGGTGAGGGGGTTAAACGTCACTCCTCTCCCCCAGTGCGGCAGACAGCAAAGGAGGGCAGACATGTCGGGACATGGGAACAGCAGAAAAGGCGGCAAAGCCCGCGCAAAGGCAGCGGGCCAGCCCCAATTCCCACAAGGTCAAGTCTGAGCAAGGCCCTGGTGTACCTGGTACTCACATTAATTATTTGATGCTTGATCATCTTCATGGTGTCCTGCGTCGACAAGCCGGCTCAGAAGCCAATCATGTTGTGAGTGTATACGTTGTCTTCTAGATATTGACCTAATTGGTTGAGGACGAGGTTCTCCGCCGCTCTTTCTACACAGGACGTAAGAGATGGGTCGGAGGTTATTAATATTCGAAGTCTTGCCTGGTTTGAGGATCAAGACGGTCGTGGCAGTCTTCCATTATTCTGGGATGCTGCCGTTTCTCAACGTCTCGTTGATCTTCTCTGTGAGGTATTAGATTGAACCATCATCAAGGTTCCGCAGCATCTTATTGGTGATGCCGTCGGGATCTGACACGGACTTGTCATTGAGTGCAAAAATGGCTTGCCCGACTTCCACCACAGTCAAGTCTTCGTACAACTTCGGCCGGGCCGAGGTACTCGGGAAACCGGACCTCCTCGTCTCTGCTTCAGGGGCAGGTACTTCTTCATGAGCTTGGTACCCAGCTCATCCCCGGGACACGACCTTGTTGCTTCATTGTGGGCTCTGGCGAAAGTGTGTCTGTGATTCGACCTTGTGTTGCCCTCGTTAGGTAAATGTTTAAGCAATCCTCAGGACTTGTCATTGCGCATCTGGTCATTGATCGAGTCGCAGACCTCGCCCCATTGCTGCTTGCAGAGGGTTCGACAGTAATCTTCGATAGTCTCTTTGTGCTCTGAGATTTTTCTCAACCTTCGGTTGACTTTCTGCCTTCCATCGGAGTAGTAGTGCCTACTTGGCTTCAATCAGATGAGCTGGCCTGATATCCATTATGTCTACCTGCAGGTCGGTGGCAATTTTCTTTGTGGATTACTCAGCGTCTCTCTTCGTTCGCACCAGGCTGCCAAGTTTCTGGGGGTGGGTGCAATGTTATTACAACGGAGCTCACGAAAACTATTCCACTATGTGATGGTAAACTCTCCAAATTTACTTCAGTTGATGTCGAAGCGGGTCTTGAGTACATAATGGTCGCTGCTAAAATCCATGGTGATGTTTTTCCACTCCGCGACCTCAACGTTTACAAACGACAGATTGGGGGCGGTGTTAGTGATGTGTTGTTAATCATTTTTGTCAGGTGGAACTAAGCTTTCCTTGCTGCGCCCTGGCGACCAAGCAACAGCTCGGAGGAATCATGTTCCCTTCCATGCCGGCTGCTTGCTTAGATAGAGTGGTGGTACTTTTTAAGGAGCCTGTCAGAGAGGCTTTTAGAAGACTATTGTACTAAAGTCGAAGCGTTTCTTAGCGAACTTTGGTGAATTTGAGCGTATCTATCTATCTATCTATCTATCTATCCATCCATCCATCCATCCATCCATCCATCCATCCATCCATCCATCCATCCATCCATCCATCCATCCGTCCGTCCGTCCGTCCGTCCGTCCGTCCGTCCGTCCGTCCGTCCGTCCGTCCGTCCGTCCATCCATCCATCCATCCATCCATCCATCTATCTATCTATCTATCTATCTATCTATCTATCTATCTATCTATCTATCTATCTATCTATCTATCTATCTATCTATCTATCTATCTATCTATCTATCTATCTATCTATCTATCTATCTATCTATCTATCTATCTATCTATCTATCTATCTATCTATCTATCTATCTATCTATCTATCTATCTATCGATGATGATGATTAATGAAGTTTTGTGGCGAAAGGGCCGTGGGTGGCCAAAGAGTGCCGTGTCTTTGATACGATGTAAGCAATGACCAATGTTTGCGATGACATATTATGGTCGTATAAAGGAATAAAACCACGTGCTGTATAAACGCGTAAAATGTGTGTATAAAGTAAAAACTATGCAGTGATATGCGATTTGATGTATGGGTGTGGAATGAATCATAAGTTACCATGGGATCTAGAAGTTAGCGACTGTAAAATAGCATGAATGCCTTCTCAACACCTTTGAAAACCAAAGCGTGAGAGGCCGGTGCGTCTCAGGCAGGTGATATCGCAGCAACAACCTCTGCGGAGAGGTTATGCTACGGATTTTTCTTGTATGCGATGCTGAAGCTTATATTTTATCTAAGAATGAAAATAATGACCGATAATTAAAAAGTAGCTCTTCGCCAACGAACATTCCAGGATGAAGTGGAATGTGTTCACGGTAAGGTAACGGAAAGAGTTTTTTTTTCAAATAGAATCTAATTCACTGCGTTGGATCGGGATGTGGTTGACGGTGAGTGATTCACCACATCTATCACATAAAGGTAGATCGCCACCACACAAAAGGTGTGTGTGTGTGTGTGCTGTGTGTATGTCTTATTCGTAGCCTTGTGTAAGTTTAACTTCTGTGGGCGTGATTTTGCTATATACTGGCGGCCGTATACCAATGAACGGCTTGATGACGTGCAGTTTATTTTATATGTAACTATCCCATGAGCTCTGCCAATAAGCTCTGAGCTTTCGTTTAAGATAATGTTTTAGGTCAACAGCATAGATAGCTGCAGATGTATTAACAGCGCTGTCGTGGACAGATGCGGCTAGCTGGTCCGCCATCTCGTTACCTTGGATCTCGCGGTGTCTTGGCACCCAGCACGCTACAACATGCGGTTCAGACGTATACTGTGCATATAGTAGTGAATGAAGCGAGGCAAGAACAGGGTTTTGGTGTTTAAGAGTTTTCAATGCCCTCACACGCTTAGTAGGGAATCTGTGTAAATTACTGCCTTTTGTAGTTTTAGCTCATTTATATGTTTAACGGCCGCAAGTATCGCAAAAGCTTCTGCAGTGAAGATGCTTGAGTCAGGATTCAGAGTGCCGGCATTCGAAAAGGATGGACCGACCACTGCGTACGACACAGAAGTGTAAAACGTTGAATCATCAGTAAAGAATTCAGGACAAGTGCATAGTGTTGCAGTTCCATGAAGTATATGTGTATGTGTACAATGGGCGCGTGCTTTGTAACCTCTTAGAAAGACGCATCGCAGTCCATCTACTGCCACGGTGGCAGGTACGCTTCAGGAGCCATCAAAAGGTGTTCAAGTGGCACCCCGGTTTCCTGAGCAACGCCCCTCACATGAAACGAGTAGGGTTGTCGCAACGAAGGCCGGTTGTAAAACAGGGCGGAAATCGACATATCATTATTAGTCGAATGTGTAGGGTGTTTTTTGCTGCATTCACTTTCAAATAATACAGCAAGGACATGTAACATCTCTGAAGTTGCAATGACCACTCGTTCGATTCTACGTATAGGCTCTCTACAGGACTAGCGCGAAAAGCACCAGTAGAGAGCCGGATACCTAAAATAATGGACCGGGTCAAGCATTTTCAAAGCGCCTGGTGTGGCAGACTGATAGACAATTGCCCCATAATCTAAGTGCGTGTGTATGAGGCTTCTGTAAAGATTCATGAGACATTTTCCATCACTGCCCCACGATTTCCACGAGAAGACCGTAGTAAACATTCATAACTTTCAGGCATTTGTTTTTGAGATATTTATGCGGGGAACGAATGTCAATGTTATGTCTAAAATTATGCCTAAAAACTTGTGTTCTGTTTGAACACCTATTCGCTGGCCATGAAGGTCGATGATCAGAATGGGATGAAGACCTGTCTTTCTTGAATATAAAACGCATGTGCTTTTTTGCGGGTTGAAGGTGAAACCATTTTCGTCTGCCCATTTTGTTACCTTAGTCAAACTAAGCTGAAGCTGCCGCTCGCAGATTGCGAGATTGCTGGATTTAAAACCGATCTGAATGTCGTTGACATATGTGGAATAAAGCATATTGTGTGGAATGTAGGAATGCAGCGTGTTCATTTTTGCAATGAAAAGTGTGCAACTCAACACGCCACCTTGTGGCACTCCAGTGTCTTGGACAAATGTTCGTGACAAGACATTCTCCCCTCGGACACGGAAAGTGTGGTTTGACTAACAACTTTCGATTATGGTCAGATTGTGGCCTCAGCTGCAACTGAGATGTCAAAGAAAATCATGCAGCGCGTCGTTTTTTTTCTGGTTCGTGGCTGCGGCATCGGACAGAGCATGCTAGCAAAGCTTACAAATATTCGATTGTGGCAGTCAATGGTGAATTCAAAAGTAAGGCTCCTTTTTGAAGGAAAAAAAAACAGCATTGTTTAAACACTAGCTCTACGCGCAGCGGCTTAATGAGCAACTGTGCAAGCACCTGGTTCAACATTTGCTGTTACAACATTTCGCAACACCGTGTTCGCCGGGTGAAGGACTATAAGGCCAAATAAAAGTACGTTATGGCCCAGTCCTATATTTATTTCCCAGCTATATGTTGCGCCTAAAATCACAGTGGTTAAATGTGTCCAGTGTACCGTAAAATCTTGGTCATCGGCAGTATTTTTTTTGGGGGGGGGGGCTCTCTCAAAGTCATGTTGCACCACTGCCGGGAGAGGGGGGAGCGCTGGTGTAGCTTGGGTGGGGGCAAATGTCGGTGTGTATTGAGGGGGAGGGCAAGCGCCCCTTTTTCACCCCCCTGTCAACGCCAATGCACGCATGTGATAGATATTCAGAGTCATCCTCAAATGCACCACCTGCATAACCGTGATGCCCCTTTTCATTGCGTCTACGAAGGAAAAGTTGAAATTTGGTATTAGGTTTGTAACCCGTGGGACTTTAGGTAGCAAAAGTCTGAAAAAAAACTCGCGTTACATTCGAGTAAACATGGTACACTTAATCTATCACATGTATGTAAAGCAATTTTTTGTTTGGCTTGAAGTTCTTTTGTCAGATAACCACTCTCTAACAGGAAAACTTCATGTTAATCAAGCCAATCATTTCCCAACTGAAGATGAAAAAATTTCCAGCTGCAAATATAACTTTCAAACCGGGAGAGGAAAATTTTAAGCTGGAAATGGAAATGATTCCGGACAGGAAATCCATTTCCAGCTTGAAGCTTTCCACTCCCAGTTTGGAAGTTACTTTTTCAGCTGGAAATGGCTTTCCGGTCGGGAATCATTTCTCTTTCTAGCCTGGAAATACCATTCCCAGCCTGTTACGAGATTATTTTTCATCATTAAATGGCATTTCCAGCTGGGAATGGGAAATTCCCTGCCTGAAGCAGTTTCCAGCTAAAATCCAGGCTGGAAACTCAATTTCTGGCTGGGAATTCACATCCTATTTTCATGTGGGAGTCCAAGCAGCAGATCACTGCTAGCCATCTTAGAGGCCTTATAGCCAAGTCCTAGTTTATCTGTTAGGTTTCTTGCCGCTAAAAATGGAGAGATAGCTCTGGCTTTTCCACCAGACTATTCACTATGTATTACATGGTACTTTGGAAAGTGTTCGTTGACCTTCGAAAAAAATGTGGTGATTGCTTCGGTGCGCAAATTTTTCAGGCTACTATCAGCTTTGGAAGAGGATGCACTTAACATAACAGGTCGTTCAAGTTCAGCAGCTGTGCCAGCCACCCACCACCGAGCCCAACCATGCAGGGGACGTGGCAAGAGATGCTGGGCGAACCTTGTCAACGCCAGCTGTACAGCGCTGCTGTAACCTAATATGGATTGGCCAACACTGGGCATCCACGCAAGGTTAACCCTTGCCGCCAGGAGAGATCGGAAGTAAACAGAACAGAGAAGTAGACAGGAAAAATTAATAAGGTTAACGAGAAAGACGAAGTTGAGGAGAGAAAGAGAGAGGCAAGAAAAAGAAAAAGCGACTGCCGATTTCTCCTAAGTGGGTCAGCCCAGTGCCATCTACGTGAAGGCGTGGGCCAAAGAGGTGTGTCGCTTCAGCCGGGGGGCCTTAAAGGTCCAATCACCCAGTGTCAGCTCAATCCTCAAGATCCCCTTTTTCCCAGACACGGCTAAGCCACGCACGGCGACGCGTGTGGGAAAAAGTCGACCCCCCCCCCTGCTCGCCTCCGTAGAGTTGCCTCACACCAAATGCCTGCTTCTATCTATCTATCTATCTATCTATCTATCTATCTATCTATCTATCTATCTATCTATCTATCTATCTATCTATCTATCTATCTATCTATCTATCTATCTATCTATCTATCTATCTATCTATCTATCTATCTATCTATCTATCTAGCTATCTATCTATCTATCTATCTATCTATCTATCTATATATCTATCTATCTATCTATCTATCTATCTATCTATCTATCTATCTATCTATCTATCTATCTATCTATCTATCTATCTATCTATCTATCTATCTATCTATCTATCTATCTATCTATCTATCTATCTATCTATCTATCTATCTATCTATCTATCTATCTATCTATCTATCTATCTATCTATCTATCTATCTATCTATCTATCTATCTACTATCTATCTATCTATCTATCTATCTATCTATCTATCTATCTATCTATCTATCTATCTATCTATCTATCTATCTATCTATCTATCTATCTATCTATCTATCTATCTATCTATCTATCTAGCCACCCACGACTTCTAGCTCTGATTGATTGACATGTAGGGTTTAACGTCCTAAAACCACCATATGATTATGAGAGACGCCGTAGTGGAGGGCTCCGGAAATTTCGACCACTTTGGGTTCTTTAACGTGCACCAAAATCTGAGCACACGGGCCTACAACATTACCGCCTCCATCGGAAATGCAGCCGCCGCAGCCAGGATTCAAATCCGCGACCTGCGGGTCAGCAGCCCAGTACCTTAGCCACTAGACCACCAAGGCAGGGCGAAAGCCTATTGCTCTTTGAACAAGCAAACATCGATCATTCGCTCTCTTGATTTAGCTGAAATGCCAAAGTTTCTAACCAGTTCAAATAACTTTCTTTCTATATCGTTAAAATGTTACCTGCGTGCATGAGTTCTTACAATACATGTATGCACCAGTAGCGTAGCCAAGCAGGGTTGTGTTCACCCCCCCCCCACTCCTATATTTTTCAATATTTCTTGCGTATGCAAACGCACGCACGAACATACATGAAGTAAGATTACCCCCCCCCCCCTCCCCCCCCAAAAAAATTCTGGCTGCGTACGTAAAAGTAGTGCACTGATCTCAAGAAGTTACTAGGGAGCTTGTGTGGGCATGAGGCTCAAAAATGACGTCATGAGTTTGAAAAAAGTGTTATTTTGGCCATATCGAGAAGATGGGAATATATTGTGACAATATCATAAGATGCGAATATATCATAAGATAGCTTATAGTAATCTCAAGGAAGCAAAGATTTTATCGTCGCAGCTGCGGTCGAAACAACAAACGCAGTTTAGAAAGTGTTTCAATGACAGAGAAAGGTTGTAGGGTCAACGTATCCAGCAAGGCAGATGTTCCCTTTGTGGAGGCGATATGGCAGCTGTTGGAGGAATGACAATTGGTTCTCGGAAATTTTACGTAGAAGGAAGTGAAAAGATGAGTGTCTAGATATTAAGGATGTTGAGCGCGGTATCTACGGATCAACTATAGAATTGATGGGTGACAATAATCACCACAGACACTGGAGGCCAAGGTACTCTATTTTTTTTTGAGCTCAACATGATGCTAGTTGTATCTTAACTAAAATTGTTTGTACTCCGTCAAGTAGGCTCTCTCCTTTGAAGCTCCCGCTGTTGCATTGTGTCCGCATCCTTGGTAGGCATTACTAAATGTCGGTTCGCCTATCAATTATCTTTAGTATTTGAGTAGTATCAATTGTATTTTTTTGCTATCTGGACCGCACAATAAACTATTAAAAGTAATTGAGAAGCACATTGTGTTAAGTTTGAATGTGACAGGATCACGGTTACACTCTTTAAAAAATTAGTAAAAGTGTAGCGAATGCAAGCAGATAGTAACTGCAACGCTTGCTACAATTTTTGGACCGTTACTAACCGTTACTATTTTGGTACCTACGTTACTAAACAGTTACTATCTGCAACCGTTACTAACGTTTTGCTACCTGTTTACTACCTACGTTAGTATACAGTGAGTAGCTGGAATGAAATAGGTAGCAACAGCACCCGTTGCTACCTTTTTTCTACTCGGCCATTGACTATCTAATCTAAAATAGTAGGTATAACTGATTGTAATAATTTATAAGAAAAATGGTCTCGATGTATCATTTTAAAGACAAAAATTACGCAAAAGATATTCATGGATCAAGAAAAAAAAAACGTGTTATAAATGACGCAACCGAGATATGTAAGCGTCATTCTGATATTGTCGAAACAAAGAAGTACAAGTTAACTGACCATAAGAAAGATTCACACGCGTTGTAATGGACAACTACAAGAAACTCAGTAAATTGGAGCAAATCAACAAGACAAACGAATAAATTAACCAGACGGTCAAAATTAATCTGAAGTCCTTTACTATAATGGCCTATCTTAATATAATATTCTGGTTTTAGCACGGAAAACCCCAGAACCGTCTATACCTTCTAACCACCAATCACAGTGACGTAGTCGTATGTAATGCTATAAAACATGATAAAGTACGACAGGTCCTTCTATAAAGGATACATTTATCTGAATTTGAACGAGTTTCTTGCATGGTAACTATTATTGAGTGATAGAGGAAGCGTTCAAAATTTAGAAAAATACAATGCAATTTTCATAATAATAAAAATACATAATAATTTTTTATTATTCAATTATTGAAAAATAAAAGGGTTCTTCATAAGCTTGCGTAATACGACCTTTACGTGGAAGCCGTTTGCCTTTGCTTCTCAGTCGGCTTATAATTTATAAAGCACCGAGTTTTAAAAAGGAACAGCCGAAGCAAACTTACGGGGTAACACTACCAGATTTTAGCTAAAAAAGCGAATGGATTAACTGCTAAAGTCGGCCCAGAAATGAAGTACAACTGAAACTCGATCTAATGCAGTGATTGATACGCTAGAGTTTTTTCGTCGAATCGGTAAGTTCATGCAGCCAATAAAGGCATTTTTCGGCTCTTCGAAATCTAAAATGGTAGCGCACTGACAACCAAGGCACATTAGGCCATTATTATTTCCACCGCTCTACTCCTGCGCATTTGCCATGTCCGCGTGGGTTTCCCTGACATGGAATCACCGCGCCCGTACATGGGGGCGCCATGTCCGGGCTAGGCAGGCCAGAACGACGTTTATGTAAAGCAATGAATGACAGGTGAATGACATACGGAGATGCGGAGAAGGAATGCAATGGTTGTGGAAGCAGGCAGAGTCGGAATGTTGCAAGTAGGCGATTGGCGCCATGAAATCACGTACCAACTACCCGTAAGAGCAAGGGGCGTAGTCAGATTTTCCGCTTGGGGGGGGGGGGGGTGTTTAACTATACTATAGTCTTTATGGAAGTTCGTACGTGCTTTATGTGTATAGTATATATGCAAGCAAAATTGTAAGATTCTTAGGAGGTTTGAAGTTCCTTCCACCTCCCGGCGACGTCCCTGTTATGAGCGAAACAGAGTGCAGAGTCCATTGTATAGACGCTTTCATGCGATAGCGTTTGAATGCTGCATACTCGAATAAAAACCCGTATCTGCAAACTTCGACGGAAACGATTTTTTCCCCTGGTATTTGTGGAAAAGCTTCGTTAAATGGGTTTAGCGCCCTTGTATTTTCGTAACTACTGGTTGATCATACCACTAAGCCTTATGGGTACTTGCTGGAGAATTGAAAATTAGTCCGTTTGTTAGTCAGAAACCTCCTAAAATCGGGTTTCATTAGATCATGTTTTCACTGTTAAACTTTACCACTTAAAGTATTATGCGGAATTGTATTAACGAGATGCCACTGTACCTCTAGACAGTAATCGGGCTTCTAAGCTACAGCAACGTCGAAAGAATTGCGAATCCAGAAGGTGTGCCAATGAACTTATTCACGAAAAGAAAGAACAGCATGCTCTCGTGGAAAAACAAAGCGCTGACAACAAAAGTAATACTAACTTTCGGATGGCAGCTTTTCTGAAACATCGTTTAATAAATGTGAAGTGTACAATGTCATCTTACACTTGTTATGAATATGAAACATAAGAAAAATATATGCTGTTATTGGGAGACTGAACCACAACGCAATGATTCTAAGTGTGAATACGGTTATGCAGCGCATTGTTTATGAACAGAGTGGGTTGAGCTATCTAAGAAATGTAACAAAAAGTTAATATATTGTGTAGCACGTTTGTGTACATTTTCTTTCAGATACCGAAACCAATTAAGAAGCTCCACTGTTTACATAAAAAATTTGGGCCATCTCCCCAAGGTAACCCTGATGGGACGTGAAGCAGCAGCGTTGCGCACGGTGGCGTCACGGGTTGAACGGCGCTAACGCGGGTGCTGCAGTGAGCTCTGGAAGACTCGTTTGAAGCGATGGCTGGCGTAGGTCTTGTAGGTGACTCGTACAGACACGTTTAGACGCATACTTGAGGCGTGGGTCAGGTTTATTGCGCATGAATCGACGAGTCGGTGGTGTATACCGAGGGCTGGTCGCGGCAGGTGTTGCGAGCGAACGGACGAGGCGACAGCGCCACCTAAAAAATTTTGGGCGAGCGCATGGCAGGCGAGGGAGAGAGTGACGTCAGTGGGCACTGCGAGGAGAGTGGGACGTCAACGCGCCGCAGCGGCGTGACCTACTCGGCACCGCATCAACACCGGCGGTGGTCGGTGCGTTCCTACGGAGGAACAGCGTCACACAGGCTAGTAAAATATAGCTGCTTCGCATATGAAAGCCATAGTCATTGGCTGGATTCCTTCAACACTTCTGAGAACGTTAGCTATGATGCGTAAGCTACCGCTCGTATTCAGACTGTTGGTCGTCGCCACACTGTCTACATAGCATGATGGCGCAATGATAGAACAGACGACCACGAGCAACAGTTATGTTGTCCAGATAATGTTCGCTTTGTCGATGGCTTGAGCAGCGCAAAAAAAGGAGTTCATGAGTGGTGTATCAGATGCGTTTGTCGTGGCGGTGTACAAAGTTTCACCAAACTAGCTATTATACATAGATTTAAATGCCCGAAAATAATCTTGATTGACAAAAGGCTATCCTTTTCTAGACTTATAAAACCAAACAGGTTTACGAAAACACTGGCCAGCTAGATGCATTTTTAACGAAAATTGTCGAATCACTCACAGACATCTGAATTCCAAGTGTGCTCTTGCGTGGAATGACTGCCATTTTCGCTGTGCGCCGTCAATGCGTAAAACATCGCGAATGGTTGCAGATCGGCATGGATGATTCATCGTGATCGAGGCAGATCAAACTAGGGCGGAAAGCACAATCAAACATTTCAGTTCATAACAGTTTTTTTTTCAATTAGTTAGCCCACTTTTCTACCGATATGTTGCACACTCAAGATGGGTTCATACGTTGCTTTACGAATTAGTTTCACGTTAGATGTTTTTCTGTGTATTGGCTCATTATATATATAGTCCTGTTGAGAATTTCGCATCTATGCGACTGAGAGGCACGCTAAATTCTGAAGGTTTTTTATGAATTTGAGGAAAAAAGAATCATGCTTTGGCGAAATATAATGATATAGCTGGACATTTGAAGTCTGCTTTTGTCAAACACAGTCAGCAGGTCAAGTTTATTTTCAATGTGTCGTACAAACAGAAATGACCGATGAAAAAAACAACAACCCTGTGTTTTAAAGTGGCTTGACTAGTTCACAGGTGTATATAGCAGTTTGCGAAGTTTGCAGCACAATGATTGTCACCTGGCGACAAAACTTCCCACGTATTTGAGAGTAGTCTATTTTTTCTCCAACCAACGTTGCGTGGTTGGCTGATCTTCGTTTTAAGTATTTTCTCATCGAAATTTCTAGTTCGTGAATACAACTGAGCCGATATAGACATACATGAGCAGCTAAATTGCAAGGGAGTTGTGCACGCTGGACAACTTCTACAACACAACTGACACCTCGGCATTACCCTACAGGTTCCATCTATAAGGAGGGAGGTATGTATAGCCTTTATTCAGTAATGTGAGAATAGTATTAGTTCCAAACTTGTACGTCTTTCCTCGCATGCATTAAACGAAAAACGTAAAAAAAAGCAAAACTGAAAGGACGTTTCCGAGCTTCTCGTTCGAAACAAAAAGCCCCCTTGATACCACGAACGCCAGTACACAGTCCATTTCAAGACGCGAAAATTCTGAAAAAACAAGCATTAAGTTGATGATGAATATTTCTACGAATTGCCTTACCTCTCCAAACGGTTTCTTTATTCACATCGAAGAGATAATATCAACAACAAATAAAACATATTTTTTAAAGAGAGTCGGTTTTAGTTGAAAGGGGGATCGTTGTTAGTGATGACAATGCATGCAGCTGCATAAAATAAGGTTGCATTTTTGTTTAGAGTCTATATTACAATAAATGTGCCATTTCTAATCGAATTACCAAGTATGGCGTTACCGCGCGCACAGACAAACATGCACAGATTGACTGCGAGAGAGCGATAGCATTTACTCGTAGCAGGATAAGAGAGTGGAGCTCTTAGTTCAGGGCCCCATTGGCTCGACCCACTCCACGTGCCCTTTGAAGCATGACACTGCTCCTGCGGTTCTGAGCTGGTCAGCACAATCTTCCACGAGAAGTGCGATAAATGAATAGAAGAGTACCAAACAATGGCTGTCACAATGCTTATATTAACAGCTCCTACATGCTTACCCGAAATCTTGAAACAGCGTTTTATAAAGTTAGATGAGGGGAAAGATAAGGTACACAATCGGTCAGCCCCCTGCATTTGCCGAGTGTTAACACACCTCGTGCGAAATAGGATGTGCCATCTTTTCACTCATCCCAATCAGCTGTCGCTTCGCTGTGCACTGAAGTTACTGTGGGAAAGATTGTGGACGGGCTAACTAGAGGACGAAACGTGCTCCATCGCCTCGGTGGCCTAAACGCAGCAGGTACTGGATTCGGTTTCAAGTTCCACAGAACACCCACCGGTGTTTATAATGGCGAGAGCTTGGTGTTGTGGGTGCTTATTTCTCGAGGAAATCTCCTGTCAATTCCCGTTCTCATCCCACCAGAAGACGCTGCGCCGTGCTTTCCTGCGGGTTGCAAAAATCGTCTTTAATATGTCCAAACCAACTCAAAGTCAATCACTTACAAGTGAGTGGTCCCCTGCACTCGCTTGTATAGCGAGAATAGTTGCCATATTCGCCCGGAAGGCCATGGCAGACCCGGAAGGCTGTGGCAGGCCCGTCATATTAGCCTTGGAAAGCGATGACATGCTGTTACTCCGAGGCTTGAAAACGCCGTTAACCTGTACACGTGTTCATTCATGGTTTCGACGCACAAAAATGACACGATCGAGGAACGTTGAAGGCATTTTCGCGCTGGTTAAAACTCTAATTGATTGATTGATTGATTTCTGGGGTTTAACGTCCACAAACCACCATTTGATTATGAGAGACGCCGTAGTGGAGGGCTCCGGAAATTTTGACCACCTGGGGTTCTTTAACGTGCACCCAAAGCTGAGTACACGGGCCTACAACATTTCCGCCTCCGTCGGAAATGCCGCCGCCACAGCCGGGATTTGATCCCGCGACCTGCGGGTCAGCAGTCGAGTACCTTAGCCACTAGACCACCGTGGCGGGGCTGGTTTAAACTCTAATTCCATATTATAGGAAAAATCTGTGCAGATATAGTTGAACGCAACCGGAATTATTTCGGCTGATTAGGAAGGCACTAAGTCTTCAGACAATCTGTCAGCCCTGAATAATGCAAGGGGAAACGTCTTTAAAATAATTTAGGTCAATTTAGAGTGCTAGACGTGCACAGAGTGTCCATCCGTCCACCCGTGCATGCGTTTATGCGTCCAACCGTGTGTCTATCTATCTGGCGACGAGCACGAGTCACCGAGGACCTCCATTCCGCTTCGTCCATGTCCCATCAACGAGGAAACGAGCATGCGCTGCCGTGGCGCTTCGCGCCCACTCCTCTGCTCACCAACGATCCGCCACGTACGGTGACGATCCAAAAAACAGAGGGGCACTCACTTCCCGTGCACCCAGGCACAGCCCACGCAGCAGCCAATCAGAAAGTAGCGGTACAACCCCATCTAGAATATCCATCTTTTGGGCCTCTTCCACCATCTTCTGTGCCAAGAACAGGAAGCGGGGACGAAGGGTCTGATACTTTGTTGTGTTTCCCCCATCGGAACTGTACAATGAAGTCACCATGGAGCTGTACCTACAGTCCACCTTGCGATGTGAAGTGGCCATTATCTAGTGCTTTGTGCTGAGAGCCGAAACACGAGAGCCTGGTGACCTGATACCAACGTGAATGATCGTTCCCAAAGATAAATGTACCATTTCTCGCATGGAAACAGGCCGGGTAGGGCCTCACGTTCTCCTGTCGAGTACTTTCCTGTTGTCTCTGTCAATGTTCACAATACGAATGAAGCACTTTAAAGGACTGGACTGTCAACTTGGTGCAGAACTGCGCCTAGGCATTATGCAGACGCATCTGCGACTACAATAACCGGGAGTGCTGGGTGAAACATTAGCAGAGCTTTCCTCGATGCAAGGAATTTCTTTAGCATTGTAAAATTTGTTCAACAGCAAGATACCATTCGAAGTAGAACGTCCGTGTGAAGTAGCTTACGCAGAGTTTGTACCTTTCGGCAAGGTTGGCAATAAAAGTGGCATAGTACTCTGTAAAACCAAGAAATCAACGTAGCATGCCTACATCTGTGAGGGTGGCAGCGCGCACAATTGCATCAACCTTGGCTATTCCTTCTACGCTGACATGATGTACAAGAAATAATAGCTCTGGTGCATTTAATATGCACCTGTTGAGTTTGCGTCCAGCTTCGGAGATGGGCTGCACAACTTGCTTCTGGTTTCTCACATGTTCTGACTCCATCCCGCGAAAGATGATATCATCTATGTAGAAGAGGACTCCCTTGCAACACTGCAGGATTGCAGTCATGTGTTGCTGAAATGCGGCTGGAGCCGGCGCCAATCTGGAACACACTCTTTTATACCGGAAAAGGCTGTCGTGCTTAATGAAAACCGTGAGGTGTACTGTCCGGGTGAAGGATAACTAGGTAACAAGCGGAGGCCAAATCAAGCTTTGAAAAGTAGCGTGCCCCATTGAAAGAGTACAGTGACTTTTCCGCATGACGCAGAGACAAACTGTCAATAACAATTGCTTTGCCGGACTCTCTGAGGTGAAGGCCTAGGCGAGTACTGCAATCTTTGTTGCGGGCGACAGCTATAGAAGAGATCCATTCGGAGGCGGTAGCTCTTGCATTGCATCCTCGTAGAGGAACTGCTGAAGCTGCCTGCTAACTGCCTTGCGCAGGGAAAGTGGTTGGCATCTCAGCTTCTGCGACACAGGAGCTACTTCTGCAACACAGGAGCTACTAACTACCTCATTTCGACATGACGCTAGATGCCTTTGGCCAGACTAAGGCCCGATGAAAGCAAATAGGAAAACGTAGCCCATAGCAGAGGTGGCATATCGAACTTTGGTGGATTTGCAGGCACTGCGTTGCCCGTATATGCAGCTGTTGCTGTTTCAGTATAACTGTGCGGCAACAATGTGTAGTGTTAAAGCTTTCACGACATCTGAACCCAAAAGGGAAGTTCCTTCGGGGGCGATATGAATTGCTATCACGGCTGTTTCCCCCTTAACCGAGATGCTTGATTGAAACTGATCTAAGATGGGTATCTTACAGCATTAGAAGTACAACTACGTAAGTTTTACAACTTAACCAATTATAACTTCTTTCGGAATTGTTCTTGTCGTATAATTGACATAGCTGATTCCGTGTCGACCAAGAACTTAGCAACGCCTTCTGAGCTCAAATAGATTGGTGTGCCTACGGCATCAATGTAGACAGCCTTGCGCTTGTGTTCGTGGACAGTGAATAGGCTAATGACAACTGATGCATTTTGTGGAGGAACTACTTAGATGCGAGTCAAACGTTGTCCACTGGCTCTGTGGGAGTTATGACAGACTTGCTTGAACTTGCCATAGCGGCCGCATTCGAAGCAAGTTGTACTGCGGGCGGGACATGCCGTCGGTTCCAGTGAGCCGGGCCGCGATTGCCACAAGCCTGCATATTTTCGCTGTACGGAACATCGGCAGCGTTCTTATCTGAAAATCGTGATCTTCTTTGGCAAGAGTGCGGTGGTAAGCTCGGGCAGCTCTGATAAAAGAGAGTGTCTTGTTGCTGTACCGGCGGCTATCGCAAGGTTTTTTCCAATAGGTCGCGAAAGTTAGGACGAAAAGCGGTTCAGGAGATATGTGACACCAGTATGGAGAGTTATGGGAGCTGCGGACTCGCTCGCTGGATTTCGTGCTGACCGGTTGGTGCCCCCGCGATCTCCGATGACAGCGCAGCTCTGGCCGACTTTCTCGCCCTAAGCCATCTCCTGACGCCGACAAGAGCTCTAGCTGAGTGGTGCCCCGTCCTCCGACTTCTGCGACCGTGTTCATCTTACCTATCTTCTCCTTGCTTCGGGATGTCTCTGTCCCTGTGCCACACTCTCTCCTTTCCCCCTCTCTCTATCTCTATACATTTTAAACCTACCCTTTTAATTCCTCTTTGCCCCCTGCCCATGTTAGCTACTGTTGAGGTGTCCTCTCCCCAAAAGACAGTTACGAGGCTCACTTTTATATTCTTTTCATTTATTAATGACATAAGAAAAAGGAAGAAAGCTACGATTGAAGCGTGACCACGCGTAGAGGGAACAAGCGCTAATAGTGATAACGCGAATTTTCTACAACGTTGACGGATTCACCATGTTTTACAAATAACACTCTCGTTTGCCAAGAATGTTATGCAGGCTTAATGAGCACAGAATTCATGGCAGTTTTTCTTAATACAAAAAACTTTTCTAAGCGTCTCGAGCTCACGCTATTATTGTTCAGTGCAGCCCTTGCACTGCACGGAAAGGCAAATTTGTAAAACACGTCTGTGATGACGTACCCACTCATGTGCTTTAGCGTTCTCATTTGTTTGCGTTCTCTGCTGTGCGTGAAATTGTGAGGGACGCTTTATCGTTGGTGAACGTTCCGAGTACAGTGTCCAATGGGCAGCGCAACTATGTGGATTACATTTATTGCCGAGTGCTTTCGTTGGTACCTGCGGAAATGATGTGCTCTGCAAGGATGCAGCAGTAGCAAACGTATGCCTGATGACCCATGTCTTCTAGAGAAGAAACAAGGGCAATGGTTCGCAATACTGTGCTCACTGGACTTCCGTTCACCGGTATTCGTAAAGCGCAGTTTACTTATAGTGCCTACTATAATGTCTATCATGGTGCCTATTATAGTGCCTACTATAATGCGCGTTATTGGTGAGCAGATTGCCAAGTTCCTTGCCACGCTACAATTCGCATGCTCAACGGTAATTTACCGGAGCATAATGAAAAAAGAAAGCATAACGCAAGTAGTGCTCGCCAAATTTTCGCTCTTATTACCATCGCGCAGTGTAATAGATTTGAGGTATTGCGACTATTGAATACCCGGCTGCGGCGGCTGCATTTCCGATGGAGGCGGAAATGTTGTAGGCCCGTGTGTTCAGATTTGACTGCACGTTGAAGAACCCCAGGTGGTCTAAATTTCCGGAGCCCTCCACTACGGCGTCTCTCATAATCATATGGTGGTTTTGAGACGTTAAACCCCACATATCTATCAATCAATCAGTGACTATTGAATAAATACCAAATGTCAATTCTGGCGTGAATAGGCGTCATTTATTACCGTTAAAACTGAAAAAAAAAACAAGCATTGCGCATGCTAAAGAACCCGCGCATATAGGAAGTAAATAACGCTGCATATATGTCAGGCATACGTTGTCGGTTGCTTTAATTCCTCTGCGAAAGATGCCACGAACGACGAATAAATGTCCGAAGGATAAGGTTCTTTGTAAAACTGAGACAAAGTGAATGTAGTACGCTTGATTGATTGATTCAATTTCTGGGGTTTAACGTCCCAAAATCACCATATGATCATGAGACACGCCATAGCAGAGGGTTCCGGTAATTTAGACCACCTGGAGTTCTTTAACGTGCACCCAAGTCTGAGCACACGGGCCTACAACATTCCTGCCTCCGGCGGAAGTGCAGCCGTCGCAGCCGGGATTTAATCCCGCAACCTGCGGGTCAGCAGCCGAGTACCTTAGCCACTAGACTACAGTGGTGGGGTAATGTAGCACACTTAACGTAACTATCTAGTCATGAGTATATATCTATAAGTATTAGATTTACTGCCGTTGACTTGAAACGCACTCTTGGAGGGCTCACTGGTGATCGCCTTCGCGCTAGTCTTTAGCGATCAGGGGCCCATGAAAAGTAATTTGACGTCAAATCTCCCGCTTGCGGACACCAAATGACGTCACTTGTTTACCAGCCATTGCGGCACACCCACCTAATTTTTCACTCCACCGGAAGTGTTTCCTCCTCACAGAGATGGAGCTAAGCTACGTTAGCAGCTGATAAACCACCATTTTCTGAACGTATGGGCTTCTATTAAGCCTTCACTACCAGTTTTATCAACCATGGCTATCGCACGTGCTTCGTTCGGAAGCGTCATGCTGTCGCGGCTGTTGGGGTGTGATGAGCCCAACAGAATTAGCAAAAGCTTCATACTACCACTTGGCTCATTCGCTGAGTAGCGCAATATCAATGGTACAGTCGAACGTCAACGTGTCACTCTCTTAAAAGCAACCGTGAAGGTAAACTGCGGGGAGGCAAATCTGGTATATGACGAACTGATCACACATGTTATCGTTGGCTTGCTCAGCGAAATCGCAAGGGGTTGTCAGCTCACGAAGTGCGAGGTCGGAAATGAACTCACCACGTAACTGTTGGCGCTCTCGGAAGTGATGTAGTTCTAGGCGAATGTAGCGTGCAGCAGCAAATTGTGCCAGAATTACTGGAACCGCATCGTATATACGTCTGGGAGGCTCATAGCTGCTACGTCTTGCATGGAGGCCACGCTAAGGTCTTGTAGTTCACCGGTTGGCGTAGCGATGGCAGCCAACGGCGCTGCCGTCGGTAGCCCGGGTGGAGTGGGCGGTGGTGCAAGCACGCTGAAAATACGCTGTCCTGCCGGTCCCTCGCAGCGTAACAGCGGAGCTCGACTGCGTGACGCTGACAGGTCGGCAGCTCCGGATGTGAGAAGAAAGTTATCCAAGAGACGTATACAGCGGGTCCATGATATAGCGTAGTGCCCAGGGTGGCGATCAAGGGGGGCGGCAGGGAAAGTGCGGGCGCAAGCCATCCACTCGTTGCCAGATTGTAGTGGTGGCACAAACCTCGACTTAGGACAACGAACAAACTTAACCCACGCCACACAAAAAGTCCTCATTCCGGTGATATTCTCGTATTTATATAGTCGGAAGTGGTGCCATCTCTAGATGACAACTGAACAAAACTAAGGCCACTTTGTGTCGACCTTCGTCACAACAATTTCGTCCCAGCTCTTCTACTATAGGTTTCTGCTGTTCTATACGAAAACGCTGTTTCCGTCACATCTTCGCAGTAATCATACCCTAACTGCATTCCTGAAATATCGTAAATATTCACCGCTGCGAAAATTCCAACGTAATGATGTAACTCGCAAAATTTTCTGCTTGATTATGGTGTCCATGTAAAAAAATCTAAACTTTCTTCTTTGTGCCACTAAAACTATATCACCCTTGTGGAAACAAACTAACAAACAAAAAAACACACCTCACTATGTCATCCTCAAGGCGTCTGCTTATCGTTCGGGTTTAGTTTTTTCGGGTTTTAGCGTTAGCGACAGCGCACTTTCCCAAATGTAAATCGCCAGAACCTTTGGGAAGAGTTAGAGATGTACCAATTAGGGATAAGACGTGTCTTTGTAACGATTGCTACGCGTGTCACTCAGGACAGTTGACGCATGCATTATAATCATTTAAAAAGAACTTCTAGTTAGCGATGGTGGGCTGCAGGGCCGGTAATGCGACATCGAAGATAAAAAGAACACATGACCTCAACAGCACGTTAACTCCCACAGGCACAACAAAGAGTACAAAAAAAAACAAACCACCACTGCGCTAATACATGCAGCAACCTGCAGTATGCTCGGTCAACGGCAAATCGTACAGATTCTATTCTCTAGGAGTAAAGCTTAACGAAGTGTTTGTATCTGACAAAAGAACACCGCCTACCAAAAAGCAAGAATTTCTAGCTGCAGAGCATAAGGCAAAATTAGGTCGCATTTTACACCGATTTGACTTGCAGAATTGACACTTTCAATTCTGAGAAAACAATAAAGCAAGAAAGAAAATCTCTTTGCAGGCACAATGTTCAGCCTTTCACCATAATAAACGGTTGATGAACTGTTAAAAAAGGGGATGGGTTCTAGCGAGCATCGCCACATACCCACAACTTGGCATGGGGAGATTCTGGTAGTTTCAGGACGAACATATATAAAAAAGCACGGCCATGTTACGCATCCTGGTTTCTAATTATTCTTTGCATGTGGCAGGTATGCTGCCTGTACAACGTACACAGAGGGGAGACGGCACAATATCAGGCCGCACCGAATGACTCCGACGAAACAACGTCAGGGCGAGGAAGCTCCATGCCTCATTAGTTTACCAGTTGAACGCTTATGAAGTAGCGGAATGTCAATAAAAGAAATAAAGCTACTGATATCAATTATTGTAGGCCCCACTTGAAGTTCCCAGTTTAATAACGCATGAAATAACAAAAGAAGTCCAATAAACTAGGGTATACGGCCACTCTAGGCGGACTTTTTAACATCTTTGCAATGGCAGTGGTTGATGAGAAATATATAAATAAAAAAAGTCGTCAGAACCCACGTATCCAGGGAATCAACGTTATGTGAAGTATGAGGAGGGAATGTGTCTATTTAGTAATCGCTTTATTGAGCGAAACGTTGCGAAATGGCGCTGAAGATATCTACAATTGTGGGCACAGACATTTATGTTGAACAGTCACCTATGTCTTATGTTTACACTTGCGTACCAACGCCAATGGCAACACGTATATTGTCGCGGGGCTTTCACGTGGACGAAGGGACGAGACTAGATGTTCAGATGAAATTGTTTATTCAGCCGAACTTGTGACCGGTAAATGAGAAATCAGATCACAGCAACACACTGGTACTGATAGCGGTGAACAAAGCGTCAGCCGTGGATCAACTGACAAGCGGCGAAGCGCGTCGGCATTTATACATGTGGCGTCGAATATTCCAGTGTTATCACTGGTCGTCGCGCAACCTCTGAAATATTCTCGGGTGATCACGTTTTGCGCGCAATCTGAACAGGATGATCTACAATAATCGCGAACCTCATCGAGCAGTGAGGTGTAGTTTGTGCGTGGAAAGACCAGAAGTGGTAGGCTGATGTGTAGCGCTTGCGCTCGCGAAGATGGTAGCCCTAGGAGCTGTTACATAAATCAAGTTCAGTAGATGACACCTAATTAGAATTGACGGTATGCCAATGGGACGGCTGCATCATAGCAGTACATGGGTAATCTTCATGAAGTTGGATAGCCAGCATTACAACCACAATTAACGTTTCACCAGCAGTATGCCTGAATGGTGTCTTTTTACAAAGCAATATCGAGACGTGGCCTGGTTTTGTGGTATAAAACTTTATTGCCACGCAGAATGCTTGACTTTGATTCCTGTTGAGGCTCTGATATTTAATCTTTGCACTGATTGGCCCAATGCTGCCGATGTCCGCTTTTTTATTGGCGTTCTCGCGTTGACATTCCCAGTGTTCTCGCTGTTCCGGAATATACATCAACTGACAATCACCTGCGACACATACCCGAATACCTTGGCGCATACCTGCTCGTGGTGTACGGGCATTTGCCACACGTGTCTGGCGGAAAGGGTTTGACGACGTACGCGACGGGACTGTAATATTCTTCATGTGATGACCAGCGAGTCGTATTGACCAAACCATCTCACCCTTCCATGCTAATTTTTCTTCCCCCAAGTTAAGAGGGTGATCATGAGAGCACCGAGACGTAGGCGGCTGGATAGATAGATAGATAGATAGATAGATAGATAGATAGATAGACAGATAGATAGATAGATAGATACACGCTGAAAGTGCCCGCAGAAGGCAAGGAATGCTTTTCATTAAAAAAAACTTTGCATTAAAACAAATGAATTTACAAAATAACAGGCAGTGCGCAGAGTCTTTGTAAGTGTGGTGTGTAATCATGTTACTAAGTTATATTTCACCACCAAGTGATGCATGCTACACGCATATAATGATGTCGCGAATCGCTTTTGAACTTGAGTTGAAGTGTGCACACTCTACAAAATTTCGCAGTGGCGCTGAAACAGCGAGGTCCAGTAATAGGAGGTGTGTAATTCGTGCAATGAGAATATCAACGTGTTTATTCTACCTGTCTTGGTGAACCATGGGATCGTAAACTGCGTAATCTCTGGTCAAAAGGTGATAGTGGCCTAAACACATTTTTGCGATATCGGAAATTTCCGTCATTGCAAAAATAATGCAAATCATATTCTTCTTTCTTTATTTATTGTAGTCATAAGAAAAGTGGAAAGAAATTCACACTTTGCTTTTTTCCGCTCAAAGCATATAATTTCAGTGGAAAACTAAAAAAAATTTCTAGCAACGCAATTGTGGAGGCGTCTTGTGAAATTCTGCGAGTTTAGCTTCTTTTCCTTGTCGAGATAACGACACCCCTCTTATTCAGTTATGTGTTGCGAATAATGTAGGAAAGTGTTGTGGAAAAATACCCAACGGGGAATAAGAGATGCAGTTGCAGCAACGTTTTCGTGTCAATAAATATCAAGTGATTTTATTATAGATGGTTGACGCTTCTCTTGAAAGTGTTTGCTTCAACTGAACTTAAGGCTCACTTAAACTGGAGAGAATGATATAGCTTGTACTATGAAATCCCTGTTGCGAGACAAAAGACATTCGATGGTAACGGCAAGATAATGCCCGGATGAAAACTGGCGTGTGCTAACTTGCATGGGTGACTGGCATAAACAATAATTTTATATCCTAAGAAAGAATCTGACATTTCATGCTTACCGCTGAGGCCATAGAAGAAAGACAAAGAAAGTGGGCAAAACTTTTTATGTAAGTATTATTTGCTTTGGAACTGATTTGCCTTAGCAGACTATCGCAAAATTTCATTGTTTACTAAACCAGCAGAATGAATCGCTGCTCTGAAATATCTAAACTAGTGCGTTAGCCTTGGCGTAAGGTAAACAAAATGTTGAGGTAGAATCTTATTCTAAGAATGAACAATGAGCTTTTGGCGAGACAATGCGAAAAAAAGATCCTTTATTTCTTGACGTTGTTTGATGAAAATTTCTTGGAAGTAACTTCTCACAGAATGACTCCAATGAGCATATGAAGGGAACTGTTTACATTTAATTTGCCCATGACTGTTGCCATCCACCATGTAATAATTTATAAATGCTATTCACTTCGTGACAGTGCACCTGCAAGGCTGCTAATGTGATGGGTAGGATCAAAAGAGCGTACGACTTCAATAGCACGTCAACTCCCACTGACGTTCGTGGAAATACAACGAAGGACACAAGAAGTGTCACTAAGCCACAGATACGACAAGAGACTGTATGCTTTGTCAATGACAGACAGTAAATGCCTCATTCTCTAGTGTTAAGCCCACATATCCTTTGGGTCAGCGAAGAAAAAAAATGACGCTCGGCAAGCTGTTTAGCTGCAGAGCGCAAGGCTAACTTGGAGCCTATATTACAGCCAAGTGACTGGCGGAAAGTACGCCTGTCATGCTGTCAAGGCGTGATCCCACAAGGGTTGACAAGAACACAGTATTATGGGCTATATGTTGCCGCAAATATGCATGAGCATTGATCCCTATTCCCTGCATGTGGCGGCTATCAACCATTTCAAGCGTAAACCACGGGTAGACGTCACCGTGATGTTATTGGGGCAGGAACGCTCGAGAACGGAACACACAGTGCGCCAGTGCACGTAGAAACCTTCACACTTACATCACACTTTCACGCCACACGTGGACAAATATGCAGTTAACAAGTTAACACAGGGCACAAGAGTTATACTAGCAATAACTGTCTTTGAGCGATAAGTTTTTTCGCCGTGTAAGTGACGTGGACGCCGATGCTGGTCACTTGGAGACGGTGCGCCGCCTGGCTCGCTTGTAGTGCTCCGGGTGGGTCAGTCCTACCTTTGATCTGGTCCTCCGCTGCAACAGCAGCCGTAGAAGCACTTGGGGCTGGTAACTCAGCAGCAGCACTCCGCCACCATGTCTTGTCTCGGCAGCACCCTGAGGATTGTTCCAGCAGCCCCTCTCACGGTAGCAGTAACGGTGGCCCTCAGCGAAGACTCAATCCACTACTGTTGATGGCAGCGCGAACAGTGGCACCTCGCCTTCTCTCTGGGCCAGTCACCCAACCAGAGTTCTGATCTGCCACGAACGTTTCTCGGCCTTGAACAAGAACTATCGTGCACCACCAAAGGTTTGTTGGTCATTCCTCAGAGTCCTGACGCAACCCACCCCGGGGGATCAGCCATGAAACCGCCAAAGCGATGGGTCTCTCACTCTCGAGGCCATGGTTCACGAGCTGCCAGTGTCTTCGTTAACACAACACGGCACATACGCGCACTAACAAACACACTGAGCCACGGCACGGCACTTTATCATGGTGTTTGGGCTTCGGTTTCTTGTTCGTGCACCACATATTACCACAGGCACATCATAACGTCACGCGAGATGTCTCCTTTGGACAATCTTGGAGGGATTCAGTTGTGTCTTTTTTCAAAAAGAGCTGAGCACTTCTCAAACAGACATTCGCAATAGAAGAGAATAATAAAGGACGCCAAAATCGACAACTATATTTGATGTTCCTAGTTTACCAATATAGGAAAATAAACATGAAGTAATTTACACTGCACAGTCAAGATTGGTGAAGTTTTGGTGTTTCTTTTAATTGGAGTGGTTGAACAACATTGAAAACGTGGAAAGAGTAACAACAGTTAGGTCACCGAAACTCAATCTGTCTTTTCACAAGTGTAGGGTTTCAGTTTTTAATTACGTCAATTTCAGTACTAAATGACGCACACCTATATATAGACGTGTATGTTGACACCATTGTTGTTTTTCAACTCGCTGTGAAATGTTTTTGATCTTGAACTGGTATGTACACATTTTTTAAATATTTTTGAAGCACACGTCAGCCACATCCAGCAATGCGCGGTGCCTTCGTCATGCATTGTGAACGAAAACGCACTTATTCCGAAAGCAACCAACGTGACATTGTAATCTATGTAGTATATGGTGAAGAGATGACTCTACAAGTTAAGACACTGCTGAATCTAAAAATGTTGCACTTCGCGTGAGGATGCTGTTTCTGACCAGCTCATGACAAATTGATCATATTTGAAATTCGTTACTTTAATTTTGGCCCTCCTAAAGTGGACGTCAAGCAAGCCTTTGAAAAAGCGCCGCTCCAGAGCCCGGTATTCTTTAAAAATGTGAAATATTTGCACGGCTCACAAGATGAAAGAACTGGCGTTACCATTCGATGATAAGAATACTTATGTGACTATGCGAAAACGTCGCGTTTGGTATCATGGCGCTCTGTGATCATGACGTTGACAAGAGATGAGTTAAAAGAAATAGACACAAGCTCTTGGAACGCGTACCAGTAAAATGAATGCTTGATCTACTTAGTCATTGCATTTCAGTCTCAGGGTGAGCCAAGGAAGCACATTTCCGAGTAATGGTTGAAATACCTTGACATCGCAGTTAACTTATCACGAATCAATTGTCGCAAAGATTTCTGGAATCCGTCAAGACCGAGCATAGTCACTGGGGATTCCCGCGTGCTTTAAGAAGGATCACAAGGAGAAAGAAGTTGCGTAAGAAGCGTGCATCAAGACCTTGAGAGCATGTGATAAGCTAGCTAGTATGACTGTCGTACAATGTTAGTAGCTCTGGCTCGTAGACTAGGGAGAGGGCAACGCCACGTGGCACCACCCTGGGGCAGCAAGTGCATTTCATACTAATCGCACTCCTGATTTATGTACGCTGTTAACCAATAACAGGCTATGTGCTTTTCGACGCCAAACAATATGCAGCAGCAGCTTAAAAGGAAGTGATGAGAGGCCTTCTTACGCAAAAAAGATGCCCAATAAAGTTCTAACATAGGGCTTTTTTATTTATATTTGGCAGAACAAGGGAATCTAGGATACGTTAGAGCAGGCTATCCCAACAGCGCGGTTTCTTTCCCACGTCCTATATTTCCTTTGTAGCTTCCAGCGCGATTGTCGGGACGAGATAAGAGGCAAAGCGTTCAACTCGTGTGTTATATCCCAGTGTTTAGGCTCATTTTAAAGCAGTCGAGAAATTTCTGTGTCAGTTGATTCGTGATGCAATACACCGCGACACTGAGGTTACTCAACGATTACTAGGTCAAACGGTCGAGACCGCTTCGAGAGAGAAAGTCTTTTTTTTTACTCCTGGCAGGTTAATTTGTGTTCGCATCCATGTTCAAGCATTCATGTTCCAAAGAAAGGCGTATCAAGGCTTACGCGGCAGAGACAAGATGGTGCCTTGGGCGCAGGAGTAGCGACCAGCCACGTTCGTGGATGAAGCTGGCTGCAGGCTTCCACTTGGTGCCACATTAAGCTTCACCCTAGTGCGTGGCTTTTGCGGATAATCGCAAGGACGCATAAAGCAAACCCACCTGTCGGCCCATGAGATACCGAGCTTTGGCTTACGAACGACGAAAGGGCGTCCGGCTATTGCAGCTTACCCCTTCCACTAGGTGCGGCCAGGCTATACCACCGCGTTTGCTGTCGTCGCTTCTACAGTGGTCACCCGTCCTATGGCATCGACACCCACCCATGAGCCTACGGCGCCCGTGATTTTTCACGTCAAATGGTGAAACTGTTTTCTTGAAATTTTGTTACTCTGTAACATTCTTGTATTATTCGTGCTTTGTTTGCTCACAAGCTATTTTTCTTGACTGCTATTTGTCCTGGTGCTTCGCAAACGTAGTGGGAACAAAAAACCCGTATGAGTCCCGAAACGTACATGTGTTTCATTACCTTCACTTGGTCAGTGACTGCATAAACATCTTCAACATGATACCTGACCAGACGAACTTTGCTCGAACTCTTGACCACATATCTAGATATAGTGTGCTCGTCTTGTGTTAACGAAGGGCCTTGTTTTTCTCAATGACTACTTGTCATCGCTATTTCTCATGAATACGAAGCGTTTTGGCTTCTTGACAATGTTGTGCAAGCCTCATGATTGTACGTAGGTGCCACGCATTCCCTGGTGGTAAAAAAATACGCCTGGTACCACCGGGCTAAGATATGTTTTCTATCGAATTTGGACACAAAATGAAGCTCGAGCATTTGAAGTCCGTGGTGTTTGTCGCAGGAAGAACAAGCACTATCTGAAACGCGTCCTCCTCATCGGTGTCCGTGAAGCTTACGACAACGTCAGCCATTCAGCTATTGGCATAATGCAATGGGTGCAGCTACATTGACGTGTCGGTTATTTCATGAGATCCTATATGGAACAGCTCACGCTCTGCATCCGAATCAGCAAGAACTCAACATTTTGTTGCGATAGCAACTATATGGACACTCTCGGCTGGATTAAGCGGGAGACACATGGTGCGAATTCGGATGCAATTTGCCGTACGGCTTTAAATGTCAATAGCCGCATGCGACAGACGTACCAACCGGCTCCAACAGCATGCGGCGATGATTCGGACGCCGCACGTGCATGCAACTTGCTGAATGTAGCCACACGTCAACTGCGCCGGTCTGGCGGCCGCAGCCAATGGCAGCGCGGGAGCGTGACAAGGGGTGCCACAGGTGGGCGCCGTCATAGAACACCTGCCAGTTTAAAGAACGAAAACTGTACTTTTGGGCTGTTGTATGAAAATAACATGCAAATCGATAGCGCTGGCGTACTGAACTGCAATGCCGTGAGGTAAGATGGCGCTAGTAGTACTGTCATCATTATCATTAAACAGATGCTTTTTTTGCTGCAGGTGGGGGATGGGTCGCTGCTGGTTTGCGCCGCTCGTTTCCTCTGGCATTTCAATTTTGTTTTTTTCCTCGTCGCTGAATCGCGGTTCACTTGTGTAATTATAGCCAGGTGACCTAACTGGCCTCGATTGGCAAAAACAACGTCAATCAAGTAAGGTTTGCGTCTCTTTAAGCGAGAGTCCAAGCCAGTACAACCAATGTATACGGTCGGATCCGAACAAAACAAGTCACTCATACATATCAAAAGCTTTAAACCCATGTGCAAAGCCTATTGAAAGCTAACGAGCATATGCATATAACTGAACATCGAAACCATTGAATGAACGTCGCTCTCATTGTGTTGTGGCGTTCAAGTTTAATAGCGTGGCTTCAGGACAAAGGTCCGATTTCGCCGTCAGAGGCGGCGCTTGCCAAGTAGTGTTGATGTTAAAGTGAAGGGATTGTGTGATGTGGAATCGGGAAGGAAACTTGCATATTGCCGATTGATAACTCGCACAGTGAGAACAATGTAGTTTTGCTAAATTTGTTAAATAAATAATCACAGAGGCGTGCAGTTCTGAATCTTTATCGCTCGGCAGTGCTACATTGAGTACTTCACAAATGTGCAATGTTCGTGTAGACAGGGTACGCACTAGTTTTGATTCTCAGCCGTGAGCCCATATCATAGGTAGTATGTATGTAGGTGATGGGCCTAAAAGTATTTCAGGCTTGTTACAGTATTATTAGAGTTAAGTTACACAGTTACTACAGCTAAAATTTCTCGCCGCAAGCAATGACCGGTCTGCTGAGTATGCAGCGAACATGTATGCTAAAGAAACAGAGTTATGGAATGTGTGCTTGCAGATCGAAAATGCCCCATTCTAAGAAAATAAGCTTTAGGCATGCATTGTACATTTGTGTTGTTTGTACATCTTTGTTAATGCTCTTAAAGTACACTAAACAACTAATCAGCTCTGAGCACAATCTCCTTTTTGCATAGACATATCGATAGAACATGGGCACTCTCTTGCAAGCAAGCACTCCTGAAATCAATTGATGGCATATGATGTGAATCTGTCCATATACTGGATCAATAAAGGCCACATTTATTACACACTTGTTATTGTGCTTACTTTTTCAGTATACTTGTGCTTGAAAGCTTAAGTTGTTTTCTCCCTGCTACTTTTAGAGGTTAGGGCTTGAAATACGTACTATCTTGCAGTGTGGCTGTGGATAAGTCAAGAGCATGTATGTTTCAACTACCTGTGCGATTTCCTGGATTTTTTCATGACGGAGCACAGAATTTCACTTCGTAGTGGTAGACACTGTAGCTATGACAACTTAATTTAAACAGAAGTAGATGTGCTCCAAGAAATATGAGACGTTTCTCTGCTACATGAGAAAAAAAAAACAGTGCCACATCCAATGAACACAATCTTGCTCATCACGACAGCATTCACGTGTTTGAGAAAGCTGTGACGGAAGTGCTCGTGACCTTTATGATTTATTATTTTTGGAGCCAATTGAACATATGTGCAAAGCTAATGCAATTGAGTGCAGCCTTATGAGCTTTGGCGCATCTTTTTGTAAATTTGTATGAGCTAAACAACTAAGACAAAACAGTTATGGCTGTAGTTTGCAAACTGGGTCACAAGACACAATTAAATGTAGGAAAGCCTGTTAATGCCCCTGACTCCAAGGGTGTTCAATTTGTAATGCAAATAATAATTTTTGACGATTCACATGCTAAACGTGAAGTGATCATGAGTTGTACAGTAGTGGTAAATCTAGAGTGATTCTGGCTTCCATGGGTTAAAACAAGTGACATTGTAGACTCGCAGGAGACAAGACTGCTTGTCAAAGCATTCGTTCCGACACCTCGTGCTCACATATTTTTCATATTTTCAAGCTTTAATTTTTAAGGGTCACTTTGGTTCCCCTGCACAAATAGGAACTGGTTCACAGTTGTGTACGAGAAGTTCAGAACTTGTGCAGCACTAGTTCAGCAGTGCGACATCACAAGTAAACGAAAAGATCAAATCCTTATTTTCTGTTCGCTTGTTTTATTAAGGTGCCAACATCTTGGCAAAGCACGCCGCGTTTGTAGAGGCGGGTATGACATCTACGTCTAATGCTATGCCACTTGTTAAGCTGTGCGTGCGGCTGCACCAAACCAGTGCCGTCAGAGTAGGAGGTACAAGAAAATCATGAACTACAGGTTTCCCCATTCACTTTATCCCATGTACCAGCCTAAATAATCCACGCGCCATTGAAATAATCTGAGCACCAAGCCATTTAAATCATGTGCCAACTCAATTCAAGCGCCAACTCAATTAGGCCACGTGCCAGTGAGTTTAATCCAGGTGCCACCATGTTTATTCCAATTGCCAACTGCTTTATTTCAGGTGCCAGTCAGTGTAATCCATGCACCAGAAACACTTGGTTTTCCACTTTATGCAGTCTAATTGTCGGAATTAAGTTAACATGAAGCGACAGGAAGAACTTTTCTCTCGCCTTTACATGCTAGCGCTTTAGGTGCAGTGCTATATGAGGTGCAGTGCTATATTCCCATAATGTTTTGGTGCCATCGCTTCAAATAAAAAAAAGAACAGTGCGTATGATATGTATTTAGGGCGACTTAATGTATCTGCTCATAGATTCCATGTAAGTCTATATGCTTAATTATTGCGTTATTCTGGCTTATCTTCTACACCATCGCATATGCAGAGACTCATGTCGTCTGCTCAGCAGGTGGCACTTGGCTGCCGATTCGCTGAGGTGTTCGCAGTGGTCTGCTCAGCCCGATCAGAATGATGGTAACCGACGGATCATATTCTTTTGTTCTTGAAATCAGAAATAACAATTCAAAACTAAACTTGCATTCATTTGGGTTTATGTGGAATATGAATGCATCAAAGGAGATACTGCTGTTTTCATATAACAGACGATGATAGTGTTGCTGAAGCGTTTTTACTTGAAATACGTGTGTTTTATAGGATACACATAATTTTATTTTAATAAAAAGATAATAGGTAATATGAATGTAAAATACCACTTTCGTTGTCCACATCAGGATTATTTGTTTATGTCCTATGTGCACTGCAGGAAGAAACCATCTTCAAGTTATCTCTAATTTTCTCTGCGCCTTTAATGGCCTCCTAGTTTCTTCATTATATACCTGCTTTTGACCCTTCGCTGCCCACGGCTAGGTTTTACATATCTTGGTATGCATTTCGGCTTTCCAATAACCAAAGTCTGTTCTTTGCATTGCCTGTCCCATGGCCTGTCCCAGTCATGTGGGTTTATACAAATTCAATTATGAGCTTTAGTGACGAGCGAAAAATATTTGTTAACATGGTCCTGCTTTTATTTCGTTGCCATTAAAATGATTTCACTTGGGCGATGCACTCATATACAAACTTGTACATAGGAAAGTACCAACACTGCTGACGCGAAAAACGACAGGAATTTTTTTTTGAAAAATACCAGCGGCTAATACAAATAACAATAATTTATTCTACTTTGTGACTATTATCCTATATAATGCAAGTACTGCATTTCAATTGTACTGCCATAATTACGCCCCGTATTATGCTTTTTGTGCATAGATTAAACTGACTGGCACCTGAATTAAAGCCATAGGCAACTGGAATAAACATAGTGGCACTTAAATTAAACTGTCTGGCACGCGGCCTACTCAAGTTAGCGCTTAGATTAAATATGTTCACACTTGGATTAAATGTTTGACACATGGAATAAATCGATGGGCGTTTCGATTATTTTAATGAAATGCGGAATATTTAGGCTTGCACTTGGATTAAAGTGAGCACTAAAACCCGTTTTTTCAGTGCTGTACCTCTCCTACGCTTTTTGAAACGAATGGCACAGTTTAGAGGATGCCATTGTTGCAACACTGAAACGAATGGCGTTGTGAAGCACCTCGTAAAAGAATCATGTGGCGCAGGTGAATCGAACAAACTCTTGAGCACACGAGCGCCTTAGCATTTCACCCCCATCGAAATATGGCCACTGTAGCTGGGATCAAACCTGTGTTGTTGAGCTCAGCAGTGCCACACAATCTAATAGTGTTTCAGTTTCAACGTTATTAAAGTGTAGACTCCATGCTACAGTAGACAGCCAATGCTCGTGGCCAATCTAAAGCACCCCTTTACGATAAGCCTGATAAGACATTCACAAATACAGCATTGCATGTGTGAGGTTCGAGATGACCTGTTGTAGTGAACGGTCACATGTTTCAACTTGCTTTTAGAGTGGACATTCGGGGGTAGTCATACTGTTGTTGCATGGCAGTCTGGAAAAACCAGTACCATCACCAGATATTGATGAGCATATTAAAAGCATGAAATTTTCCGAAGCAAAAAAAGAACCTCAGGTAACTAGTAAAGAGCACTATGTTATACATATATGTAATTGTACCGCTTAATAAACGTATCACTCGGGGCTGCTGCTTCACAAGGCATGTCATGTAGTGGGTTCCTTGCCCATTGTACACAGCTGCTTCCATGTGAGGTAGGCCAGGAAGGTATGGCAAAAAAGAAGTGTTTCTGATTTAGGTGACGCTTTCTTTGTCACACTATAGCAAAACCACACTCATAAATATGTGATGCTTCTCATGTGCGCCTGTGGTAAACTATTAACTTGTAAGTTTTTTTTTGCACTAATATATAGGCTAGCTACGAAGACACATGCGAGGCGACAGTGATGTATTTGTCTTCTCTCATCGGAACGGCCTGGTTTATGTTACCTGGCGATACAATTTCAGAATTAACTACATATTGAGTCAGCGACTTGCTCCCACGGGAAGCCACGCCGCAAGTAACGCATGTTTTTTCGGTGACAGATTGACATGTTAAAAGTTTTAATGTTTAATATTGCAATGCACTGCCGCCGTGTGACGTCTACGCAGTCTTTGGAAAAAAAAAACTACATATGTTGAAATTGACCAACTAGCCCAGCAAGCAACCATTCTTTTAAAAAAAACTGCAGTGGTTTCTACTCACCAGCCTGTGATTCTCGGGCTTGTAACGAGTGTTCATCAAATGAGAGCTTCAATGGTTGCTTCGTTCCCCGGAAGTCACTTAAATTCCCTTCGCGAAAGCATTCGAACGCTTCAAAAGAAACAGAACGAAGTAGAGTGTGTCGGCCGGCAGTTTGCTTTGGAAAATCTTTATTGCGACAGTCCGAGGGCGTGTGCCGTAGCACACGGTGGGCCACTCCCACGATGGGACAGTAAGGCTAAGACCTAGCGCCGTATCGTGGGCTCTCTGGACAGCCCAAAGTTGCGATGATATGTCCGGACTCTGGAGAGAGAAGTCCCACTTTTTGGACAATGCTGTATCGGTGCCGCGTACCGAAGGGAACTCCCAGAGAGTGTGATTTAAGGAGGCTGAACCACGACATTTTGGACACGAGTTGGTTAAATAAACCTCAGGGTAAAGCCTGTGGAGAAAGGCAAGCTTAGGGTACGTTTCTGTTTGAAGTAATCGCAATGTAAGAGCCTGCGCTCTATTTAGCTTCCTATGTGGAGGTGGAAAGATTCTCCTATCCATAGCGAAATGTTGGGCAATTTCATTGTATGTAGTTGGTGGATCCCAGTTTACGAATTCTCCAGTTTGACCCAAATGTCCTCCATGGCCGCGGACAGCTAACCCTCGCGCTTTGGAGTGGGCCAACACATTGAAATTGATAATTCCTCCGTCCATGTGAGTCGGGAACCATGTAAGGGTACGGGTTGTAAGCGACTTATCACCGAGTAGGTTTTCGGCCTCTTTGCACACAGCTCCGACACTGAAGGCACGAATGGCAGCTCCGGAATCGCTAAATATATGTTCATGATGCTCACCTAAAAGAGCCAAGGCAATGGCAACATGCCCAGCTGCATTGGCAGTTTTGGCGCATACCAACGCCGCATTTATTGTAGCCCCTTTGTGGTTGATTGCCGTGAATCGGTTTCTACCGTGAATCGAGAATCTATCACGTGAATCCGTCTCTCTGACGGAATCGGTCAATACCGACTCCGGTATCTACCGTGAATCGGTCTCTCTGGTCATCATATTGCGCCGCGCCTACGAAACAGGCACCCCCGTCGAAATCCGCTATACTTGGCAGAAAAGGGCCCGAGCGCGCGCTCTCCTCCTTCCGAAATTTCGTTGGGGGTGCATGTTCCGCGGGGCAGGCAAGACAATGATGTTCTTCTCCTGATCCCTCGTCAACCCTTGGTACAGGGCCTGAATCTGAGCTGGTGAAATACTCATATCCGCCAGAATCGTCCTCCCCGCTTTTGAGCCAGACAGCCTAATTACCTGTGCTCTTTCTTGCGCTTCGCGATTTATTCCCAGCTGCCAGAGATGATCGGTCTGGGTGTAGCTGGGGAGCCCAAGGGCATTTTTTACCACTCTCCTTATCATTGTATTAAGCTTGTCTCCTTCTGTTCTTTTCCAAACATGCATTGCAGCCACATATGCAAAATGATACAGAAGAAAAGGATGTATATAAGCCTGAACAAGTTGTCCTGATAGTCTTGCCCTTCGATTAGTCGCCCACATTATGAGCCTAATAACACAATCTGTCATTTTCGCTAGCCTTTGAATCGTGATGTTAATGGTGCCCGTTGCTTCTAGCGTCATACCTATATAATATCCGAATGGAAGCGACTTTGGGAATTGATCGTCCACTTTTGGTACGTAGGTGGATGTCTGTCTCTAGGGGCAGCACCCAAACTCGCGGTCGACGGCCCTTCCTGACCGGGTTATAGAGGAGAAGCTCAGACTTTTCCGGAGAGCAGGAAAAGCTTGTGTCCTCCACAAGACCCTCAGTGTGTCGATGGCCTCTTGCAGGGCAGCCTTTAGAGCACCATCACATCCCGTCTACACCAGATGGTGATATCATTGGCATAAATTGTGCGACCAACATCTGAAATTTCAGAAAGCAGCCTCGAGAGACCAGCCATGACGGTGTTAAAAAGTAAAGGTGGTAGAACAAATTCCTGCGGGGTGCCCCTATTTCCCAGATCTTGCACATCCGATTTTATACATCTCTAACTTTAGGTATGGCTTTTAGACCACTCAAGAAGGATCTGAGAAACGCACGAAATGAGGAACCTAGGTTGAGACAAGAAATTGCATTCAAAATAAAATCATGACAGACATTATCAAATGCTTTTTTATATCCAAGTCTAGGGTTTGAGTCATTTGCATTAGCAATGTTGTTTACATGATCATACTTTCGTGCGGAGTAAGCACATGGGAGCAGCGTCTGCGAAAATTCGGTGGTATGCCACCGCCGCGCCGAGCCCCATGAAGCGGATAAGTGCGTCGCAACTGTCAAGAAATGCTCTAATTGCAATGGATTCCATGAAGCCACATTGAAGGACTGCCCACGGATTCAGAAGGAAATCGCCATCTTGAAGGAGATGGTGCGCGATCACTCATCTCATCGAGAAGCCGCAGCTAAAGTCAGAAGGCGTCGTTTACGTCGACGTCGGTCTTCAAGGACGCCCGCTACCTCCTCGACACGTTTGCCTGATCCCTCATCAGTACCACCTCCTTTCCCTCCCAGACCACATGCCGTAAGAAAGGCTGTAAAGGACAAAGCCAGTGAGCATACCCTAACTGCGACAGAGTGGCCTGCACTTCCAAGGGAAGCAGCATCAAGCGAACCGAAGAAGTTTCATGACGACCAGTCCGCGATCCCGGTTCGAGATCTTTCCAACCAAGACAGGTAAGTGACTGCAATCGTGCAATCATTAATTGCCACGATTCGCACGCTACTGAGCAGCATACAATCTCCGTCTGCTAAGAGTGCACTGCAAATACTTGGTGCACTGAATCCAGTTCTTGCTAACGTTGTATAAGCACAATGGCTCAACAAAATCTCATCTTCCGCACTGAAGTTAAAAAAGCGTCGATTTTCAGTGGAATGCCAGAGGCATGAAGTCCCGTATCTTGGACTTTCGCCAATTTGTTCGGGCCAATCAATTCCCTATACTTGTCATATGTGAACCAAACGTATCAACGCCTTATAGATTGTCCGGTTATGAAGCTTTTTGTTCAGCCGCTTGCGAAGAACGAAGCAAAGTAATTGTTTACATTCGCACAGACTTGACTTATCTTTAGCACCCAATAAGTTCAAATGACGACGATCAGTACGTGTGTCTTCGTGTAAAGAAGAATGCAGTTTTGTTCACGCTTATTGGTGGATATATATCTCCGTCATCGCGATTTGACTGTGACAGATTAAAAGATATCCTAATGAGGACCGATGGCCTTTGGATCATCACCGGTGACTTCAACGCCCATCGCATGCTTTGGGGGAGCACTAGGATGAATGCCAGGGGCCGGAACATTGTTACATTCGCTTCCGATTACGACCTTTCTATCATGAACGATGGTACCCCCACATATCTGCGGGATCTCACGTATGGCAGCTGCCTTGACCTGACATTGGTGTCACGGTGCTTCTCTCACAAAGTTAAATGGTTTTGCGATATTGTGACTCATGGGAGTGATCACATACCCACCTACGTGACGATTGATGGTATCATAAAAATTTCTCTTCCGGTGTTGTAATTGGCACTGACTGGTCGTTGTTTACATCGCGTGTTGAGGACGCTTGCCAAGAAGGCCTCGCCTGTAGCCTGGAAAATACCATAGCGGAAGCTATGCAAGCGTCCAAATGTAAATTACCATTTTCGTCTAAAATAACACTGTTTGACATCGAACTGGAAAGATTACGATTTATACGAAGGCGTGCTGAACGGCGATTTAGACGCACAAGATCAATTTACGATCTGAGGGAAGCAAGGTGGCTCCAGGAAAAGATTCAACGACCCATTTACAAGCTGGAGAGCGAACGCTGGAAAGCATTCTGCGAATCTCTAGACCCTCATAAACCGCTGTCATATATCTGGATAACAGTTCGTGGTCTTCGCTCCTCTCCGCAACAACGGCACCCTTTTATAGCTTTGGCACTCCATCATAGAAAAAACAGAACTCGAGGTGGCTGAAGAATTTTGCACGAGAGTTGCCGGGAATATTATGAACGAGAGCATCGACGCCGTGATCGTTCCTGAGACGCGATTACCAGAAATGGACATTCCATTCACCATGGAAGAAAGGGAAGGTGCGTTAGTCGCTTCTAAGCGCATGTCATCGCCAGGTCCTGATGGTATTACTTATAGTGTGTTGTGACACCTTGGACAAAAAGCCAGAAAAGAACTTTAGACATACTTTAACAACTCCTGGCTCAGCGGCAGTGTTCCCCGAGAATGGAAAATAAGTCGATTAATACCACTTTTGAAATCGGGAAAATCACCATTGGACTTGACAGCGTATCGCCCTATTGCCCTCGCAAGCTGCCTCGGAAAAGTGATGGAAAGAATGGTTCTATTTTGCCTCGAGTGGTACTTGGAACGATACACCGAATACCCTTCTTGCATGGCAGCCTTTCGTCGGGGCCGCTCCTCCATCGACTGTGTCCTTGACTTATCGACATTTGTGCAACAAGAAAAAATTGCAAGCGCATATCAGTGGCACTCTTTCTTGACGTGAAGGGTGCATATGATAATGTAGCTCACGATGCCATCCTCACTTCTCTCGCAGCAATCAATGGGCATTGGTGGACGAATGTTTCAATGGATAAAAGATTATATAACTGGCAGGGGTTTCTTTGTGCAAACATATGAGGGCGCAACTGCTGAACATCACACCTACTGCGGAGTACCTCAGGGAGGTTTTTTAAGCTCCACATTGTTCAATGTGGCCCTCATTGGTCTGGTGAGGGTTCTGCCAAAGTCGGTGTGCCTATCCATATACGCCGATGATATTTGCCTCTGGAGTGCTGCAGTTACTCGCCCCCAGGTGTGCACGAATACAGCGGGCAGCAACCCTCAAAACAGCCTACCTTCAGAAACAAGGCCTAACTAATCAACTGTGAAGTGCGCGTTGATGGCGTTTACACGCAAACCAATGACGCCATACCCTGTTTACATCAATGGGCAGAGTGTCAAATATGCACGGACGCATCGTTTCCTGGGCATAATAATCGACAGAAGTCTTTCGTGGAGCCCACATTGTGCGTACTTGAAGAAGAGACTGCTATCTATTGTGCATATAATGAAATTCATGTGCGGGAAAGCATGGGGAACTTCTGTGGCCTCCATGCTACAGCTGTACAGGGCCCTATTTCTGGGTCTATTGCGCTACAGCTTGCCGGTACTGACTAACACTTGCAAATCCAATACTCATTCATTGGAGAGTTTGCAGGGTCAGGCACTGCGTATCTGCCTAGGACTGCCCCGATGCGCTTCTACTTATGCCACAATCATGCTTGCCAAAGACCATCCGGTCAGGACATATATAGTTGTGGATTGCCTCAGAGCGCACATTCGACATGCTAGCCGTGTCCCCGACCACCACTTGGCCCTTCTACCCTCCGGAAGACCACGTCCTACGTTTTCAGACGTCATAGCCAAGCACCTAAACAGCATTCCATCAGGATATATGCCAGCTGCGAGAATGGCATGTCCTTTGTGGTGCCTCGACCAGCCGCAAGTACGTCTAGAAATTCCGGGAATCAAAAAGAAAAGCAATCACTCCAGAGTAGCATTGAAGAAAGCAACACTGCTATTATTACATGAGTTGTACTTAGACCGAACACAGATATACACTGATGGGTCCGTCTCGTCCAGCAGCTCATCAGGTGCCGCTGTAATTCCGGCTGCAGCAATGACAATCAAGTTTAAATTGTCGCATATGACTACATCTACGGCATCAGAGCTTGCTGCTATAAGGGCTGCTTTACAATATCTCGTTCAAGAACGTCCAGGAAAATAGGTCATATTCTGTGATTCGAAGGCAGTGCTTCAGAGTTTGCAGTCTGCCATGCATAGGATGAGTCATGACCAATTGGTATAAGAAAAAATACATTGCCATCATGAAGCTCTAGCACGAGGGCATGATATTATATATCGATGGCTACCTGGACATATCGGTATTACCGGAAATCAATTAGCCGATAATGCAGCCCGCTCAGCTCATGAAGGAACTCGTGTAGTCCCGATTCATCTATCAAGGAATGATGCAGCAAGACAACTTTACGTGCTGGCTCGAGATCTCACACGCACGTTCTGGTCGTCTACCAGCTTCCAAAGGTGTCAATTTTATGAACTGGATCCTTCACTCAAGCTAAAGCTACCATCACAACTTTCCCGCTCCAATGCGACACTGTTATGCCGCCTTTGGTTGGGTGTTGCATTTACAAAGGTGTACTCCTTTCGCATTGGTATGGCAGACACTCCTACATGCGACTACTGCGGAGCTGAAGAGACCATCGAACACGTCCTGTGCAGCTGCGCTTGCTACGACACACAGCGATGCCAGCTCCGGATGGTTTTGAATCAACTTGACCCCGGACCATTTTGCGTGCAGAAGATACTAGGACCTTGGGCATCTGCCTCAGTTGCGCAGAAAGCAACTAAAGCACTGCTACTTTACCTAAAGTCAACAAACCTGAGCGAACACCTGCAGACTGTGTGTGCTCCCCGAGTGTGCTCGTGATTTTGTGTACCTTCTCATCTCTCTGCAACCTCTTTTCTCCCCTTTATCCCTTACCCAGTGCAGGGTAGCAAACCGGATGTGCGTCTGGTTAACCTCCCTGCCTTTCCTTGCATTTTTATCTCTCTCTCTGTCGTGCAGAGTCTGTTATATTGGGCAAACTGGAAGATGCCTCAACGACAAATTGCGTGAGCATGCGTGCAATGTTCGCAGCGCCAACGATGGTTTTCTGGTTAGCGTGTCACTAGATGTGGCTGTGAAGTACAGTTTGATCACATAGTCGTACTTTACAAACACAAGGATGACCTCAGAAGGCTTATAATTGAGGCAGCATAGATAGCGCGTGAACACCTTGCGTCAGCAAACCATCGTTAGCTCTGTCCAATAAGGAGCTAGCATTTTTATACTGTAGCAGATGCCATAGGATATAAGTAATCATTCTAAAGCACAGTAGGCGTTGGTAGGGTGAGGCTGACGTACGAAGAACTTTTATCGGTTCTGTTATTTTGGTCCGTGATTTGGTCTTATCGTTTGTACCATGACACTGTTTATTTTGTCAGTGTATATCATAAATAGTTTTCGAATAAATTATTAGTTGTCAGTAAGCGCTTGTCCTTGTCTTTCTGTCCGCGTCTAGGTAGCGCGCTCTCATTTCAAAAAGGCAGTCATGTACGGCATCATTTACCTCCACCTCGTAACGTTTTGCTTATTTTAAAGTGGCATGTCAACATTTCTCATTGCTTCGCATATCATCGATTCCGACTGTACGTGGGATCTGCCAATTTTTTGGATATAGAAGTTGCCTGCGGCATCAAAAACATTAGATAAACTGCTTCTGACGTGAAATAACTTATGATTGAATAAAGAGGTGGCTTGAAATGGGCTTTATCTGCAAGGCAACGCCTGTTTTTGACGAACGACGAGATGTCGAGTCGTGATGGAAGCTGATTTCGCAAGTAAACAAACAGTGGCACCGACCATCTCGGCAAACCGGCCCGCTTTGTTCCCGCCTTTGTTCTTCATATCGAGTAGGTCTATTGAACCAGTTGCACGTGTGAAAGCGCCATATAAGTGTACAAGTTTTTATCGTGTTGGTAAAAGAAGCGCTCGAAAATGAGATCACGTTGAAAAAGGAGCGGCGCTACCGAGAACGTCGGCCTTGCTAGGCCTTCGCTCGAAGTCGATAATGAATGTGGGCTCTGTCGATGTTTGTTGCTTGCGAAGAGAGAGAGAGATTGACATTATTTAAATATATCCTGAGGAGGCTGAGAAAGGGCCATTCAGACCCTTAATTCAACCTGGAGGCTCCGCCCAGGATGGCGCTGGCAGCCGAAGGCTTGTAGCGATGTCCCGGGCCTTCTGGACCGCCTGTGGTTGCAGCTTGTATTGATTGCTCTTGAGGGCTTCCTGCCACGCCTCTTGGGTATTCAGTTGTGCTGCGCTATGGGTGGGGCAAAGCCAGAGCATGTGTTCGAAATTGCAATAGGGATGGTTGCATAGGGAGCATGTGGGCGGTGTGTCGGGCTCGACTCTGTGTAAGGTGGATGGTGTTATGTACGTACGTGTTTGCAATCTTCTGAGAGTTAGAGCTTGTGCTTTGTTAAGTTTTGGGTGTGGTGCTGGGAAGGCACGTCTTTGTCCCCGGTAATGTGAAGTGATCTCGTGGTATGTGAGTGCTTTGTCCTGGCTGCAGAGATTCTCGTACCGCTCACTCATCGAGGGGTCGTTGTCCGCGGCGCGGCGTGTGAGCTCACGCGCCAGGCGGTTGACCTCTTCGTTGGGATTGCAGTGTTCGAGTCCCGGTAACTGTCCCATGTGGGCTGGGAACCAGGATACGTAGATTTGAGCTTTCTCTTCCCTAACAAGGGTTTCTTTGCTTTCGTACTCTCTTATTGCGTTGGCGGTGAGTTTTCCAGTGCTTCCAGTTGTTAGGCCAGCCGCGAACGTTCGTGCCGCCATCTAAGAGTCTGTGTATATTGTGGAGTAGGCTTGGCAGCTATGCAAGGCTAGTGCGATCGCCATTTCCTCTGCTTCGTGAACATGGCTTGTTTGGACGGTTGCCGCGTTTATGAGGTTTCCGTCTATATCAACGACCGCTATAGCAAATGCCTCTCTGCCATAGTAGCGGGCGGCATCTACGAATAGAGCGTGCGTGTTGTGTTTTTTTGCCTTGTTTATCAGCGCCCTCGCTCTGTTCTTCCTTCGCCCTTTGTTGAACGAAGGGTGAACATTGCGGGGGATTGGCTCAACCCTAATGTGTTTCTTCACGTCATTACCAAGTTGTGTTCTTTTCTCTCGTTGAAAAATTGGGCAAATGCCTGCGTCTCGTAGGATGAGATGGCCTGCCTGCGTCAACGACAGGCGTGTGATCTGTGCCACTCTCTGAGCCTCAAAAATTTCTTCGGCTGTGTTGTGCAGACCAAGTTGCTCGAGTTTCTCGTTGCTCGTGCTATTGGGCAAGCCGAGTGCCGTTTTCAGTCCCTTGCGGAGCATGAAGTCGACCTTTTTGATTTCAGCCTTCGTAAGTTTCAGAAACGGGAATGCGTATGCTACGTGACTTACGAGAAAGGCGTGATACGCCTTCATGATGTTGTCTTCTAGGAGGCCTGCTCTCTTGTTCGCGATTCTAGCAATGCCTCTTGAAAAATTGTTCGTGCTTTTTTCAAGGTGCTTGAGTGCTTCTTTGTTGTGGCCCTCCTTGGCGCTTAACGTTAGCTCTAGTACTTTGACCGTATATACTTGCCGTATCGTTTGGTTTTTCTCAGCTTTGAGCACTACTTGCTGCTCCTCTTCGCCCGAATTCCGTGGAGGGTGAAAGAGCGCTGGAGTAGATTTAGTGGGGGACAGTGCGAGTCCAGTTGGCTTAAGAAATTCTTCAGTTGTAGTCAATGCTTGTTGAAGGATTCCTTCCAAGGGACCATATGAGTGGGCACATGGGACCCATATGGTAATATCATTCGCGTATATGGCATGGTGCACGGATGGGATTTGAGCAAGCTTCTCCGACAACTTGTGCATCGCCACATTAAAGATCAATGGCGAGAGCACTGGCCCTTGTGGGGTGCCGATATTTCCGAGTCGTTCGGGTTCGCCGCATTGCTCTCCTATGCGTATGGTGGCGGTTTGGTTCGCCAGAAAGCCTTTAATGTAGTTGTAGAATTTCTCGCCTAGGTTCACGTGTGATATTTCACCCAGTATGTGTTCATGTTTTACGGTGTAAAAGGCCTTGGCGAAGTCCAGGGCTAATATGGCTTTGGGCGTGTGGAGGATCGCTTGCAAAGACGTAGCTTTGTTAGCGATGTTTTTAGACAACAAAACAGAGGTGCACCAGCTTCTTTATTTTGTGCCTAATAAAGAGGATACGATGTCTTCCGAGCGTGCAAGCTGAGGGACCGCATGTGGGCGGAGCCTGAGCCCTGATGGCTGTTCGTCCCATGCGTCGTAAATCGTCGTATGCGGCTTGCGGCGCCGCGCGCCGCACCGGATGCCGAATTGATCATGTGTCTCCCGCTTTAGACCACCTGCGTCAGCGTCATACACCATATATATATATATATATATATATATATATATATATATATATACTTATCATCATCATCAGCCTGACTACGTCCACTGCAGGACAAAGGCCTCTTCCATGTTCCGCCAGTTAACCCGGTCCTGTGCTTGCTGCTGCCAATTTATACCCGCAAACTTCTTAATCTCATCTGCCCACCTAACCTTCTGTCTCCCCCTAACCCGCTTCCCTTCTCTGGGAATCCAGTCAGTTACCCTTGATGACCAGCGGTTATTCTGTCTACGCGCTACATGCTCTGCCCATGTCCATTTCTTCTTCTTAATTTCAGCTATGATATCCTTAACCCCCGTTTGTTCCCTAATCCACTCTGCTCTCTTCTTGTCTCTTAAGGTTACACCTACCATTTTTCTTTCCATTGCTCGCTGCGTCGTCCTCAATTTAAGCTGAACCCTCTTTGTGAGTCTCCAGGTTTCTGCTCCGTAGCTAAGTACCGGCAAGATACAGCTGTTATATACCTTCCTCTTGAGGGATAGTGGCAATATACCTGTCATTATTTGAGAGTACTTGCCGAATGTGCTCCACCCCATTCTTATTCTTCTAGTTACTTCAATCTCGTGGTTCGGCTCTGCAGTTATTACCTGCCCTAAGCAGACATATTCTTTTACAACTTCAAGTGCACTATTACCTATCTCGAAGCGCTGCTCCTTGCCGAGGTTGTTGTACATTACTTTCGTTTTCTGCAGATTAATTTTAAGACCCACCTTTCTGCTCTCCTTGTCTAACTCCGTAATCATGAGTTGCAATTCGTTCCCCGAGTTACTCAGCAATGCAATGTCATCGGCGAAGCGCAGGTTACTAAGGTATTCTCCATTGACTCTTATCCCTAACTGTTCCCATTCTAGGCTTCTGAAAACCTCCTGTAAGCACGCGGTAAATAGCATTGGGGAAATTGTGTCCCCCTGCCTTACACTCTTCTTGATTGGTATTCTGTTGCTTTCTTTATGAAGCACTATCCCCTGTTGATCCCCTGTAGATTTATTCCAGAATGTTTATATATACTTCATCTACGCCCTGATTCCGCAGTGTTTGCATGACTACTGAATCAAACGCCTTCTCGTAATCTATGAAGGCTATGTATAGTGGTTGGTTATACTCTGAACATTTCTCTATTACCATCATCTTAATACATAAGAAAGGAGATGACAAGGACTTGAAGAATTACAGGCCGATCAGCTTGTTCTCTGTAGTATACAAGCTATTTACAAAGGTAATTGCTAGCAAAGTAAAAAAAAACAAACATTACAATTCAATCAACCAAAGAAACAAGCAGGATTTCGAACAGGCTACTCAAAAATTGACCACATTCATACTATCAATCAGGTAATAGAGAAATGCTCAGAGTATATATATATATATATATATATATATATATATATATATATATATATATATATATATATATATATATATATATATATATTAACAATTGACAACACTCATACTATCAATCAGGTAATAGAGAAATGCTCAGAGTATATATATATATATATATATATATATATATATATATATATATATATATATATATATATATAGCGGCACTTTCTCTAACCTTCAAACATCATGCTATTTTATTTATATCTACCACTTACCCCTGTTGGCAGGCATCTCGGGGGGAGGGGAACTATCGTGTTTTCAGCACCATCAGCAAGACGGCGCAATGAGCGCACGGCGGCTCTCATCTTTCACGCGTACTTTGACCCACTGAAAGGAGATGGTGCACAATCTCTGGCGCGCCCTTATCTACCCGTAAGGAGGATCATACGTCTTGGCTGGCGTTGGGCTTGCACTGGAACAATTCTGTTGTAGTTACAGAGCCCACAAAATTCACTGCAATCGTTGCGCAACTTCTGTTTGCGAAAAGGACGCGCTAGTCAGATTTAGCGAAGTAACAACTGAGACGCCTATTCGCGTTCACTTGTACCTGTGAGTACGTTTCGTGCGTATTTTGTCCGCGAGAAACGCGGGGCACGTTTCGAACTCCTTGCCATTCTGCCCATGACCTTCCAATTTGTTGCTAACGCGTTCATGCTACGCCTTAGTGGCAGATCTGTGACTTTTTTTTGAAGCGCAGCGTGCCGCAGGACGTCCGATACTGTTTAGTATTTCTCCATAATCTCCTGCGAAGCAACTCGCTATCTGACGTTCTGTTTCAGTAATGATTGGAGGAGACGTACTTTGAGCACAATTCATTGTACTGACACAATCATCTCATAATGTTATTTTTGGAATAGAACCTTCTTCGCAAATGCGGCGCTACGTTTAAGTGTGGGGCTAGCAATATTATTGCCCAAAACGCGTTGCCCGCTGCCGTAATTGACAATTTCAAGACTGGACCAGCCGTCGTTCTTTCATTCTCTAAAGATGCATTGATTCCTTGTCTCTGAGTCATGTTTGTTATTGTGTGCTCTTCCCGCGTCCTGTTGGAATCTTGCACCTATCCAGTGGAACCATATTATACCAACACGCTTAAAAACAATGTGCGTTCTTCGGTTGAATATTTAGATAATCTCGGTGCTTTCAAGTGACAGTCAACGCGTCTTCTGAGTCTGAGTCTGACAGCCGGACGCAAATTGAGAATGTTTAAGGAACACACCGCAACTGGCGACTGAATGCTTGAAAGGTCTTCAGACATATTCGTCTACCAACGCTTGATTATTCAACCCATTTGCTCTGCCCGATGAGAAAAAATTGGCAGCATATCCACGGAGTGAATGATGGAGAGTGGGGCGAAGCATTCGTCCGTCCATTTGTTCTTGCTTCCGTCCGTCCATGCATCCGTCTGTTTGACCATCCATGCGTCCACCAACCCGTCCGTGCGTGCGTCTGTTCATGCGTCTGTTTGTGCGTCCGTCTCTGCGTTCATCCATGCATCCGCCCCTGCATCCGTTCATGCGTCCATCCATGCATCTGTCTGTGTGTCCGTTCGTCCATCTATTCAACACTTCAAGTACCACCATCTCGCATTTTTTCATCATGTATTCCCCGTATAGAAGCACCGCCATCCAGCGGACATTCCAAGGACTAAACGAGATGTGGCACATGCACACTTTCTTACGGCTAGCGCTTCGGGTCTACTTCCCACCTTTAACCACCTCGAGTTCATGGTATATACTAGTTCCCTGTATTCCTGTCACTGCGGCCAAACGCTCGGTAAACCTTTCTAAAACCAAGGAGGTTACGCCCAGCGAGTATAACGTAGCAACCTTTTCCTGTCAGATTGTGCTCAATGTGCATGTCAATGGCTGTTGATGGGAAATGAGAGACAGGAGAATTCGGCTTTTACTTTCTTACGGCTTGCGCTTCGTATCTACTTCCCACCTTTAACCACCTAGAGTTCATGGTATATACTAGTTCACTGTATTCATGGCACTGCGACTCAACGTTTGCTAAACCTTTCTGAAACTAAGGAGGTTAAAACCAACGAGTATAATGTAGCAACCCTTTCTTCTCAGATAGTGCTCAATGTACATGCCAATGGCTGCCAATGGGGATTCCAGCATGTGCGTTAACTAAAAACCGAATGCTCCTGTCTCTCATTCCCCATTAGCGTCTATTGGCATGTACATTGAGCACTATTTTTTTTAAGCAACACACAGAAGAAATCTCCCACTGGCACCACCTTGGAGGTCAAAACGTAACAATTGTTACAAACTACGACTACGAGGGACGAACGGGTGCCGCTATAAAAAGCTTCGCCCCTGAAAGTCACTGTCTTCTACAGAGAAGGATTTCCTTCAAAGTGTGTTCATCGAATACGCGCTATTGTTTGAGTTTTGCTAAACGTAATCATTGTCTTACTTGGCCTGAATCCTGTATATACCACCGTATTAATATGCTATGCGTTACACAACACGCTAGAAGCCTTACCGCGTATACCTATCGAAAATAAAAGTAATGGCCGAACAGGTCAACGAAATGCTGGAGAAGAGCGTTTGTAGGAATCTCACAGTCCCTGGGCAGCTCTTGTTATACTTTTCAAAAAGAAGGAAATCCTCTGGAGATTGTCGACTACCGCCACTTTAACACCAGCGAAGAGGAAGGGGGGTCAGCCGGGACACAATGGGACGAAAATTTGAAAATAGTCAATATATATTTTCATTCCATTCGTTAAATTACACAATAATGCAGAAACTTTCCTTTCGTTATCGGGTATATCGTACATAAATATGACCATGTTGCCACAGTTCGAAGTTTATTGTAGAAAAAATGAAGAAAAAGCAGCAGGTGGCTCCTTTTGCCTCAGCTTGTAGGGCGAAACGAGACAGCGTGAAAAATTTCACCTCTTCGTTCGTTCCAGTATAAGCGCTTGCAATTCACTTCATGTGCCTTTACGCAGTCCTTATAAGTCCAGTTCATGCACTCCATGCCTTGAATCCGGACAGGTTTCTTGTCCGTGCACCACATATTATCACATGCATATCATAACGTCCCACCAGATGTCTCCCATGGACAACTGTGGAGTGATTCGGTTCTGTCTCTTCCTTGAAAAAAAGCTGAGCACTTCTCGAGCAGAGATTCACCATGGAAGAGAATAACAAGGACGATGAATTAGACAACTATATTTCACGTTCCTAGTTTACCGACCCGGAAAATTAAACATGATGAAGAAATCTACAATGCACAGTCAGGATTGGTGAAATTTTGGCATTTCTTGCATTCGGAGTGGTGGAAAAGCAGTGAAAACGAGAAAAAAGTACGCACAGTTTGAACACTGAAACTCAATCTGCTTTTCCACAAGTGTGGCGTTTCAGTATTTAATCACTTCAATTTCAGTACTAACTGACGTGCACCTACACGTGTATGTGGACGCCATAGTCTTTTTTCAATTCGAACTGAAATGTTTTTCAACTTGAACTGATGTGCACAAAATTTATTCAATATTTCTGAAGCACACGTCAGCAACAACCAGTAATACGCGGTGCCTTCATCACGCTTTGTGAACTAGAGCACACTTACTCCGATCCAAAGCAACCAACGTGAGTTCGTAATCTATGTAATGTAAATGCCTCAGCAGTAGGTGAACTGCTGTCATAATTGACGATATCCAGACTGGACCAGCTGACGTTCTCTCGTTGTCTGAAGATGCGTTGATTCCTGGTCTCCTCTGAGCCATGTTTATTATCGTGAGCTCTTCTCGCTTCCTGTTCAGACCTTGCAGCTACCCAGTGGAACCAGATTATACCAACATGCTTAAAAACAACGTGCATTCCTCGGTTGGATATTTAGGTCATCTCAGTCGTGCTTTCAAGGGACACTCAACGCGTCTTCTAAGTCTGTGTCTGACAGTCGGACGCAATTTTGGAATGTTTCAGGAGCACACCGCACTTCACCCCTGAACTTTTATTGGGTCGTCAAGCATTCGTATACCAACGCTCAACTACTCAACCGATTTGTCCTGCCTGATAAAAAAGTCCCTGTCTTCTACCGATCAGGATATCCTTCAAAGTGTGCTCATCGAATACGCGCCATTGTTTGAGTTTTTCTAAACGCGATCATTATTTTACGTTGCCGGAATCCCGTATATACCACCGTATTATTACACTATACGTTACACCAAATCGCTAGAAGCCTTACCGCGTATCCCTCTCGGAAAGAAAAGTGATGACCGAACAGGTAAACGAAATGCTGGACAAGGGCGTTTATAGGAGTCATGCATTCTCTGGGCAGCACCTGTTATATTGTTGAAAAAGAAGGACGACCTGTTGAGATTGTAGACGACCGCCACCTTAATACCAGAAAAAAGGAAGGGGGGTCATCACGGACAAAACGAGGCGAAAATTTGAAAATAGCCAATATATATTTTTATTAAATTCGTTAGGGATAAACATCAATGCAGAAACTTTACTTTTAATTATAGGGTATGTCTTAGATAATTATAACCTTGTTGCCACAGTTCAAAAGTTTATTCTCAAAAAGTAAACAAAATGGCAGCATATCCATGGAGTGAATGATGGAGAGTGGGGCGAAGTATCCGTCCGTCCATTCGTTCTTGCTTCCGCCCGTCCATGCGTCTATCTGTGTGACCGTCCGTGCGTCCATTCGCCCGTCTGTACGTGCGTCTGTTCGTGCGTCCGCACGTTCATCTGTGCGTCTGTGCCTGCGTTCGTTCATGCATCCGCCCCTGCGTCTGTCCATGTGTCCATCTGTTGGTGCAGCCATCCATGAGTCTGTCCGAGCATCTGTCTGTGTGTCCATTCGTCCATCTATTCAACACTCCAAGTACCGCCATCTAGCATCTTTTCATCATATATTCCCCATATAGAAGCACCACCATCCAGCGGACATTCTAAGGACTGAACGAGAGAAGGCACACGCACACATTCTTACGGCTTGCCTTTCGTGTCTACTTCCCACCTTTAACCACCTCGAGTTCATGGTATATACTAGTTCACTGTATTCAAGGCACTGTTGCCCAACGCTCGCTAAACCTTTCTAAAACCAAGGAGGTTATGGCCAGCGAGTATAACGGAGCAACCCTTTCTTGTCAGATAGTGCTCAATGTACATGCCAATGACTGCTACGGGGGAATGAGAGACAGGAGAATTCGGCTTTCAGTGAATGCGCATGCTGCGAATTTTTTATTTTCAAGAACGCACAGAAGAAATCTCTCACCAGCACCACTCTAGAGGTCAAAATGTAAGACTGGTTACACACTACGACTACTACTACGATTACGAGACACAAAAAAGTGACGCTATAGGGAGCTTCACCCCTAAAAAAAAACAACACCAGGTGTCTGTTTTTGCCTCAGCCTCTGGGACAAAGTGAGGCAGTGTGAAAAAATTATTTCTTCATTTTTTCAGTATGAGCGTTTGAAAGCCACTTAATGGACCTTCACGCAGTCCTCATAAGCCCAGTTCTTGCACTCCATGCATGGAATCCAGGCCGACACCAGTGCTCTGTTGCTCGAAAACTCCTCGCAGATCAAACACCGTCCGTCTTTGTGCTACCGTTGACGTTTTCGACCGCTTGCTCTTCATCGAATTATTCAACGATTCAATTCAAGGTGTGTTCTGACACCTGTTCTTCCCCTCTTTTCGCCGATTTGATGCAGAACTGCATGGGCATTTTGTAGCTTTCAACTTCGCCAGCCGGGCTTTGTGAGGCGATGAATTTTGAATTACGTATTGCTTGGTCTCTTTTTCAAATTTCGGTACGAAAAGTTTCATTGAATTCAATTCGAAAAAGTGTTTCTGGAAGGCTTAAGCTGGAGATTCACGCAATTTCTAGTATGCTACTTGGGAGCATCTTTGGAAACGCGGAACCACCTAGATGTAGCGCGAATGGATTGAATCCTGTCCTCAACAGCAATCAGTGCTTTATAACGTTTTCTGGCCGGCAAGCTCTGTATCATAGTATCTTGTATGTAGGAGCCTTCCTAAACAAAGAATTAAAATATATAATGAATGTAAGTAAATTTTGCACTTAATAAGACACTCTCTAAGGCAACTCGATGCCTTTTTGTCGCATATTTTTGTTGGAAAATAAAAGCATTTCTGATTCTGATATTTTGCCCCTATGACATGCCCGAAATAAAAAGGAACGTAAACTTTGGTCCCGGGCACCAAATGAACTAAATGTTTGGTAGTAAGTTGCTAGAAACGTAAAGTAACAAAAATATTGAACTCATTGCACTGATGCTAGAGTGGCTTCATGCATGAAGCCGAAATTTAGTTGAGCAAAATTTCACCCCTTTTATTGACGGGTTACTGACACACTGACAGTAGACGCGTAATTTTTTGCCTGTGAATGCTGCAAGAAATCATCAACTTCTACACATAAAAAGGTAGTGAAGAACAAAAACTTATCACAGGAAAAAAGAAACAAAGGAAATAATTTTTGTATTAGCTACAAAGGCCGGCAAAGCCAAAATGTCGCGTTTCGCCCCATGTCTCATTTAACCTTACTCTACCCTTCCGCTCACGCATCGACGACGCTTTTCTTTGCCAGCACTCCGTTTCATACTTTTCAACTGTCTACTTTACGTCTTGGTAATTGCGGATACTAATGCATCAGTCTGACAAAAATGACTGCTTTCTTTACGCCTGACGACTTACTTGAGTTTAACGTCATGCCGTTTGGCACATGTAGCACTCCAGTAACCTTCTAGCGATTTACGGACTCAATACCTCGCGGTCAAAAATGCGAAATTTGTGTTATTGGACTTACTTCATTATTTTCAGCAAGACTTCCCATGAGCATAATCACGGAGAGTTTTCTGAATTTCATGAAACCAGCTGGTCTCAGTTTAAAGTTAAAGGGGATCCACTTGCATGAGTGTAAAGTCATGACTCTTGAATATCTAGTCGACCAGGAAAACATATAATTCTAGATTCAACAAGATAACTGCGGTCCACAACTTTAGGCCACCAATAGTAGTTAAGAGCCTTTGTACCTTCCTGGGCGTTTCTTCTCATTTCTTTCCTCAGTTATTTTAAAGGCTTCGCCAGGCTGGCTGATCTACGGATAGACTTGCTTTGGAAGGACACCGCGTACTTGCCGACCACTGAGTGTGAGGCTGCTTTCGGAAAGTGAAAGTTCTTGCTCATTTCTTGCACTGTTGGAATAATTTTGACCTACATACCCGCAGAACCGCAAACATAGGACGTGGCGCGGGCGTCGGTGCTATTCTCTTCCAGTTTCACGATGATCGCCAACATTTAGTTGCTTATGCAATTCATGCTTTGACAAAGGCTTAGAGCTAATATACTGTAAAACAGCTAGAATACCGTTCAGTCGTATACACCGTGCACAAGTTCACATGTTATTTGTACGGCCGACATGTCAAAATATTAGGTGATCATTCATTATGTTTGCTTGTTCGACAACGTCACCCAGCTGGCCAGTTGGCTAGATGGACCTTGTGGCGTCAGTAATATCACTTATGTTGCCTATAATAAAGAATAATGCAACGATGGCACCAATTGCTTGACTCGTTTCCCATCTCCAAATACCAGAACAGATGACGACGATTTCAACAAACACAACGGCGATTTCCCCCGATTTCCTATAGTCTGCACGTCTTCAGTCATCAATGAGACCAATTATTGATGCGGCCAACAGATTTAGACCTACAATCAAATTTTTGTTCTGTACCGCAAAAGCACTAAAGCATAGTTTCTCACAGCTTCTAGTCATCCCAGAATGCTTGATGCTTGCGGTGTTTCTGGGGATGCACAGCGTCATTAGATATGGACACCTTGAAATTGATCAGACTCTTCATCATATCTGATGGTGGATCTTCTGACCACAAATATGGAAGACGACCAAGCACTACGTAGCCAGTTGAGATGTATGCCACCTCCTGCTGCTCTTTGTGCCGGCATACTGCAACAATTTACGCAACCGACTTCGCCTTTCGAAAACGTTGGCACAGATTTCCTTGGCCCCTTTTCCAAGCCTTTCACTAGATGACGCAGATTATCGCCTACGTCGATTGTTGGACAGGTAACATTAAGACGATGGTACTTGATTCAGCCACCTTATTGGATGTGTCCTGGTCCATCCTGCGTCCTGCTGTCCTCCGTTACGGAGCTCCCTGTGTGGTAATAAGTAATAGAGGCTGGTAGTTCACCGCGGGTATTTTCGAATAATTACTGCGACTCTCTGGGTGGCTCTATCGGCGTTACACGCCTTACCACACACAGTGTTCTAATCAAATCACTTTGTGTAGTACTACACTTCCAGATTTCGGGAAAGAGGAAGCAGACGGCGTCACCGAGCTGGTCGCGGTCTTCAGAGCTTGATGAAGTGACCAACGCCACTGGCGTCGAAGGTTTTTTTATGTGTTCTTAATGCATTACGAAACATCGCCTTGCCAGCAAGGTTAGCACCACTGCTTCTTCCTGCTCAGTCGTTCGGGAGAGAGAGAGAGAGGGATGATACGAATAAAGGCAGGAAGGTTAATCGAAAAGCAAGTATCTCGTTTGCTACCCTGCACTAAGAAAGGGGGAATGGGATAGAGAAAAGTAAGGAAAAGGAGAATGAGAGGAAGAGAGTGGAAGGGAAGCAAACACACACACACACACACACACACACACACACACACGCACACACACACACACGCACGCACACACGCACACACAGCCCCGCCGCGGTGGTCTAGTGGCTAAGGTACTCGGCTGCTGACCCGCAGGGCGCGGGTTCAAATCCCGGCTGCGGCGGCTGCATTTCCGATGGAGGCGGAAATGTTGTAGGCCCGTGTGCTCAGATTTGGTTGCACGTTAAAGAACCCCAGGTGGTCGAAATTTCTGGAGCCCTGCACTATGGCGTCTCTCATAATCATATAGTGGTTTTGGGATGTTAAACCCCACATATCAATCATCAAACACACACACACACACACACACACACACACACACACACACACACACACACACACACACACACACACACACACACACACACACACACACACACACACACACACACACACACACACACACACACACACACACACACACACACACACACACACACTAGAATGTCACAGACGTTCGACGAGTCGGGTTGATCGCAGAAACTTCAGGAGGGCCTTCGTCGCTTTTCGGTGTGAAGCTCGATCTTTCTGGCATCCCAAAATTAATTTTTCGAAAAGCGACTGATCGTCCAGGTGTGGGACTGTAACAGGGACTGTCTCTGACAGTTGTACTGAGGACACTGACACAAAATATGGTCGATGGTTTCGTTAGTGCCGCAATGGTCACACGCAGAACTGTCTGGCCTACCGGCATGGCAAGCAAAGGCGTTCGTGAAAGACACGCAGGCCACACGCGACACAGAACGGTTGTCTCAGATCTGGATAAGCCAGATAGAATGATAAGTCGTAGGTTTGAGTCGACGCGGTGAAGACGGGTGTGGAGAAACCCGGCATTGTTCCACAGAGACCTGGTGACATTGTGCGCGAGCGTATTAATCCTTGCGGCAGGGTCGCTTCTTGACAGTGTAACGGGATCTATCATGCCATTTTTGTAAGCGTTGTTTGCTGCATTGTTGGTACGCTCGTTATCAGTGATTTTGCTTAGGCCTGGTAATCGTTGAAAAGTTACATCACGTCCTTTCTGTAGTACCTGTTGATACAGTTGTCTTGCTTCCAGCACAAATTGGCCATGAGGTCCATGACGTAGTGCAGTTCGAATGCAAAACAGCGCTGGCTTCGAATTGGTGAAATCGCACCATTTTAAATGTGCTTCTTGATGAATCCCGTGGAGTGCACAGCGGAGTGCGGTGAGCTCTTCAGTTTTTGATGTTGTTATGTGAGGCATTTGAAAATGGATGGTTCCGGCTTTCGCTAGGAAGATCTTGGCTCCTGCAGATACCCTAACATTTGTTAAACCATCCGTATAAAGTTTAACGTGGTGTTTGTTTTCTTTGTGCAGCATAAGTAGAGTCGGCTGCTTCAAAGCTGGGGTCGAGAGATACACGTTCTTGAGAATTCCTGGCACTGACAAGCGTAGGCTCGGACAGTCCAAACACCAAGGGGGTGTCAGGATACGTTCCGGAGGTGTGTGGGCTGCTGGAAGGCACCAACGATAGCTCAATATTCTTTTACAGAAGGAGGTATTCGGTTGGTCTTCTAGAAGTGAAGCGAGATGGTGGGCAAGGGCACAATCAAGATGCCTAATATGCGCTCAAAGCACCTATAAAGTAATGTGCGTTGTGGCCAGATGATCTTTGGCGATTGTGATGGTCTCCGCTGTGGATGTGCAGCGTGGTACTCCATGACAAACTGAGTGCTTGGCTTGGGTGTTTGAGATTGTGCGTACACTACTTTTGCAGGCGTCCGTCAAAACTAGCAAGCTGTACCGCAGGTACTCTGGGACAACGTCCTGTATAGCTGCAACATTGCGTGTACTGATGTGCCCCACTTTTTTCCTCCGAAGAATTTGAAAACTTGGGAGATGGCTGTTGGGCGCTTTTTAGAGTGATGATTATATGTGGGGTTTAACGTCCCAAAACCACCATATAATTATGAGATACGCCGTAGTGGAGGGCTACGGAAATTGCGACCACCTGGGGTTCTTTAACGTGCACCCAAATCTGAGCACTTGGGCTTTTTAGAGTGACCACATGAGAACTACAGCAAAGAGTTTGAACAATGGTGACCCCCAAGAACCTGTGTGTGCGGGTGTATAGAAGAAAATTTGTCCATTGATGGTGATGAGATATGACATCATTGGCTTCTGCGTGAAAGCAACCAACGTCAATTTGTCTGGGCAGATCTCGAGACTTGTTTTCTAAGGTATGCCGAAATAGAATTTACTGCTTTGGGAAGACTCGCACGCATTTGCGGACGTGTTAGACCAAATGTCCGAACACTGATATTGTCTGCATAGATAGATATATGCACAGGCTCTGGTATACTTCCTACGAGGCTGATCTTAACTAGACTGATTAGTGTGGCGCTGAATACACCGCCTTGAAGAACACCACTGTGTATGTAAAACTCAGCTGTCAGCCCATCATCAGTTTTCAGAAACAATGACCTCATATGAAGGTAGCAGCAGATCTAGCGAGAAACTTGCTCATACAAACCAACTGACTCGAGGACGTCAAGTATGGCTTCGTGAGAGACATGATCATAAGCTCTTTTGACATCCAAAAAACAATGCTAGAGATAGCTGTCGGCTCATTTTCTGGTGTTGTGCATAGGTCACCAGGTCAATGACGTTGTCAATGAAGCTACGAAAACGACGAAAGCCGTTCATGGCATCTGGATATACTCTGTAGCGTTCTAAGTACCACCCGAGCCTCCAAGAATCATTCGCTCGATTGTCTTGCCCACGCAACTAGCCAGCGCTATTGGTCGGTAAGACGTCAGCTTTAAAGGTGATTTTCCAGATTTGAGAATTGGAAGCAAACGCCTTGTTTTCCATTATCTAGGAAGAGCTCTAGCTCGCCAAGACTCATTGAACTCACTCAGTAAAGCACGACCTGCACGACCACTGAGGTTGCATAATAGGCGGTATAATATACAACTGGTCGGGCGACGACGATCGATTACAAGAAGTGAGAGCCGCGTCGAGCTCTTCCACTGAAAAAGGCAAGTCCATTCATGAGTCAATAGAGTGTGGTGCATTAGCAGCAGTAAACACTCTTGTGCAGTTTGATGGGCTGCAATTTTCGTACAAAAATCTACCACTTCCTAGATGTTCTTTATACGTTGGTAAAGTGTGAAGGCTTTGAACAGAAAACGTTGTTCGGGTAATGTGCGTAGGCCTCGCACGGTTCACCATATTTGAGAAATTGGTTTGTGAGGATCTGGAGAATAGCTATATTTTACCCACCGCTGGAACTCCAGTTTGTCCTTAGGACGCCGTATCTTCTTTTGCATGCGCCTTGCTATGCGTAGACATTCAATGGACTTTGTGCGCCGAAATCTGTGCTTCGCACGCCGACGATTATCGCGAAGTCGCTCTAACTCTACGTCCGTTTCCAAAGGCTTTGAAGAGCACGTCAGCATGCGCATCGCCCTCTGCGCTGCTGCTTTGATCGCTTGCTCAAAGCCAGAGGATAAACCCTTTGCATATGCGTCTTCTTTGTTGGTTGTGAATGCAGAGAAATCGATCCTTCGGTTGGTTTTCGGTGGTTGACCACTGGCAAAGCCTTTAATGTTGAGATAACTGGGAATGTGGCCACTATACCATGCATCTCCATGTCTAAAAACCACTTGATGCTTGTGGCGAAGCGACTGGACAAAAATTCCAAGTCCAAGCAGCTGCTGTACATGAACCCTCTTAGAAATGTAGGGCTCCCGACATTAAGTGAAGAAAATTCATAAGCCGACACAAGCCTGTTTCCTTGCCGCGGCATTTACTTTTCAGCTTCCCCAGATAGGATGGTGGGCGTCGAAGTCCCCTGTATTTATCCACTCTCGCAACTATGTCATCCAGTCCATTTCGATAAAAACGAGCTGAAGGGGATAGGTAAACACACACTAATGTGAATGCTACAGTTTTTTGCTTCACAATTATGCAAACATACTGGTTTTCGTCATGCGGTGGCACAAGATGAATAATGTAGGTAAGCTCCCGACGAATATACACAAGAACCTTGCTGCTTTTGTTGCAGGTTTAGGAGAGGATTGATACGTATCCTGAGAGTCTGACCGGGCTTGCTAAGCTGTGTTCACAAATCACGACGATTGGAAAATGGTTAAAAAACACGTTCTGACGAAAACCAGAAATTCATGATCAAAGTCCTCTTGCGTTCCACTGGATAACTGATGGTTCTCTGAACTCTTTGCCGAACGATTGTTGATACCCTGCCACGGCTTTACGTGAGGGAGGCGAGGACTGGGCTCAACTCATCCAGCACCTGTAGCCCGCTTTCAGCAGTTGGAGTTCCTAGGCTTTTCAGTAGGTCTGCCATGACAGCGACCAGAGATCGTAGCATCGGGATGATTTGTCAATCTACCCTTGACGCATCCTCAACTGAAGTAGACTCGGAGGAAGCTGTAGGGTGAAGAGGCATGAGAGGGGCTCCTTCACAGGCTCCATAGGGGGAAGTCGTCATCATAGTTGTTTAGAGCAGTGAAAGTCCGTGAATAAGAAAAAAACCACAGCCTATACGACCGCAGTTAGGCACCGTACATTAACCAGAAAGAGTGTCGTTGCTTGCACCACCACCCCATCACGAGTGGGCGTAGAAAACAGACGCACGCACGCATCTCTTGTGTAACCCGGCCACTTATGCGAGAAAGGAGGGAGGGATGAAGGGAGGGAGGTAGGGAAAAGAACGCGTTCTTTTCCAACCGACCCCGTCTCGATGCTTGTTTTTAGGGGCGGAGGTTCTTACGCCGTGGGTCGTACGTCCCATGTTTGCAGTAGTTTGCAGCTGAGTGCTGTAACTGCTCGTCCATAGCACAAATCCCATGTTTGCAGTAGTAACCACCTCTCGTTTAGTCCTAAGAATGTCCGCGAGATGGCGGTACTTGTGTATGATGAATATATGATGAAAAGGTGTGAGATGACGGTACTTGGAGTGTTCACTGGATGAATGGACGAACGCATGGACGCTTCGCCCCACTCATCATCATTCACTTCGTAAGTAAGCGGTGATTTTTTAATTCCGCTTGGCTTTACATTGTGGCGCTACAATCACATAGTAAAACTTGGCTGCCATAGAGTTTCTTAAAATTATCAAGAGGGAACTCTGGCGCTGTGACCGTTCAGCGACCATGGGAAGCATGGGTAGTGCATTGATTTGCCTAGTCTTTGTACATACAGGTGGCGAATCACACATGTGGCTTGGCTTTTTGCCATGTTTCGGTTTAGTTTCGAAAGAAAGAATAAACTCTTTCAAACTTCGTGACCCGATTTAAAATGGTAAGCCTAAAGGATTAAAGTTGTGAAGAGCAACTGGTGAACACTTGCCGACTGTTGTTTTGCGACAAAGCAGCTTCAAGCCACGTGAATCCAAAAGGAATGTAAACTACGAAATTTAGACAAACCTATGTACTACCCATAATTTCCATGCTCGCTGAAGTGCCATGCGTTGCAGCTCCCATAGACACTAGCGCCAGAGTTCCCATTAGTGTATATGTAAGAAAAAATATTAAATTATGTGTCAATTGCATGGTGCCAGTACGTATTGCCGTAGTGCAGCTGGTATCAGGCGTCTGCGAGCCGCAACAACGCATACTTTCCATCCCGTGGCACACTATGGCTCTTCGGCTGAGCGGGGCGCGTTTTGTGCGAATGACGTTGTGTTTCGGCAGCAGGAGACTTCTACTCGCTATAAACATCAGATTATACAGTTTGAATTAGGCATTAGAGAACTTGTTTCAATCGCTATGGGGCCACAAATAAATAGCATGGAGTCGACTGTACATGTGTGAAACCCAAAAAGAATTCAGGTTTTGTGCTGGGGGTGCTGTTTCTCGAATTTAGTGGTAGCACCAAAGCTTAGTCTAAAAGATTTGCTACAAACAGATATTACGGGATCTAGAAAAGTAATGGCTCTTCTTCAAGTGCGAGAGTGCCCTAAAAAGGGGAGAGTCTAAAGCACCATAGACATTTTTCGAAAACTCTTAGCTCCTGCTTGACTTAAACTGAGCAAACACAAAGTACTTTGGGGTCCCACCCTCTTGCGACTACTATGAGAAAACTCCCTATTGTTTGATCAACAATGTGTCTGGTGTTCTTCCGGCAACTACTTCGATAGAAAAGTGCATATGTCAACCACTCAGGTTTTTTTTAAAGAGGGTGCTTCCCAGAATGAATATGTGTGTCACTTCCCAGTGCTTTGCACTCCAAGACATTCCAGACATTGTTTCGGGTTCTGAAATGCAAGGCACATCAGTATTTAGCCACGTCACGTAATGAACTTTTCGACATTGAATTCGGGTCTTGTTACTAGTTATGAATAATGATGCCGATAATATAACGGTTTATGGTGATCAAAAAGTTTCATATTGACGCACGTTTATAATATGACAGCGATCCTTTGAATTTATTCATACCGCAGCTTCCTCAGTTAAATACAAAACTGCCTTGCATAGTGAAATCTAAAGATTAATAACATGATAGGGTGAGAGAGCTCGTTTCGAAGAAATTCTGGCGTTGGTGTAGTTGGTTATGAGCGAGAAATCATCTTCTTTGCGTGACAAATAACTAGACAAAGATGCAAGTAAAATTAGTGCTAAATTTTTTTTTGTCTGAGAGGCGATCAAACCCGAATAGTTTGCGTGGCAAACAGGCATTCTAACACACAGCACCGTTTTTGGTTGCTTTATTGCAGCGTGTAATATTCAAACAACACCAAACACTCCAACAGAGCTTCAAGCTCAATGCCATATGACTTCAATGAAGATGAGCCATTTGCCACACATACTCAAGGTGGTTTCAAATGTCATAATTCACTCGTAACGTTTACCAGTTCATCATTGTAGCATTCATGCAAAAAATTCTCACATTTCGCACATACGTTCAATAAAATAAATACGTACTGACCCATCATCTAAATCACCATGTCCGGCTGCCATGCGGCTTTACCATTTGCTGTGTAAGCCAAAGAGAAAGAACATATTGTATTTTAATAGGCCAGGTTCTATTTCTAAAAATCGAATCTCATGTGGAGTGAGAGGTAAATATTTCTCAAGTGTTTCTGTATAACATCCCAAAACAAAAATGCGTTCTAGCAATCAATAAAACATGCTCTGCCAACTCAGTTTTTCGTAACAGTAAGCAGTTGGATCCCCACGGCGAAAGAAATCAACCTCTTTGTTCTAGCCAATTTTAACTGGCAGCGTATTCATCTGCAGCTTAAAAAAGAATGTTTTAATTCTGGCTGGTAGGAGCATTGTTCTAACTCTCATCAAAGCGTCTTCGCCTTGGCGTCCACTGTACATACAACAATAAAAAAACAGGAAAACTGCTTCAATGAAATATTTCGGCAAATGCTTCCAAGTGACCTTAGATTGGCACTGCGAAATAAATCTAGCACTAAAAAAATAAAAAAAGGCACAACTTATCGAAGAAAACTACTGATAACATAACGGAGTTCATGATTTGAGGTAAGAATCAAGTTTGGCAATGCAGAAGCCAGCCTAGTTTGAAGCAATTTCCGCAAAAATAGATCTCGTTGACACCGTAGAAAAAGAAACCTTGATACAACATGCCTAAAAAATGTGGCAAGGCCAAAGTGCCTTTTTGTCTTAAAAAGTGGTTGTAGCGCCTTGTTTTTTTGTACTAAGACTGACACACAAAAACAACAAGAAGCCTATGAATCCTTTGAATACTGATCCTGGAACTCAACAGTGCTTGCAACAAGTCAACCAGCCACGATATCAAAAAGACGTTGCATATTGTCGCGTGAGCGAGGACGGACATAACACGGTCTCCACATTTGTGTGTCAGAAGAGATAGGTCTTTTGTTTTTTCGGTCCAAGGGATCATAGTTCTGATATTTGTCTAGCGGCACACCGAGTATGTGTTAGGCGTGCTTGACCATTTATTCTTTCATACACCCCTGGTGTATCCGATTGATTGCACACGTGCGTCGGCGTCTCGGCAACCAGTGACATTTATTATCAGCGGCATGCTTTTATACAGTCGTGGCATGTAAAATGTTGTCCACTTGCTTTGATACATATGTTACACGCTCTTTTTTTACGAACAAAAGCGTTCTTATTTACAGTTAAACAAATCAAAAGCTTTTACAGGTTAATTAGTTCGTCTAAATTGCTCATCGTAGTTCAGACGGCAAGACTGTTGTCTCTCCCCCTTTGGCCTGCGGACCATGTCGTTTGAAGGACCGCAGACAGCCTGCTCGTCCGGAGACTGAGGCTGTGCCGAAAGCGTGGCTGGAGTCCTTTCCTTCCTTCTGCACGATGAGCCGTTGTGTTCAAAGGGCGGACCTCCACTAGTATCCGCACCTTCTCTTGTCGCGCGCACAGATGTCTCACTGTTTTCCACCGGCACTAGCAGAGGTGTTTCGCTGCTTCCCGATGGCGACCTTGACCAGGTGGCACTGCTTTCTGGTGAGCACTCCGTTGTCGCACTGCTTTCAGATGAAAACTCACCAGGGGCGTCTCCTGCTCGTTAAAAGGTTCAGCTGTTCGCCTGATGTCTCGGCGGTATCTTCACAGCAGTCTTCCCTCTTCTGTGCGAACCAAGTAGGAACGTGGACGCACCTTCGCTCTCAAGCGCCAAGAGTTATGGTCCATAACTCTTACAGTGTCTCCTTGTTGAAGTAGCGGTAGCCGCCTGCCTTTTTGCATGCTTTGTCTATGCTTCACGAGATGCGACTCTGTAGAACGTTGCAGTTCGGGGAGTGCTGTACGAGGGTATCGGTGCATCAACAGCTCTGCTGATGACCTGCCGTCTTCGAGTTGGTATGGTTTTAATTCAATATCCCCAGCCAGAAGTTGCTTGCTGCACCTGCTTTTTTCAACAACCTTTTGATAACCTTAACTCCTTTCTCTGCGAGGCCATTTGATCCAGAAAAATATGGACTGGAAATAACATGTTAAAAGCCAGATATCTCACAAAAATCTTTTAACTCCTCCTTGGTGAATTGCGGCCCTCTGTTTGTGCAAAGCTATTTGGGTATGCTGTATCGAGGAAAGATACACAATAACTTTTTAATTACTGCTCTTGCAGTAGTTTCTTGAAGCTCCTCAGAGTCCGAAAAATTTGAGTAGGAGTCATACACAACGATGCAATGTCTTGCGGCATATTCAAACAAGTCTGCTCCCACTGGGTCCCATGGATGATGAGGCGTATCCCGCATAAGCAGTGGTTCATCGGCTTGTCTGTATGCATGCAACTGACAGGAAGGGCACCGCTCTATTATATCAGTTATGTCGACATTCATTCTAGGCCAGTACATGAGCTGTCGCGCTCGGGTTATGCACTTCGCAATGCTAAGGTGACCGCGGTGGAGGCGCTCTAGCATTTGTTTGCGCATTGAAGTGGGAATCACAACTTTTGTTTTCTTAAGCAGTACGCCTTCGACAACTGATAGCTGATTTGCGCACCTTTTGAGTTTACCTTTGGTTGGTTGCGAAGCTTCCAGCCTATTCATCACAATCTGCAGTTCAGGGTCTGCTGCGATAGCCTCAGCTAGTTCTGCCATTGTTATGGGGCTTACTCGATCAGACAAGATGCTTATTGCATGAATTTCAACGTCCCCAGAGAAATCACCCGGCAATTCTTGCCCCTGAATGCACGAAAGCATGTCTGCTAGTATCAACTTCTTCCAAGGGACGTGCTGCAACTGATAGTCGTCTTTGCAGTCTTGGAGTCTTGCAGTCTTGGCGGTATATAACCGATCCCTTTTTAGAAATGACTAGCAAAGGGCTGTGATTTGTTTCTATGACTATTTGCCTGCCCACGACAAATTCGCTGAACTTTTCACACCCAAAGACGATGCTCAGGGCCCCTTTCTATATCCGTGCGTACCCACGCTCCATGTCTGTTAACATTTTGGAAGCATAACCAATCGGACGCAATTCTTCTCCGTGCCTTTGAAACAATGCAGCTCTTACAGCGAAAGCAGATGCATCGGCAGATAGCTTTGTCGACTGTGAAGCATCATAAATTGCAAGAAAAGGGGCTTTTGTAAGCATGTCGCGTACGACATTCCATTCTCTGTCATGCTTGTCGGTTCATTCAAAAATCACACCATCTCGCAGCAATGAATGCCACCCAGAAAGATGGCAACTCCGATGACAAGCCAGGCGGTCCAAACCAGCGATGCCAATGGTTCTCTTCTCGCCCATGTTTTTCATGCGCCACAGACACCAAAGCCGTTCCATGGAGACATCTTCGAAGATGTTGATGACTGGCTCGACCATTTTGATCGGGTTACCAGTATCAACGAATGGGATGATGTTCGCAAGCTGCGCCGAGTTTACTTCTACTTGGAGGATTCTGCGAAGACGTGGTACGAAAACCACGAGGGCTCCTTTGCAACCTGGCAAGAGTTTAGCCGTCAGCTCCGTGACGCCTTTCGGAACACCAAGAGGAAGGAGAGGGCTGAACAAGCCATATCCTGCCGAAACCAGCGCCCGAACGAACGAGTATCAATGTTTGTCGAGAACATGCTTCGGCTCTTCAAGCGCGCGGACCCTGCAATGCCCGAGGAAAAGAAGGTGCGGCATTTGATGCGCGGAGTAAAAGAACAGCTTTTCGCTGGGCTCGTGCGCAATCCACCAACGACAGTTGCCCAGTTTATCAGTGAGGCGACCACTATGGAACGTACACTGCAGCAGCGGTCGTCACAATACGAAAGCCAGATCCCGGCCACCGCACGCTCTATCGGCTCTGCCAGCGAGAGACAGGCCCTCGCAGACTTCATTCGAAGTATTGTTCGGGACGAACTGCGACAGCTTCAGGCAGTGCGATCCCATCAACCTGTGTCAGTCCTCGCGGATGTAATCAGACAAGAAGTCCGGCAGGCCGTCACACCCCTCACCCCAATCGCACCACCGATTCCCGAAGCCTCAGTCCTGACATACGCAGCGGCATCGCGATCTCCTGCGCCACCGGCTACAGATCCTGCTATGCGGCCCAGGTACCAGGCTATGCAGTCATTCCACGCCACTGCTTCGAGCCCGCCTCTCGGCTCAAGGTTCCCGAGCACACCCACCTATCTGCCGTCTACCTCAAGACAAAGTGGTAGCAAGGCAAGCACGTGGCGCACTTCGGATAACCGTCCGCTCTGCTATCACTGCGGCGAAGGGGGTCACGTATACAGGAACTGTCAATACCGGCAACTAGGTCTCCGCGGCTTTCATCCTGATGCTCGGTGCCTGCGCTACGGTGAGAGCCCCCGTGAAATCGAAGCCTATCTCACGGGCCAGCGACCACCTTCGATTGTTCAGCACCACCAGTCGAGATCACCGTCGCCTCACCGGTCTACGTCACCCAGTTTGCCCTCATCGTCTTCCGCTACTTTCAGGAGCCGGTCACCAAGTCCCCGCAGGGGAAACTAGGAACGGCGACTTCTGGGGGTGAAGTCGTGGCCCGGCCTACTGTAAAAGACCCTCATTCGACGCAACGACCAGGCGAGGACCGTTCCGGTTTTGCCGTGTTCTCTGACAGCAGAAAGATCGTTTCTGCCGAAAACGCCGTCTTCGTCGGCAATCATGCTGTCAACGCCCTCGTTGACACCGGCGCAGACTATTCCGTAATGAGCGCCGCACTGGCATCTGAATTGAGGAAGGTTACCACACCATGGCAAGGACCCCAGTCGCGCACGGCAGGGGGCCATCTGGTGATGTCTACCGGTATGTGCACGGCACACATTCGTCTACGTACGTCGACATTGGCGGGCTCTTTCCTCGTATTGCGCGTGTGCTCTCAGCCAGTCATTCTAGGAATGGACTTCCTTCGTGAATACGGTGCCGTAATCGACCTCCTTGAATTACTTGTGTCGTTCGAGGATCCTTTTTGTGCTGCAACTGACAGTACAGAATTCCGGAAAAGAGCGCTTCGTGTTACCGACGATTCTCTGACTCTTCCACCTCGAAGCAGCCTTTTTGTCGAAGTAGAATTGGGACAGGACATGTCTGACGTGGTAATTGCAGAGGCCAATTTGTCTCTCCTTATTTCACGACAAACCTGTGTTGCCCGAGGAATCATTCAGTCTAGCAATAGGCATGTTCACCTGCTGATCACAAACTTCAGCGACGAATATCGCCACCTAACGAGACACACTGCCATTGCATATTGTGAAGAACTTGCCGATGCCGATGGTTCGCCCACGTTAGCTTTCATCATCATCATCAGCCTGTCTACGCCCACTGCAGGACAAAGGCCTCTCCCATGTTCCGCCAGTTAACCCGGTCCTGTGCTTGCTGTTGCCAATTTATACCCGCAAACTTCTTAATCTCATCTGCCCACCTAACCTTCTGTCTCCCCCTACCCCGCTTCCCTTCTCTGGGAATCCAGTTGGTGACCCTTAATGACCAGCGGTTATCCTGTCTACGTGCTACGTGCCCGCCCATGTCCTTTTACTCTTCTTTATTGCAGCTATGATATCCTTAACTCCCGTTTGTTCCCTAATCCACTCTGCTCTCTTCTTGTCTCTTAAGGTTACACCTACCATTTTTCTTTCCATTGCTCGCTGCGTCGTCCTCAATTTAAGTTGAACCCTCTTTGTGAGTCTCCAGGTTTCTGCTCCGTAGCTAAGTACCGGCAAGATACAGCTGTTATATACCTTCCTCTTGAGGGACAGTGGCAATCTACTTGTCATAATTTGAGAGTGCCTGCCGAATGTGCTCCACCCCATTCTTATTGTTCTAGTTACTTCAATCTCGTGGTTAGGCTCTGCGGTTATTACCTGCCCTAAGTAGACATAGTCTTTTACAACTTCAAGTGCACTATTACCTATCGCAAAGCGCTGTTCCTTTCCGAGGTTGTTGTACATTACTTTCGTTTTCTGCAGATTAATTTTAAGACCCACCTTTCTGCTCTCCTTGTCTAACTCCGTAATCATGAGTTGCAACTCGTCCCCTGAGTTACTCAGCAATGCAATGTCATCGGCGAAGCGCAGGTTACTGAGGTACTCTCCATTAACTCTTATCCCTAACTGTTCCCATTCTAGGCTTCTGAAAACGTCCTGTAAGCACGCAGTGAATAGCATTGGGGAGATTGTGTCCCCCTGCCTTACACCCTTCTTTATTGGTATTCTGTTGCTTTCTTTATGAAGCACTATGGTAGCAGTTGATCCCCTGTAGATTTCTTCCAGAATGTTTATATATATTTCATCTACGCCCTGATTCCGCAGTGTCTGCATGACGGCTGATATTTCTACTGAATCAAACGCCTTCTCGTCATCTATGAAGGCTATGTATAGTGGTTGGTTATACTCTGAGCATTTCTCTATTACCTGATTGATAGTATGAATGTGGTCAATTGTTGAGTAGCCTGTTCTAAATCCTGCTTGTTCTTTTGGTTGATTGAATTCTAATGTTTTCTTTACTCTGCTAGCAATTACCTTTGTAAATAGCTTGTATACTACAGACAGCAAGCTGATCGGCCTGTAATTCTTCAAGTCCTTGTCATCTCCTTTCTTATGTATTGAGATGATGTTAGCGTTTTTCCAAGACTCTGGTACTTTTCCCGTCAGGAGACACCTCGTAAATAGAGTGGCTAGTTTTTTCTAACACAATCTGTCCTCCATCTTTCAGCAGATTTGATGTTACCCGATCCTCACCAGCAGCTTTGCCTCTGTGCATGCTCTCGAAAGCTTTTCTGACTTCTTCTATCATTACCGGCGGGGTGTCGTCTGCGTTACTGCTAGTTCTTATAGTATTAAGGTCGTGGTTGTCTCGGCTACTGTACAGATCTCTGTAAAACTCCTCCGCTATTTTAACTATCCTATCCATATTGGTAGTTATTTTGCCTTCTTTGTCCCTTAGTGCATACATCCGCCTTTTGCCTATCCCAAGTTTCCTCTTCACTGCTTTGACGCTTCCTCCGTTTTTCAGAGCGTGCTCAATTCTCTCCATGTTATACCTTCTTACATCGCACACTTTACGTCTATTAATCAACTTCGAAAGCTCTGACAGTTCTATTTTGTCTGTTGTACTTGACACTTTCATGATTTGACGCTTCTTAATTAGGTTCTTCGTTTCCTGGGAAAGCTTGCCGGTGTCCTGTCTAGCTATCCTGCCTCCAACGTCCACTGCACACTCCGTGATGATACTCGTCAGATTATCATTCATTGTATCTACGCTAAGGTTGGTTTCCTCGCTAAGAGCAGAGTACCTGTTCTGCAGTGACACTCTGAATTCCTGTACTTTCCCTCTCAGTGCTAGCTCATTGATTGGCTCCTTGCGTATCACTTTCTGTCGTTCCTTCTTCAAGTGTAGGCGGATTCGAGCCCGTACCATTCTATGGTCACTGCATCTTACCTTGCCAACCACTTCCACATCCTGCACGACTCCTGGGTGTGCAGTCATTATAAAGTCTATTTCGTTCTTATTTACGCCATTAGGGCTACTCCATGTCCACTTGCGCTTTTCTCGTTTTCGGTAGAAGGTATTCAAAATACGCAGATTATTGCGTTCTGCGAATTCTACTAGTAGCTCTCCTCTGGCGTTTCTAGTGCCGATGCCATAATCACCTACTGCCTGGTCTCCAGCCTGCTTCTTCTCTACCTTTGCATTAAAGTCGCCCATTACTATAGTATACTGTGTTTTCACCTTACTCATTGCCGATTCCACGTCTTCATAGAAGCTTTCAACTGAAGCGTCATCATGGCTGGATGTAGGCGCGTAAGCCTGTACTACCTTCATTTTGTATCTTTTATTCAGTTTAATTACAATGCCTACCACCCTTTCATTAATGCTATAGTAATCCTCTATGTTGCCAGCTATGTTTCTGTGAATTAGGAACCCTACTGCCAGTTCTCTTCTGTCTGCCAAGCCCCGATAGCAAATGACGTGCCCATTCTGTAGCACAGTATAGGCCTCATCTGTCCTCCTAACCTCACTCAGCCCTATTATATCCCATTTAATGCCTTCTAGCTTCTCGAATAATACAGCTAGACTTCCCTCACTAGATAACGTTCTAACGTTAAACGTTGCTAAGTTCAAGTTCCAATGGTGGCCTGTCCGTATCCAGAGATTCCTAGCACCCTCTGCTGCTTTGCAGATCTGACCGCTGCCGTGGTCAGTTGCTCCGCAGCTGGTGGGGACTGAGGGCCGTGAGTTATTTGACGAATGCCTACGGGAGGGGGTGGCCAGATACTGCACCAGGGTGGCCAATCCTTCTCTGGTGAGATCATCAGTGCGTACCAGCTTTAAGCCGGTACGATCAGACAGTAGTGGGAATTCTCCATGCATGTCTTCCTTATTGTTGTTCAGCAGCATTGGCGGCCACCCACCACGGAGCCCAACGAGGGGACGCTACAAGTTTACAAATGCTGAAACCGGCAGACGCCAGCCGTACAACGCCACTATAACCCAATGCGCCTAGACCAAGGTAGGCTATTTGCACAGGGTTAACCCTAGCCGCCAGGAAGTTTGGAAGTAAACGGAAGAGAGTAGAAGACAGGACAGATAAGTAGTAAGAGATAAAGACGAAGATGTAGGGAGAGAGAGATAGGAAAAGGCGACTGCCGATTCCCCTGGGTGGGTCAGCTCAGGGGTGCCGTCTACGTGAAGCCGGGTCCAAAGGGGTGTGTTGCCTCTGCCGGGGGGCCTAAACGGTCCAATCACCCAGCGTCGGCTCAACCCCCAGAATCCCCTTTTCCTCGGACACGGCAAAGCCACGCACGGCTAGGCGTGGGAGGGAGTCGAAACTCCCCCGTTAGCTCGGGTTCGTGGTGTCGCTACACACCAAACGCCTACTTGCGCAGGCACCCCTGCGGTACACGTTAGCTTTATTTTCATCAAATGGCCACACTGACGAGGCCTTCGCGAGCACTCTCGACGTAAACGAGAGACTACCTTCGGCTCAACGAGAAAGCCTTTTGCGTTTACTCGGCTCATTTCAAGACTGCTTTGCCACTACGTCAAAGGTTAAACAGACACCACTTGCTCAGCACCGTATCATCACGGAACCCACCGAGAGACCCATCCGACAACACGCCTATAGGGTGTCGCAAAAAGAGCAAGACGCTATTACATGACCAAGTCCAGCAGATGCTTCAGAACGATATCATCCAGCCATCAACCAGTCGCTGGGCTTCGCCATTTGTGCTAGTAAAGAAGAAGAACGGTACGTTGTGTTTTTGCGGTGATTACCGTAAACTGAACAAGGTCACCAAAAAGGATGTTTATCCTCTACACCAGATAGATGACTCGTTGGACCGTATACGCAACGCTAAATATTTTTCTTCCATGGATTTACGTAGCGGCTACTGGCAAATCGCAGTGGATGAGCGCGATCGCGAAAAGACAGCGTTTATTCCTCCCAAAGGCCTGTACGAGTTGAAAGTGTTGCCTTTCGGTCTATGCTTAGCGCCAGCTACTTTGCAAAGAATGATGGATACGGTTCTCACAGGGCTCAAACGGCAATCATGTCTTTTTTACCTTGATGACGTCGTGGTCTTTGCAGACACGTTTGAACAACACGTCCAACGCCTTCATGCAGTTCTTCAGGCAATCAGAACAGCGGGGCTTTCTCTAAAACCCGAGAAATGTCATTTTGGATATGAAGAACTGAAGTTCTTTGGTCATGTTGTGAGCCATGCCGGCATCCGCCCCGATCCGGAGAAAACCCGTGCTGTTGCCGCCTTTCCCGTGCCCACAAATAAGCGTGACTTACGCCGATTTCTGGATCTCTCTGCGTATTACAGGCGCTTTGTCAAAAACTTTTCGAAGATTGCTTAACTCCTCAACAAGCTTACAAAAGACGGTGTCTCGTTTGTTTGGGGTCCCGATCAGTGTCATGCGTTCGACACCTTCCGAAACCTCCTCCAGGCTCCGCCTGTACTGGGTAATTTTGACGAAAACACCGACACGAAATTACACACTGACGCCATTAACGTTGGACTAGGAGTGGTATTAGTTCAGTGGCATAATGGCGTAGAGCACGTGATCGCTTATGCGAGCAGAACGTTATCCCCAGCGGAGAAAACTATTATGCAACCGAGAAGGAATGCCTCGCTGTTGTCAGGGCCATAACAAAGTTCCGCCCATACTTGTGTGGCAGGGTAGTTAGCGACCAGGGTAGTTAGCGACCAGGGATTCAGGGTAGTTAGCGACCACCATTCCCTTTGTTAGCTCGCAAATCTCAAAGATCCGTCAGGTCATCTAGCACAATGGAGCCTTCGGCTACAAGATTTCGATGTCACCATCGTCCACAAATATGGGCGGAAACACCGACGCTGACTGTCTCTCACGTGCACCGGTCGAAAATGCCAACACTGACCTTGAAGACGACGACACTTTTCTTTCTGCCGTATCAGCAACCCGCTTGGCTGAGCAACAGTGTCACGACTCGGAGCTCATTCCGCTCATTGACTACCTGGAAGGACGCAATTCCCACCCTCCTCGAAGCTTTGCACGCTCGCTGTCCTCCTTTTGTTTCCGCGATGGAGTGCTTTACAAAAAGAACTTTCATCCAACACAAGCTATGTATCTGCTTGTTGCGCCAACTACGCTTCGTGGTGACATTTTACGTGCGTGTCATAATGAGCCATCGTCCGGACACCTCGGCTACACACGCACGCTGCAACGGATTCAACGCTCCTACTGCTGGCCACGTCTCGCAAAGACTGTGAAGCACTACGTTCGCACATGTCGCGACTGTCAGCGACGTAAGGTTCCACCTTTACGACCAGTGGGACTACTGCAACCAATAGGCCCACCAAAGGCGCCCTTTCATCAGATTGGCATAGACCTGCTGGGGTCATTCCCCACGTCTTCGTCTGGAAACCGGTGGATTGTGGTCGCTACCGACTACTTAACACGCTACTGTGAAACCAAGGCGCTTCCAAAAGCAACCGCAGCAGATGTCGCCCAATTTTTCGTGAACAGCATCATCTTACGTCACGGTGCTCCAGCTGTCGTACTAACTGATCGTGGGACAGCTTTCACCGCAGAGATGCTGCAGGAAGTCTTGCGATTAAGTGGCACGGAACATCGTAAAACAACGGCTTACCACCCGCCAGCAAACGGGCTGACTGAATGACTTAATAAGACAATAGCAGACATGCTGTCAATGTATGTGGACATCAATCACAAGAACTGGGACGCCATACTTCCCTACATAACTTTTGCGTATGATACTGCTGTTCAAGAAAGTACCGGTTTCACACCTTTTCGCTTAGTCCACGGTCGCGAGGTCATGACAATGCTCTACGCCATGCTCCTGCCCGACAACTTAATAATATACCGCACCAATGCCGCCAAATTCGCGCAGTGTGCAGAAGAGGCCCGTCAAAATGCTTGCCACCGCATTCAACATCGCCAAACCGCAGACGCACGCCGCTACAATCTTCGTCACCGTGAAGTTATTTTCAAGCCCGGTGATGAAGTTTGGACGTGGACCTCTATCCGACAACGTGGCCATTCAGAAAAGCTTCTTCGCCGCTACTTCGGCCCTTACAAGGTCGTACGACGTCTCAGCGACGTCACATACGAGGTTCTCCCAGAAGGCACTTCGAGACGTTCCCGTTTCACCCCGCGAACTGAAGTCGTTCACGTTTCACGGCTGAAACCATACTTTTCGCGCTGTGAATCACCAGTGAGTGACTGACTTTATTCGTCTCTCCCTTACATTCTTTCCTATTTTCCTTATTTCTCATTTAACTCTTGGCTCCACAACCAACTATGTTATTCCGCCTTACGCCATTCATTTTGCTTGGATGGTAATTTTCATCTCATTTTCTTTTTTTTTTCTTCATGTACAGCATCGAGACGATGCTTCTTGGGAGAGGGGGTAATGCCACCGTCGATGAACGAGCCGCTGTGGCTCATACCCGTTTTGGGCTACGAAGAAGAAGAGAACGTTTTCGTTGCTCGGGTTCGGGTGATTTCCTGGCTGCAGGTCTTGTTTTTGCTCGCGACAATATACCAAAGGGAATCAGGTTGGCTTGAGCACCCGTGTCAACTTTCAGCTTTACATCACGGCTAACTTCCGTATTCACAAACGCTCATCGACTCGTCTTTAACCCTTCAATTGACAAAGTTGCGCAATGCGCCACTACTCGGCTGAAAATGACGCTGTGCTACTCAGCAATAGCAGCAAATTATCACGGATACGCAGTGACTTTCCCTGCCTAGATCTGCACTCCCATCGAATTTCTAGAGTGAAGGTGGAGCGTTTGGTGAAGGGGCGTTCTAGAATACGGGGGTAAGTATGCGAGTGGCAACCAGCTAGTCGCGCTTTGAATTCGTCTTTCTGCTGCTGCCAGCCGCAAAAATTTCGAGCACGTCAAAATCACTATCGCTGTCCCACTTTTAATCACTTCGCTGGTCCACATTATCTACCTTTGGCGGTTTCGTTCTGCAGCACACAGTGAAGTGGTTTGGTTTGTTGCATTTCATGCAGATTTTGCAATAAACAGGACATTGCCTAGCCCTAATTGTGCACTCTGTCTCAAAAGCCGCATCTAGTTTTACGTTGATACCTATACTGAGATTTTTCCTTGTCTTTTACGGCTGCAACAATTCTTTCCCATATTTTGCTGCGTGCAAGTGCAACTTCTCCTGCTCCCTCTACGGCCATCTCGAGGGTCAAGTCTTTGTTGGCTAACAGCTTTTCCTGCGGACACTTGCTTGTAGTACCAAAAACTATCTGGTCTCGTAGCATGGACGCATGCAGTATGCCAAAATTACAGCTCCTAACTCACAACTGCAAGTCTCTGCAGAATTGCTCAAATGGCTCGCCATCCGCATGCACTCTGCTGCGAAACAGGTACTTCTAATATGTCTCGTGGGTTTGTGGCAGACAGTAGGCTTCGAAGGCTTCCACCAGTTTGTCGTAGTCGACTTTGTCTTCTTCAACGATGCTCAAGGTGTTGGACACATCAATGGCCTCTTGTCCGGTAAGATGAAAGCAGATAGCCGCAATATGTGCCTTGGTGCGTGGTTTCTGTTGCTCGGTTGTGGCAAAAGAAAGCTGTATACGCTGCTTTAACTTCAACTAGTTATCCGGAACGTTCTCACCAAGCCGCAGCAGTGGTTCCGGGGGCAGAAGCTCAGCCATTGCTTTCGAAAAGGGCGTCGATGCGGCCGGCCCACTTCCGACACCATGTATCAGACTGATTGCACACGTGCGTTGGCATCTCGCCAACCAGTGACGTTTAATATTAACGGCATACTTTTATACAGTCATAGCATGTACAATGTTGCCCGCTTGCTTTGATACATATGTTACAGCTGGGAACGCTTCCCACTTTGTATGCCACATCCCAGAACACTTATCTATATCTACAATGCTCATAGCAGCATCACAAAAATTTTGCACGATCTCCATGGAGGGGGGCATGCTCTCCTGATTGGTACAAATATTGCAGCACCATCAAAATATGCCAATATTTTCATCTCACACGCGCCTAACTGAAAACCTTGTGTACATAAAATCTTAGTAATAGTCACAGACAGAAGTTCTAGGTACAAATCAAATAATAAATGTGAAAGTGGGCATAATTGCCTGACAGATAATTGTACATTGATTCTTCAAATTAACCCATGGTTCATATTCAGCTTGGTTGAACAATTGTCGCAAGCGATCTGGACACCCTGCAGTATCATGGAGCCAGCGCCAACATGTTCTAGCAATTTAAACAAAATGATATGAGAAACTAGATCAAAAGATTTCACCAGATAAATTTGCAACATTGTAACTCATTTGAAGTCAGCGTCACCGCCTTCCGATATGTTTTGTCGTACATATATGTTTGTAAAAAATGAATCCTAACCTTATTTCACAGGTTTGGTGTGGGCCAGCCTATGTACATATGACTGTTTGTAACCGCATCGCCAGAACTTTCATCAGTATTCTGTAGTGCACATCGAGCTGGCCACCGGCGAGTCGAAAGACGATACAGACGCACGAAATCTATTCATTACCTGAGAAAATCCAGACGCATTCAGAACAAAATCCAGCGTCAAATGCACAAACTTCCGTAACAACGATGGAAGAGTTTTTATGACTCGCTAGACCCTCGAACGCCTTCGTCTTTCGTATGGAGGACTCTTCGAGGCATTCAGTTGCATCCACAACAGCGGCATCCCTTTGTTGCTCTGGCACTACATCAACGTCGCTCACAGCTTGATGTTTCTGTTAAATTTTGTGCGAAGATCACCAGCGACATCTCTATACGGATCGACCTATTGCCACAGGAGGTTCCAGTCATACGATAAAGACGTGCAGGCGCTCATCGTCCCCAAGTCTGGATGGAGTGACCTATGTTACCCTACGTCACCTAGGCCCGAAGGAACAACGCTGTCTCCTGGACATTTTCAACAAGTCTTGGCACGATAGTATAGTGCCTGATGAGTGGAAGTGCAATCACCTGGTGCCTTTGTTGAAGTCCGGAAATTCTTTATTGGATTTGGCATCGTACATGCCTATAGCACTAGGAAGCTGCGTCAGCAAGGTCATGGAGAGGATGCGGTGACACGCATAGAATGATACCTGGGACGTTAAAACATCTACCCTGATGCTATGGCTGGCTTTCGACGAGGTCACTCTTCAATAAATAGCGTGAATGACTTAGTGACCTTTGTTAAGCAACAGAAAGCTTAGAAGCGGCTATCGGTAGCTCTGTTCTTAGACATGAAAGGTTTCTAAGACAACGTGACCCATGAGGCTGTTGTCAATGCTCTTGAAGCAGCTGAATTTGGAGGTCATGTTTTTCGATAAGTAAAAAACTACCTCACAAAGAGATCTATGTTTCTTCTAACTGAAGATGGGTCTACGAATTAGTTTCACAAGTCGCGGGGTGCCACAAGTTGGCGTTTTGAGTCCGACTCTTTTCAACCTGGTTCTGGTGAGGCTCACCAAAATGCTGTCATAAATGACCTATATATCTCTCTATGCTGATGATATCTGCATCTGGGCGTCCAGTGCGACACGGCCTCAAGTGCGCGCAAGGATACAGAAGGCGGCAACAATGACACCGGCATGTCTTCACCAGCAAGGTTTGACTTTCGCCGTAAAAATGTGCAGTGGTGGCGTTTACACGTAAACCGAGGTTTTTCTACCCATTGTGCATCGATGATGAATCAATTGCATATAAGAGCGGTCATAGATTCTTGAGCGTCAATGCAGATCATGACCTAACTTGGAGTCCACGTGTCGCATACTTAAGAAAAAAACTCATTGGCACCGAGAATGTATTCAAATTCAATGCCGAAAAATCATGGGGCCCCTCCGTGTACTCCATGCTGCAGCTTTATACAGCCTTCTTTCTCGTAGTTCTCCAGTAGAGCTTTCCTGCCTTGTCCAACACGCGCAAGACTAACATTTGTGCGCGACAGAACGTAGAAGCCCTAGCACTTCGGACATGTTTTGGTTTTCCAAGATGCTCATCAACCATGTCAATTATTGTTATCGCGCAAGAGCAGCTGGTCCCAACGTATATCATTGTCGATACGCTGAGAGCGCCTATTCGGCATTTATCACGGCTTCCGTCACATAGTTTAGCTTGTTTGACAGCACGGCGGCACCATTATTTGTTCTGCGGTATTGTGAAGAAACCCCAGGAAATGTCACCGCTTTGTTTCAAACTTGCGATGCGTCCAGCATCTGCGTTGTGGAGTCTCCTTCAACCTGATGTCCACTCATTGGTTCCTGGAATCATTAAAAAAACGGCAGCATATCCACGGGGTGGATGATGGAGAGTGGGGCGAAGCATCCGTCCGTGTATTCGTGCTTGCTTCCGTCCACCCATGCATCCATCCATGCGTCCACCCATGCGTCCATCTGCCCGTCCATGCGTGCGTCTGTACGTGCGTCCGCACGTCCATCCTTGCGTCCGTCCATGCGCTCGCCCATGCATCCGCCCTGCGTCCGCCCATGCGTCCATCCGTTCGTGCAGCCATCCGTGCATCCATGCATCTGTCTGTGTGTCCGTTCGTCCATCTAGTCAACACTCCAAGTACAACAATCTCGCATCTTTTCATTATATATTCCGCATATAGAAGCACCGCCATCCAGCAGACATTCCAAGGACTAAACGAGAGGTGGCACACGCACACTTTCTTACGGCTGGCGCTTCGTGTCCCACCTTTAACCACGTCGAGTTCATGGTATATACTAGATCACTGTATTCATGGCACTGCGGCCCAACGCTCGCTAAACCTTTCTGAAACAAAGGAGGTTACTTCCAGCAAGTATAACGTAGCAATCTTTTTTCTTCAGATACTGCTTAATGTACATGCAAATTGCTGCTAAAGGGGAATGAGAAACAGAAGAATTCGGCTTTTAGTTAACGCAAACGCTGCGATTTTTTTATTGTTCAACAATGCACAGGAGAAATCTCCTACCGGCACCCCGTTGAAGGTCAAAGCGTAAGACATGTTACGTACTACGAGGGACAAACGCGTGCCGTGTTAAGGAGCTTCGCCTCTAAAATGCACACATGTCACCACTAGCACTGAAGCGTCTGGTGGACGAAGCGTAATTTAACCGCATACATATTTGCACCGATGGCTCCACTGATTCCAACAGTTTTACAGGAGCAGTGGTTGTTGCATCTGGTAACGTGTTGCTTCAATACAAGTTCTCTCACACCACAAGATTGACAGCAGCAGGACTCACAGCACTTCAATGTACAGTCCAGTAGATTCTTCGGCAGCAACCTAATCAATGGGCCCGACTTGAGGTCAGCCTTACAAACACTACGGTTCGCTATACAGCATGGTTTAAACGAACAATCAGTACTTCAAATAAGGCATGACTACAACGAAGTACTCGAGGCAGGTAACGCTGTAAGGCAACTACAATCACTTGCTCGCCGTATAACTATCCCACAATGGAATACGCCGGGTTTCTCTAACGCACGCTTATATTCGATCAGCCCAAACTTGAAACTTCGTTTGCCGTCCGAGCTCCCCCGACACGATGAAACTTCGCTGTGTCGCATGACGTTCGGCGTGGCATTTACGAATGCGTGTTCTTGTCTCCTTGAAATGGAGAGCAGTTCGGCATGCAACATTTGCGCCTGCGAAGAGACGCTTGAGCACATTCTATGCCACTGCCCAGCATACCAGTCTGAACAAAGTATTATGGAACTCAAGCCTCGTCAGCTGGATTCACGACCACTTTCTGTAAGTGGTCCTAGTAACTTGGCCGACGGTTTCGAATACGTGCAAAGCCACGAAAGCCCTCTTGTGCTTCTTGAGAACCACTGTATTTCACGAGCGTTTGTGAAAAAACAGTGTGAGACTGTGCTGTACAGTCTTGAGCTCACTATTCATTCATCTCTTCTTTACTACTCTTCTTTTCTATCTTGTTCCTTAATATTTCCCCTTTACCCCACCCTAAGTGTAAGGTAGCCAACTGAGTCAAGCTTGGTTAAGCTCCCTGCTCTTCATCTCTATTTCTATCTCTCTTTCTCTCTGTTTTACAGGGTATCTACTTTTTAGGATGAGAACAGTGTATGCTTTCTTGAACGAAAGTGGTAGGCTACCACTGTTAAAACATTCAGCGGATACCGTTTTTCAGAAGAGCGGCTAAATCTGCCTTGAAAGTGTTGTAAAATACTGCCATTATTCCGTCTGAGTCAGGATACTAACCACTATAAAGTTAGTATATATCTATTTATATCTCTCTCGCCATCATAAAAACCAATAAACATTCTGTATCTTGGCGATTTAGCATTGGCAAAAGGCTTAGAAAGTCTTTTTCGAAAGTTGCTTTTTTGGGTATACGATTGGAAAATAATTCGCGATAATATTCTGTAAATGCATTCTTTGTATGTCATGGTTTTGTGGTCAACTGGCCATTATAATTAAATTCTGTGATGTCTTTCGCGCGCGCATATTTTTTCAGCATTATTAAATTGCTGATTGAGCATTTTACCAGCAAGTAACCTGTCTGCTCCAGCCCTTACAACCGCACCTTGGAATGTAGTGACATCAATCGCCTCAAGTTTCTTTTAAATAATTTTAATATTTTAATAACTTTGCCATAAAATCGGGGGCTGCCTTTTTATTCCTTGCTGTATTTCACAAGCAACTTCTTTAAAGTGCTATTTTCCACTCGTTTCTTCTGCCGTATTCCCGCAGATCTTTTCATGGCACATATTTTTGCAGTAGATGTAAAGGTGCATTCTTTTCCGACCAGCTTCTAAATGCTAGGGTGTTAAAGTTTGTGTAAATGTTTTTTATGCAACTGAAAAACTTATCATCGCTAAGTAGCTTGCCATTTAACTTCCAGAGGTCCTATATAAATGAACGTTTAGGCTCTTCTTTTTAGCCTAATGAGAACAAGACAGATTAGTGATCGCTGAACGAGGCCTATGCAACACCATAACCACCACAAACATTTGTCACCTCTAATACCGCGTAAGCTCTGTCCAATCTTGCGTTCCAAGAGCTTTTAAAGTGGGTATAAAGACGGTGCAATCAGCCTTTAGCAAAGAAAGCAATATCCTGAAGAGAACACTGGTTAATACTCTCTAATGGCAATTAGCGCTGTCACATTTTCTATCTAAGCAGCTAGATCGATCATCTGCACGGAACACTCAGTTAAAGTTTCCAAGAAAAACCAGTAGCCTATTAGTGCCAAAACAAGAACACAGTCAGGAAAAGGGATAAGCGATCACAAGGGTGTATTAGTGCGTACACGCAGATTATTGTGATCTTTGCCTCTTCATAGGTAAAACGCACAAAACAAACCTTCAATACAAAAAGCTACCCACTGTTAACGCAATAGCGTTAAACAGCTCTTTTCGCTGAAATTCCTCTGTCGGCGTCGGCGTTGGTGTCGGCGTTGCGTTCGTTGCTTGTGAGCAAAAAAATCATCATGTTATACGTGACCGACAAGTCGAGATCAATGAAAATAATACAAATAGGTGATAAAAACCCTGGAGCAGAGTGGGGACCGAGCCAGAGTGGTTGGGGTCCGAGTGGGGACCGAAATCGGCTCGTTTGCGTGGCAAGCGAATGTTTTATTTTAGCACACGGCCATGCCTCTGCTTGCGAAAACAGTGAAACGAACTTCCTCTCCTTGGAAATGCAGTGGAAGTAGCTTTTATACTTCATGAATACACACGTACTGTATATATGCTTCACAGTGAAAGATGAAATATTACAGTAATAATGCGTCGTCAGGCGTTTATTGCCAATGGGCGTCAGAATATGGAATTATCATATTGGCTCCGTGGTTTAAAGGTGGTACTCCACAAAGAAGGTACACACGCTGCTGCACCTATTGCGTTAAGGCCACGTAGTGGGTGCATAGTCAATTAGAAAAGGATTCATGCACTAAGTGTTTGAAGTACGCTCTATAAACAGGATGCCGATACCGCGTTCAACTCCTAAAGACGAGCCCCGCCCCGGTGGTCTAGTGGCTAAGGTGCTCAACTGCTGACCCGCAGGTCGCGGAATTGAATCCCAGCGGCGGTGGCTCCGAGCCCAATCTTGCTGTGAGTGTAGACGTTGTTGTCTTTCAGATATCGACCTAATCGGCTGAGGATGGCGTTCTCCACCACTTTTCCTACACAGGACGTAAGAGAAGGGTCGGAGGTTATTAATATTCAAAGTCTTACCTTGTTTGAGGATCAGGACGGTCATGGCAGTCTTCCATTTTTCTGGTACACTGTTCTTTTTTCCACGTTTTGTTGATCTTCTCTGTGAGGTATTCGATTGGAACATCATCAAGAATCCGCAGCACCTTATTGGCGATGCCGTTGGGATTTGGCGCAGACTTGCCATTGAGAACAAAAATTGCTTGCCTGACTTCCGCCACGGTTTGAGTTTGAGTTTATTCAACCACGTGACAAGTACACGAAAGCACACTGTATACGTGGTTTGGTGCGAAGAGAAATAAGCTGCATTTCACAGCTTGACTGGCCCCTTCACCCAGAAAAAATCTAAACTACAAATTTACAAAAAATACAAAAACTACAGGCAGCGGAAAGCAACAATACAAAAAGAAACACGCATGTGGCCCATGACAGCAAATAATAGAATCACAACTCTAATTCTTCGTCCGACTCCGGCCAGGCTGAGGTACTCGGGAAACCGGACCTCCTGGGCTGTGTGCTTCAGAGGCAGGTACTTCTTCATGAGCTTGGCACCCAGCTCATCTCCGGTACACGAGCTTTTTGCTTCGTGGCGGACTCTGGCGAGAGTGTGCCTCTGATTTAACCGCGTGTTGCCCTCGTTAAGTAAATGTTTGAGCTAGCCCCAGGACTTGGCATTGCGCACCTGGTCATTGATCGAGCCACAGACCTCGTTCCATAGCTGCTGCAGAGGGTTCTACAGTCATCTTCGATAGTATTGTTGTGCTCCGAAATTTTTCTCAACCTTCAGTTGAACCTTTCTGCTTTCCATCGGATAGCAGTGCCTACTTGGCTTCAATCAGATGAGCTGGCCTGCTATCCATCATATGTATAACTCCAGGTAGGTGGTAATTTTCTTGATGACTTACTCAGTGTCGCTCTTGATTCGTTCGCACCAGGCTGTCAAGTCTCGGAGGGTGGTGCAAATACAACGGAGCTCAAGAAAACTCTCCCAATCTGTAACGGTGAACTCTCTAAATTTACTTTGGTTGATGTCAAAGCGGGTCTTGAATACATAATAGTTGCTGCCGAAATCCATTGCGGTGTTATTCCGCTCTGCTCCTTCAACGTTTACAAACACCAGATCGGGGTTGGTGTGTGTGTTTTTAATAATTTTTATCACGTGGAACTAAACTTGCCTTGCTGCGCCCAGTCGACCAAGCAACAAACAACTCGAGGGAATGATGTCCGCTTCCATGCCGGCTTCTTGCTTAGAATGGCGGTACTTTTTAAGGAGCCTGCTTGTAGAGCTTTTTGAAGACTATTGTATTAAATTGAAGCATTTTTTAGCGAACTTACACGACTTTGAGCGTATCTATCTATCTATCTATCTATCTATCTATCTATCTATCTATCTATCTATCTATCTATCTATCTATCTATCTATCTATCTATCTATCTATCTATCTATCTATCTATCTATCTATCTATCTATCTATCTATCTATCTATCTATCTATCTATCTATCTATCTATCTATCTATCTATCTATCTATCTATCTATCTATCTATCTAGCTATCTATCTATCTATCTATCTATCTATCTATCTATCTATCTATCTATCTATATCTATCTATCTATCAATGATGATGATGATGATTAGTAGAGTTTTGTGGCGTAAGGGCAATGGGGGCCAAAGAATGTCATGTCTGATGCGATGTAAGCAATAACCACTGTTTGCGATGATATATGACGGCTGTCTAAAGGCCTAAAATCACGTGCTGTGTAAAATCGTAAAATGTTTGCATAAAGTAAAAATTATGCAGCGATATGCGATTTGATGTATGGGTGTGGAATGAATCACAAGTGACCACGTTATCTACAAGTGGGGGATTGTAAAATAGCACGAATGCCTCCTCAACCCCTTTGAAAACCAATTCGTGAAAGGCAGGTGCTTCTCAGACAGGTGCTACCGCAGCAATAACCTCTGCGGAGAGGTTATTCTATTGATTTCCCTTGTATATGATGCTGAAGCTTAAAATTTTATCTAAAAATGCAAATAATCAGTGAAAATGAAAAAAGTGGTTCTTTGCCAACGAGCATTCCAGGATGAAGAGGAATGTGTTCATGGTAAGCTAACGAAAAATGATTTTTAGGGGCGAAGCTCTTTATAGCGACACCTGTTCGTCCCTCGTAGCTGTTGCAGTATGTAACAAGTATAACATTTTGACCTCCTGGGTGGTGCCGGCGAGAGATTTTTTCTGTGCGTTGTTGAACAATAAAGAAATAGTGCTCTATGTACATGCCGATGGCTGCCAATGGGGAATGAGAAACAGGAGCATTCGGCTTTTGGTTAACGCGCACGCTGCGATCCCCATTAGCAGCCATCTGCATGTATATTGAACACTATCTGAAAAGAAAGGATTGCTACGTTATACTTGCTGGGTGTAATTTCTGTAGTTTTAGAAAGGTTTAGCGAGCGTTGAGCCGCAGCGCCATGAATACAATGAACTAGTATATACCACGAATGAACTCGAGGTGGTTAAAGGTGGGAAGTAGACACGAAGCGCAAGTCGTAAGAAAGTAAAAGCCGAATTCTCCTGTCTCTCATTTGCTATTAGCAGCCATTGTCATGTACATTGAGCACTATCTGACAGGACAAGGTTGCTACGTTATACTCGCTGAGCGTAACCTTCTTGGTTTTAGAAAGGTGTAGCGAGCGTTGGGCCGCAGTGCCGTGAATACAGTGAACTAGTTTATACCATGATCTCGAGGTGGTTAAAGGTGGGAAGTAGAACCGAAGCGCAAGCCATAAGAAAGTGTGAGTGTGCTACCTCTCGTTTAGTCCTTGGAATGTCCGCTGGATGGCGGTGCTTCTATATGGGGAATATATGATGAAAAGAGACCAGATGGTGTTACTTGGAGTGTTGAATAGATGGACGAACGGACACACAGACAGATGAATGGATGGACGCATGAACGGACGCAGGGGCGGATGCATGGACGAACGCAGGGCGGACGCACGAACAGACGCATTCACGGACGGGCGGATGGACGCATGGACGGTCACACAGATGAACGCATGAATGCACGGAAGCAAGAACGAATGGACGGACGAATGCCTAGCCCCACTCTCTATCATTCACTCCGTGGATATGCTGCCAATTTTTTTCTAATAGAATCTAGTTCACTGCATTAGATCAGGATGTGGTTGACAGTGAGCGATTCACCACATCTATCACACAAAGGTGGACCGCCACCACACAAAAGTGTGTGCTGTGTGTATAAACTGTTCGTAGCCTTGTAAGTTTTACTTCTGTGTGGCGTGATTTTGCTACTGGTGGCCATATACCAAGGAACGGCTTGATGACGTGTAGTTTATTTTCTGTGTGACTATCCCATGTGCTCTCCCAATAAGCTCTGAGCTTCTGTTTCAGATAAAGGTTTTTAGGTCAAGAGCATCGATAGCTGCGGATGTATTAACAGCGCTGTCGTGGACAGATGTGGCTAGCTGGTTCACCATCTCGTTGCTTTGGATCTCGCGGTGTGCTGGCACCCAGCACACTACAACATGCTGTTTAGACTTGTATGCTGTGCGTAGTAACGAATAAAGTGAGAAAAGGGCTGGGTTTTTGTGTTTTTTAAGAGTTTTTAAGCCCTTACGATGCTTAGGGAATCTGTTAAAATTTCGGCCTTTTGTAGCTTTAGTTCTTTAATGTGTTTAACGGCCACAAGTATCGCAAAAGCTTCTGCATTGAAGACGTTTGTGTCAGGATGCAGAGCGCCGGCATTCGAAAAGGATAGACAGACCACTGCGTAAGATAAAGATGTGTAAGACTTTGAATCATCAGTAAAGAATTGAGAGCAAGTGTATTTATGCATCACGGATTTGTGCCTCGATGCGTAGCAGATGGTCAGTTGTGGATTTACCTTGACGAAATCTGGACTGATGTGGACCGAGTAAATTGTTTGATTCCAGACTATGTAAAAGCCAGGAGTAATCATCTTTTCGAAAAATTTCGATCGTTCTGTAACTGATAATGAAGAATGGATCCTTGCCTTGCTTTAGAATCAGAATAACAATCAGCCTTTCCAGGCTGACGGAATCTGTACAGAAAACCAAATAGCATTACACAGGGAGAGAAGGGTTTTTCGAGTTTTAGAGGGCCGGTGTTTCAGCACTTCATATACTACGCGGTCCAGGCCTGGGGATGAGTTGTTGCTGCAGTTTATCGATGCCTCTAGATCAGGTAACACAAACAGTTCGTTGTATTTTTCGTGTATTGCAGATTTGCCATCTAGCTTCTGTATTTCGATTATTGTTTTCTATCGTTGGAACGATGTGGTGTAGTGGCATGATATGGAGATCTGCTCAAAGTGTGCGCCGAGGGTTTTCGCCTGGTCTTCCATGCTGCCTTACTAGATGAAGTGAATGAGACTGCTGTCCTTCTACCCTTCCTACCATGTTCCAAACTCCCTCCTCTTGTGTATATGAATTTATTCCGGATAAAAACTTATGCCAGCTTTCCCTTCTCGCCTCTCTACGTGTTCTTCTGCTTTGGGATTTTATGTTATTAAAACTGTCAAGGTACTCCGCTGTCTGAGTTCTAAAGGAATATATATGCTTTAATTATTTTGTTTTTTTTGAGCGTTTGGACAATCATTGTTCCACCAAGGCATGCGTCGTTTGGCGGACAGGCCACTATATGGAATACATTTTGTGGCAGCATCAAGAAAAATTTTTGTGAAGTAGTCGACAGCTGCATTTAAGCTCAAGGCACACAAGTCACTCCAATTTAAAAGTGCATCTTTTTTAAACTGTTCCCAATCTGCTTTCCCAATCTGCTTTCTCAATTTGCCACTTAGAAACCTGCAGAGAACATTCATTTTCTTTTTGTACACACAGAAATATTGAAAAATGGTCACTTCTGTAAAGATTCGCAATAGCTTTTCAATTTAATAGAGGAATAAGAGTTGGAGATGCAATGCTAAGTCTAGTACTTGCATTTCAATTTTTAATTGAAAACTTAACTGAAGAGATACTTGTATAAATTATACAAGTATCTTTTCAGTTAAGTTGTCAATTATAGATGCGTGCATGAGTTCCCACAATACATTTTTGCACCAGTAGCGTTGCCAAGTAGGGTTGTGTTCACCCCCCCTTCCTATATTTTTCAATTTTTCTTGCGTATGCAAACGCACGCATGAACATACATAAAGTATAATTACCGCCTCCCCCCCCCCCACAAAAAATTCTGGCTGCGTACGTAAAAGTGGTGCAGTGATCTCAAGAAGTTACTAATGAGTTTGTGCGGGCGTTAGGCTCAAAAGGGACGTCATGATCTCGGGAAAAGTGGTATTTTGGCCATATAGAAAAGATGGGGATATATTGTGACAATATCACAAGATTCTTATATATGATAAGATATCTTATAGTAATGTCAAGGAAGCAAATATTTTATCGTCAAAGCTGCGGTTGAAACAACAAACGCAGTTTCAAAAGCGTTTCAATGACAGAGAAAGGTTGTAGGGTCAACGTATCCAGCAAGGCAGACGTTCTCTTTGTGGAGGCGATATGGCAGCTGTTGGAGGAATGACAAGTTCTCGGAAATTTTACGTAGAAGGAAGTGAAAAGATGAGTGTCTAGATATTAAGGATGTTGAGCGCGGTATCTACGGATCAACTAAAGAATTGATGGGTGACCATAACTACCGCAGAGGCTAGAGGCCAGGGTACTCTATTTTTTTTGAGCTCAACATGATGCTAGTTTTATCTTAACTGAAATTGTTTGTACTCCATCAAGTAGGCTCTCTTCTTTGAAGCTCCCACTGTTGCATTGTGTCCGCATCCTCGGTAGGCATGACTAAATGTCAGTTCGCCTATCAATAATCTTTAGTATTTGAGTAGTATCAATTGTATCTTTTGGTATCTGGACCGCACAATAAGCTTTTAAAAATAATTGAGAAGCACATTGTGTTAAGTTTGAATGCGACAGGATCACGGTTACACTCTTTAAAAAAATTAGTAAAAGTGTAGCGATTGCAAGCAGATAGTAACTGCAACGCTTGCTACAATTTTTGGACCGTTACCAACCGTTACTAACTATTTTGCTACCTACGTTACTAAACAGTTACTATCTGCAACCGTTACTAACGTTTTGCTACCTGTTTACTACCTACGTTAGTATGCAATGAGTAGCTGGAACGAAATAGGTAGCAACAGCACCCGTTGCTACCTTTCTTCTACTCGGCCATTGACTATCTAATCTAGAATAGTAGGCATAACTGATTGTAATAATTTATAAGAAAAATGGTCTCGATGTATCATTTTAAAGACAAAAATTACGCAAAAGATATTCATGGATCAAGAAAAAAAACGTGTTATTAATGACGCAACCGAGATATGTAAGCGTCATTCTGATATTGTCGAAACAAAGAAGTACAAGTTAACTGACCATTAGAAAGATTCACATGCTTTGTAATAGACAACTACAAGAAACTCAGTAAATTGGAGCAAATCAACAAGACAAACGAATAAATTAACCAGACGGTCAAAATTAATCTGAAGTCCTTTACTATAATGGCCTATCTTAATGTAATATTCTGGTTTTAGCACGGAAAACCCCAGAACCGTCTATACCTTCTAACCACCAATCACAGTGACGTAGTCGTATGTAATGCTATAAAACATGATAAAGTACGACAGGTCCTTCTATAAAAGATACATTTATCTGAATTTGAACGAGTCTCTTGCATGGTAACTATTATTGAGTGATAGAGGAAGCGTTCGAAATTTAGAAAAATACAATGCGATTTTCATAATAATAAAAATACATAATAATTCTTTATTATTCAATTATTGAAAAATAAAAGGGTTCTTCATAAGCTTGCGTAATATGACCTTTACGTGGAAGCCGTTTGCTTTTGCAGCTCAGTTGGTTTAGAATGTATAAAGCACCGAGTTTTAAAAAGGAACAGCCGAAGCAAACTTACGGTAACACTATCAGATTTCAGCTAAAAAAGCGAATGGATTAATTGCTAAAGTCGGCCCAGAAATGAAGTACAACTGAAACTCGATCTAATGCAGTGATTGATACGCTAGAGTTTTTTCGTCGAATCGGTAAGTTCATGCAGCCAATAAAGGCATTTTTCGGCTCTTCGAAATCTAAAATTGTAGCGCAGTGACAACCAAGGCACATTAGGCCATTATTATGTCCACCGCTCTACTCCTGCGCATTTGCCATGTCCGCGTGGGTGTCCCTGACATGGAACCACCGCGCCCGTACATGGGGGCGCCATGTCCGGGCTAGGCAGGCCAGAACGACGTTTATGTAAAGCAATGAATGACAGGTGAATGACATACGGAGATGCGGAGAAGGAATGCAACGATTGTGCAAGCAGGCAGAGTCGGAAAGTTGCAAGTAGGCGATTGGCGCCATGAAATCACGTACCAACTACCCGTAAGAGCAAGGGGCGTAGTCAGATTTTCCGCTTGGGGGGGGGGGGGGGCTGTTTAACTATACTATAGTCTTTAAGGAAGTTCGTACGTGCTTTATGTGTATAGTATATACGCAAGCAAAATTGTAAGATTTTTAGGAAGTTTGAAGTTCCTTCCACCTCCCGGTGACGTCCCTGTTATGAGCGAAACAGAGTGCAGAGTCCATTGTATAGACGCTTTCATGCGATAGCGTTTGAATGCTGCATACTCGAATAAAAACCCGTATCTGCAAACGTCGACGGAAACGATTTTTTCCCCTGGTATTTGTGGAAAAGCTTCGTTAAACGGGTTCAGCGCCCTTGTATTTTCGTAACTACTGGTTGATCATACCACTAAGCCTTATGGGTACTTGCTGGAGAATTGAAAATTTGTCCGTTTGTTAGTCAGAAACCTCCTAAAATCGGGTTTCATTAGATCATGTTTTCACTGTTAAACTTTACCTCTTAAAGTATTATGCGGAATCTTATTAACGAAATGCCACTGTACCTCTAGGCAGTAATCGGGCTTCTAAGCTACAGCAACGTCGAAAGAATTGCGAATCCAGAAGGTATGCCAATGAACTTATTCACGAAAAGAAAGAACAGCATGATCTCGTGGAAAAACAAAGCGCTGACAACAAAAGTAATACTAACTTTCGGACGGCAGCTTGTCTGAAACATCGTTTAATAAATGTGAAGTGTACGATGTCATCTTACACTTGTTATGAATATGAAACATAAGAAAAATATATGCCGTTATTGGGAGACTGAACCACAACGCAATGATCCTAAGTGTGAATACAGTTATGCATCGCATTGTTTATGAACAGAATGGGTTGAGCTATCCAAGAAACGTAACAAAAAATTAATATATTGTGTAGCACGTTTGTGTACATTTTCTTTCAGATACCGAAAGCAATTGAGAAGCTCCACTGTTTACATAAAAAATTTGGGCCATCTCCCCAAGGTAACCCTGATGGGACGTGAAGCAGCAGCGTTGCGCACGGTGGCGTCACGGGTTGAACGGCGCTAACGCGGGTGCTGCAGTGAGCTCTGGAAGACTCGTTTGAAGCGATGGCTGGCGTAGGTCTTGTAGGTGACTCGTACAGACACGTTTCGACGCATACTTGAGGCGTGCGTCAGGTTTATTGCGCATGAATCGACGAGTCGGCGGTGTATACCGAGGGGTGGTCATGGCAGGTGTTGCGAGCGAATGGACGAGGCGACAACTGCAGGTGCTGCGGCGAGCAAAGTCACCTAAAAAAATTTTGGGCGAGCGCATGGCAGGCGAGGGAGAGAGTGACGTCAGTGGGCACTGCGAGGAGAGTGGGACGTCAACGCGCCGCAGCGGCGTGACCTACTCGGCACCGCATCAACACCGGCGGTGGTCGGTGCGTTCCTACGGAGGAACAGCGTCACACAGGCTAGTAAAACATAGCTGCTTCGCATATGAAAGCCATAGTCATTGGCTGGATTCCTTCAACACTTCTGAGAACGTTAGTTATGATGCGTAAGCTACCGCTTGTATTTAGACAGTTGGTCGTCGCCACACTGTCTACATGCCATGATGGCGCAATGATGGCGCCATCATGATGCATGATGCCATGATGCCATCGCCGCAATGTTGCCATGATGACGCAACAGACGACCACCAGCAACATTGATATAGTCCAAGAATGTTCGCTTTGTCGATGGCTCGAGCAGCACAAAATAGGGAGCTCATGAGTGGTGTATCAGATGCGTTTGTCGTGGCGGTGTACAAAGTTTCACCAAACTAGCTATTATACATAGATTTAAATGCCCGAAAATAATCTTGATTGACAAAAAGCTATCCTTTTCTAGACTTATAAAACCAAACAGGTTTACGAAAACACTGGCCAGCTAGATGCATTTTTAACGAAAATTGTCGAATCACTCACAGACATCTGAATTCCAAATGTGCTCTTGCGTGGAATGACTGTCATTTTCGCTGTGCGCCGTCAATGCGTAAAACATCGCGAATGGTTGCAGATCGGCATGGATGATTCATCGTGATCGAGGCAGATCAAACTAGGGCGGAAAGCACAATCAAACATTTCAGTTCATAACAGTTTTTTTTCAATTAGTTAGCCCACTTTTCTACCGATATGTGCACACTCAAGATGGGTTCATACGTTGCTTTACGAATTAGTTTCACGTTAGATGTTTTTCTGTGTATTGGCTCATTATATATATAGTCCTGTTGAGAATTTCGCATCTATGCGACTGAGAGGCACGCTAAATTCTGAAGGTTTTTTATGAATTTGAGGAAAAAAGAATCATGCTTTGGCGAAATATAATGATATAGCTGGACATTTGAAGTCTGCTTTTGTCAAACACAATCAGCAGGTCAAGTTTATTTTCAATGTGTCGTACAAACAGAAATGACCGATGAAAAAAACAACAACCCTGTGTTTTAAAGTGGCTTGACTAGTTCACAGGTGTATATAGCAGTTTGGGAAGTTTGCAGCACAATGATTGTCACCTGGCGACAAAACTTCCCACGTATTTGAGAGTAGTCTATTTTTTCTCCAACCAACGTTGCGCGGTTGGCTGATCTTTGTTTTAAGTATTTTCTCATCGAAATTTCTAGTTCGTGAATACAACTGAGCCGATATAGACATACATGAGCAGCTAAATTGCAAGGGAGTTGTGCACGCTGGACAACTTCTACAACACAACTGACACCTCGGCATTACCCTACAGGTTCCATCTATAAGGAGGGAGGTATGTATAGCCTTTATTCAGTAATGTGAGAATAGTATTAGTTCCAAACTTGTACGTCTTTCCTCGCATGCATTAAACGAAAAACGTAAAAAAAGCAAAACTTAAAGGACGTTTCCGAGCTTCTCGTTCGAAACAAAAAGCCCCCTTGATACCACGGACGCCAGTACACAGTCCATTTCAAGACGCGAAAATTCTGAAAAAACAAGCATTAAGTTGATGATGAATATTTCTACAAATTCCCTTACCTCTCCAAACGGTTTCTTTATTCACATCGAAGAGATAATATCAACAACAAATAAAACATATTTTTTAAAAAGAGTCGGTTTTAGTTGAAAGGCGGATCGTTGTTAGTGATGACAATGCATGCAGCTGCATAAAATAAGGTTGCATTTTTGTTTAGAGTCTATATTACAATAAATGTGCCATTTCTAATTGAATTAACAAGTATGGCGTTACCGCGCGCACAGACAAACATGCACAGATTGACTGCGAGAGAGCGATAACATTTACTCGTAGCAGGATAAGAGAGTGGAGCTCTTAGTTCAGGGCCCCATTGGCTCGACCCACTCCACGTGCCCTTTGGAGCATGACACTGCTCCTGCGGCTCTGAGCGGGTCAGCACAATCTTCCACGAGAAGTGCGATAAATGAATAGAAGAGTACCAAACAATGGCTGTCACAATGCTTATATTAACAGCTCCTACATGCTTACCCGAAATCTTGAAACAGCGTTTTATAAAGTTAGATGAGGGGAAAAATAAGGTACACAATCGGTCAGCCGCCTTGCATTTGCCGAGTGTTAACACACCTCGTGCGAAATAGGATGTGCCATCTTTTCTCTCATCTCAATCAGCTGTCGCTTCGCTGTGCACTGAAGTTACTGTGGGAAAGATTGTGGACGGGCTAACTAGAGGACGAAACGTGCTCCCTCGCCTCGGTGGCCTAAACGCAGCAGGTACTGGATTCGGTTTCAAGTGCCACAGAACACCCACCGGTGTTTATAATGGCGAGAGCTTGGTGTTGTGGGTGCTTATTTCTCGAGGAAATCTCCTGTCACTTCCCGTTCTCATCCCACCAGAAGACGCTGCGCCGTGCTTTCCTACGGGTTGCAAAAATCGTCTTTAATATGTCCAAACCAACTCAAAGTCAATCACTTACAAGTGAGTGGTCCCCTCCACTCGCTTGTATAGCGAGAATAATTGCCATATTCGCCCGGAAGGCCATGGCAGACCCGGAAGGCTGTGGCAGGCCCGTCATATCAGCCTTGGAAAGCGATGACATGCTGTTACTCCGAGGCTTGAAAACGCCGTTAACCTGTACACGTGTTCATTCATGGTTTCGACGCACAAAAATGACATGATCGAGGAACGTTGAAGGCATTTTCGCGCTGGTTAAAACTCTAATTGATTGATTGATTGATTTGTGGGGTTTAACGTCCCAAAACCACCATTTGATTATGTGAGACGCCGTAGTGGAGGGCTCCGGAAATTTTGACCACCTGGGGTTCTTTAACGTGCACCCAAATCTGAGTACACGGGTCTACAACATTTCCGCCTCCATCGGAAATGCCGCCGCCACAGCCGGGATTTGATCCCGCGACCTGCGGGTCAGCAGCCGAGTACCTTAGCCACTAGATCACCGTGGCGGGGCTGGTTAAAACTCTAATTCCGTATTATAAGAAAAATCTGTGCAGATATAGTTGAACGCAACCGGAATTATTTCGGCTGATTATGAAGGCACTAATTCTTCAGATGATCTGCCAGCCCTGAATATAGCAAGGGGAAACGTTTTCAAAATAATTTAGGTTCATGTAGAGTGCTAGACGTGCACAGAGAATCCATCCGTCCACCCATGCATGCGTCTATGCGTCTGACCGTGTGTCTATCTGTCTGGTGACGAGCACGAGTCACCGAGGCCCTCCATTCCGCTTCATCCACGCCTCATCAACGAGGCGACAAGCATGCGCTGCCGCGACGCTTCGCGTCTGCTGCTCTGCTCACCAACCATCCACCCCGTTCGGCGACGATCTAGAAAACAGAAAGGCACTCGTTCCCCGCGCACCCAAGCACAGCCCGCACAGCAGCCAATCAGAGAGTCATGGTACAGCGCCATCTAGGATATCCTTCTTCTGGGCCTCTTCCGCCATCTTCTGTGCCGAGAACAGGAAGCGGGGACGAAGCGTCTGATACTTTGTTGTGTTTGCCCCGTCGGAACTGTACATTGAAGTCGCCATGGAGCTGTACAGAGCAGTCCACCTTGCGATGCGAAGTGGCCATTATCTAGTGCATTATGATGAGAGCCAAAAAAACGAGAGCCTGGTAATCTGATACCACAGGAATGATCGTTCCCAATAATAAATGTGCCATTTTTCGCATGTCAATAGGCCGGATGAAGCGTCATGGTCCTTCTGTACTTTCCTTTTCTCTCTGTCAGTGTTCACAATACAAATGAAGCAGCTCGAATGAAAGGGCCGTCAACTTGCTGCAGAACTGCACCTAGGCCATATGCAGACGCATCTGCGACTACAATAACCGGGAGCGCTGGGTGAAACATTCGCAGAACTTTCCTCGATGCAAGGAGTTTCTTTAGCATTGTAAAATTTTGTTCAGCAACAAGATACTATTTGAAGTAGAGGGTCCGTGCGAAGTAGCTTACGCAGAGTTTCTACCTTTCGGCAAAGTTGGTAATAAAAGTGACATAGTACTCTGTAAAACCAAGCAATCAACGTAGCATGCCTACATCTGTTAGGGTGGCAGCGCGCACAATTGCATCAACCTTGGCTATTCCTTCTACGCTGACATGATGTACAAGAAATGATAGCTCTAGTGCATTAAATATGCGCTTGTTAAGTTTGCGTGCAGCTTCGGAGATGGGCTGCAAAACTTGCTTCTGGTTTCTCACATGTTCCGACTCCGTCCCGTGAGATGATATCATCTATGTAGAAGAGGACTACCTTTGCAACCCTACAGGATTGCAGTCATGAGTTGCTGAAATGCGGCTGGAGCCGACGCCAATATGGAGCACGCTCTTTTATACTGGAAAAGGCTGTCGTGCGTAATGAAAACCGTGAGGTCTACTGTCCGGGTGAATGGTAATTTGGTAACAAGCGGAGGCCAAATCAAGCTTTGAGAAGTAGCGTGCCCCATTGAGAGAATACAGTGGCTCTTCCGCATGATGCAGAGACAAACTGTCAATTGCAATTGCTTTCTCGGACTCTCTGAGGTGAACGCCTAGGCGAGTACTGTAATCTTTGTTGCGGATGACAGCTGTAAAAGAGATCCACTCGGAGACGGTAGCTCTTTCAATAGCATCCTCGTAGATTAACTGTGAAGCTGCCTGCTAACTGGCTTGCGCAGGGAAAGTGGTAGGCGTCTCAGCTTCTGTGATACCGGAGGTACCAACTACCTTATTTTAACACGACACTAGATGCCTTCGGACACACTAAGGCCCGATGAAAGCAAATAGGCAAACGCAGCCTATAGCAGAGGTGGCATACCGAACTTAGGCGGATTCGCAGGCACTGCGTTGCTCGTATATGCAGCTGTTGCGGTTTCAGTGTAACTGTGCGGCAACAATGTGTAGTGTTAAAGCTTTCACCACGTCCGAACCCAAAAGGGAAGTTCCTCCAGGGGCGACATGAATTGCTATCACGGCTGTTTTCCTCTTAAACAAGATGCTTGATTGAAACTGATGTAAGATGGGTATCTTACAGCATCAGAAGTCCAACTACGTAAGTTGTACAACCAAACCAATTATACCTCCTTTTGAAATTCTTCTTGCCGTATAATTGACATAGCTGATTCCGTGTCGACAAAGAAATTAGCAACGCCGTCTTCCTTCCGAGCTCAAAGAGATAGGTGTGACTACGACATCAATGTAGATGCCCTTGCTTTTGTGTTCGTGGACACTGAATAGGCTAATGACACCTGATGCATCTTGTTGAAGAACTACTTGAATGCGAGTCAGACGTTGTTCACTGGCTCTGTGGCAGCTATGACAGACTTGCTTGAACTTGCCGTAGCGGCCGCATTCGAAGCCGGTTGTATTGCAGACTGGGCATGCCATCGGTTCCTATGGGAGGTGGGCCACAATTGCCACAAGCCTGCGTATTTTGGCTCTACGGAACATCAGCAGCATTCTTATATAAAAATCGCGGGCTTTTTGACAAGAGTGCGGTGGTAAGCTCGGGCGGCTCTGATAAAGGGGGCGTGTCTCGTTGCTGTACCGGCGGCTATCGCGAGGTCTTTCCAATAGGCCGTGAAAGTTAGGGCGAAAAACGGTTCAGAAGACATTGCCAGCGACATCAGCATGGGGAGTTACGGGAGCTGCGGACTCGCTCGCTGAATTTCGGGCCGACCGGTTGTGCCCCCGCGATCTCCGATGACAGCGCAGCTCTGGTCGGCTGGCTCGCCCTACGCCATCTCCTGCCGCCGACAAGAGCTCTCGCTGAGTGGTGCCCCGTCCTCAGACTTCTGCGACTGGGCCCATCTTCCCTATCTTCTCCTTACTTCCGGATGTCGTTGTCCCTGCGACTCACTCTCTTCTTCCCCTCTCTCTATCTCTATACCTTTTAATCCCTCCTCAGCTACTGTAGAGGTGCCCTCTCTCTGAGAGCCAGTTACGGGGCTCATTTTTATCTTGTTTTCATTTAAGAATGACATAAGAAAAAAGAAAGGGAGCTGCGATGGAAGCGCGACTATGCATAGAGAGAACAAACACTAATAGTGAAAATTCAAGTTTTATTCAAAGTCGAAGGGCTCACCGTGTTTTAAAAATAACATTCTCTTCCGCCAGGAATATTACGCAGGCGTGATGAGCAAAGATTTCATGACAGTTTTTTTGTTATTACAAAAAAACATTTTCCAAGCGTCCCGTGTTCACGCTATTATTGTTCAGTGCAGCCCTTGCACTGCACAGAAAGGCAAACTTGTAAAACAGAAAAAAGAAAGGGCAATGAAAAAAGAAAGGGCAAAGAAAAGAAAGGGCAAAGAAGAAAGGGCAAAGAAAAAAGAAAGGGCAATTTTGTAAAACACGTCTGCGATGACCTACCTATACTCACGTGCTTTAGCGTTCTCATTTGTTTGCGCTCTTTGCTGTGCGTGAAATCGTGAGGGGCGCTTTATCGTTGGTGAACGTTCCGAGTACAGTGCCCAACGGGATCGGAACGATGTGGATTACATTTATTGCCGAGTGCTTTCGCTGGTATCTGCGAACACGATGTGCTCATGATGTGCCCTGCAAGGATACAGCAGTAGCCCCGCCGCGGTGGTCTAGTGGCTAAGGTACTCGGCTGCTGACCCGCAGGTCGTGGGTTTAAATCCGGGCTGCGGCGGCTGCATTTCCGATGGAGGCGGAAATGTTGTAGGCCCGTGTGCTCAGATTTGGGTGCACGTTAAAGAACCCCAGGTGTCTAAATTTCCGGAGCCCTCCACTACAGCGTCTATCATAATCATATGGTGGTTTTGGGACGTTAAACCCCACATATCATCATCGGGATACAGCAGTAACAAACGTATGCCTGATCACCCATGTCTTCTAGATAAGAAACAATGGCAATAGTTCAGAATACAGTGCTCGCTGTACTTTGATTGATTGATTGATTTGTGGGGTTTAACGTCCCAAAACCACAATTTGATTATGAGAGACGCCGCAGTGGAGGGCTCCGGAAATTTTGACCACCTGGGGTTCTTTAACGTGCACCCAAATCTCAGTACACGGGCCTACAACATTTCCACCTCCATCGGAAATGCAGCCGCCGCAGTCGCTGTACTTTCGTGTACCGGTATTCATGAAGCCCGGTTCACTTCGTGAGCATGCAGTGCCTACTATATTGCGCGTTATCATGAGCAAGTTGCCAAGTTCTTTGTCACGCTGCAATTCGCATACTTAGTGGTAATTTACGGGAGCATAGTGCAAAAATAAAACATAACACAAGTAGTGCGTGCCGAAATTTTTGTGCTTAATATCATTGCGTGCAGTATAATAGATTTCAGTTCTTTTGACTATTGAATAAAACCGAAATGTCAATTTTGGCGTGACTAGGCGTCAGGCCTTCCTGTTACACCGAAAGAAAACAAGCATTGCGCATGCTAAAGAACCTGCGCATATGGTAAGTAAATAAACATCGCTGCATATGTGACAGACATACGCTGTTGGTTGCTTTAATCCATCTGCGGAAGATGCCACGAACGCCGAATAAAAGTCCAAAGAACAAGTTTCCTTGTAAAACTGAGGCAAAGTGAATGTAGTACACTTAAACGTCACTATTTAGTCCTGAGTATATATCTATAAGTATCAGATTTGCTGGCGTTGACTTGAAGCGCACTCGTGGAAGGCTCACTGGTGATCGCCTTAGCGCGTGTCTTCAGCGATCAGGGGCCCATGAAAAGTAATTTGACATCAAATTTCCCGCTTGGGGACACAAAATGACGTAACTTGTTTACCAGCCATTGCGTCACATGTACTTAATTTTTCACGCCGCCGGAAGTGCTTCCACCTCACAGATATGGAGCTAAGCTACGTTATAGCAGCTGATCAACCACCATTTTCTCAACGTATGGGCTTCTATTAAGCCTTCAATAACAGTTGTATCTGCCATTGCTGTTGTGCGTGCTTCGTCCGAAAGTGTCATGCTGTCGTGGCTGTTGGGATGTTATGAGCCCGACGGAATTAGCGAAAGCTTCAGACTACCACTGGGCTCGCTCGCTCGCTCAGTAGCGCAATCTCAACGGTACGGTACCGTCGAACGTCAACGCGCCACTCTCTAAGAGCAACCGTGAACGTAAACTACGGCGAATATAACGAACTCATCGCACATGTTAACGTTGGCTTACTCAGCGAAATCGCGAGAGGCTGTCAGCTCACGAAGTTTGAGGTCGGAAACAAACTCACCACGTAACTGTTGGCGCTCTCGGAAGTGATGTACTTCAAGGCGAATGTAGCGCGCAGCAGCGAAATGTGCCAGAATTACGCGAGCCGCGTCGTATATACGTCTGGGAGGCTCATAGCTGCTCCGTCTTGCTTAGAGGTCATGCTACGGTTTTTAGGGGCGAAGCTCTTTAGAGCGGCACTTGTTCGTCCCTCGTAGCCGTTGTAGTAGTGTGTAACGAGTATACCATTTCGACCTCCAGGTGGTGCCGGTGAGAGATTTCTTCTGTGCATTGTTGAACAATAAAAATAGTGCTCAATGTACATGCCAATGGCTGCTAAAGGGGAATGACTGAGAGACAGGAGAATTTAGCTTTTAGTTAATGCGCACGCTGCGAATTTTTCATTGTTCAACCACGAACAGAAGACAAGAAAAAGTTTCTACCTTATACTCGCTGGGCGTACCCTCCTAGGTTTTAGAAAGGTTTAGCGAGCGTTGGCCCACAGGGTCATGAATACAGTAAACTAGTATATACCATGAACTCAAGGTGGTTAAAGGTGGGAAGTAGACACGAAGCGCAAGCCGTAAGAAAGCGTGCATGTGCCACCTCTCCTTCACTCCTTGGAATTTCCGCTGGATGGCAGTGCTTCTATATGCGGAATACATTATGAAAAGATGCGATTGATTGATTGACATGTGGGGTTTAACGTCCCAAAACCACTGATGATTATGAGAGACGCCGTAGTGGAGGGCTCCGGAAATTTCGACCACCTGGGGTTCTTTATGAAAAGATGCGAGATGGTGGTACTTGGAGTGTTGAATAGGTGGACGAACGGACACAGACAGATGCATGGACGGACGCACGGATGGCTGCATGAACGGATGGACGCATGGATGGACGCAGGAGCGCATGCATGGACGAAAGCAGGGACGGAAGCACAGATGAACGTGTAGACACACGAACAGACGCACGCAAAGACGGACGGGTGGACGCATGGACGGCCACACAGACGGACGCATGGACGGATGGAAGCAAGAATGATTGGACGGACGGGTGCTTCGCCCCACTATTCATCATTCACTTCGTAGATATGTTGCCATATTTTTACTTCACCGGTTGACGTAGCGGTGCAAACCAACGGCGCTATCGTCGGTAGTCGGGGTGCGGTGGGCGGTGGTGCAAGCTCGTCGAAAATAGGCTGTCCTGCCGGTCCCAAGCAGCGCAACAGCGGGGCTCGACTGCGTGACGCAGACAGCTCGGCAGCTCCGGATGTGAGAAGAAAGTTATCCAAGAGACGTTTCAGGCGGGTCCATGATATAGCTGTAGTGCCCAGGGTGCCATCCACTCGTTGCCAGATTGTAGTGTCGGCACGCAGCTCGACTTAGCACAACCAACACAACTAACCCATGCCACACAAGAAGTCCTCATTCCGGTGGTACTTTTGTATTATTATAGTCGCATGTGGCGCCATCTCTTGATTATAACTGAACAAAACTAAAGCCACTTTGTGTCAACCTTTGTCACTGCGATTTCATCCCAGTTATTCCACTATAGGTCTCTGCTGTTCTAGACGAAAATGATGTTTCCGTCACATCTCCGCACATCTTCATACCCCAACTGCTCTCTGAAACTGTAAATCTTCACCACTGCGAAAATTCCAGTGTAATGATGCAACTCACAAAATTTTCTGTTTGCTAATGATGTCCTTATGCGAAGTTAAAAAAAAACAAATCTAAACTTTCTTTTTTGTGCCATTGAAATTATATCAGCCTTGTGGAAAAAAAAAACTCACGACGCCGTCGTCAAGGCGCCTGTTCATCGTTCGGGTTTAAATTTAGTTTTCTTTGGGGTTTTAGCGTTAGCGACAGCGCATTTTCTCAATTGTAAACTGCGAAAACCTTCGGAAAGAGTTGAGGATGTACAAAGTAGGAATAAGACGTGTCTCTGTAACGATTGCTACGCGTGTCACCCAGGAAAATGGACGTACGCGATATAATCAATTAAAAAGAACTGCTATAGTTTACGATAGTGGGCCTGCAGGGCTGGTAATGCGACATCGAAGATAAAAAGAACACATGACCTCAATAGCACGTTAACTCCCACAGGCACAACAAATAAAAAAAACACCACTACGCTAACAGATGCAACAACCTGCAGTATATGTTCTGTCAACGGCAACTCGTCGAGATTCCATTCACTAGGAGTGAAGCTTAGCGAAGTTTTTGTATCTGACAAAAAAAAAAAACGCCGCCTAGCAAATAAGCAGGAACTTCTACTTGCAGAGCATAAGGCTAAATTAGAGCTTATTTTACAGTGATCTGACTTGCAAAATTTACGTTTTCAATTTTAAGAAGGCGTAATCAAGCAAGAAGGAAAATTTCTTTGCAGGCACAATGTTCTGGCTCTCACCATAATAAGTAGTTGAGGGACTGTCAAAAAAGGGGATGGGTTCTAGCGAGCATCGCCACATACCCACAACTTGATTGATTGATTGATATGTGGTGTTTAACTTCTCAAAACCACCATATGATCATGAGAGACGCCGTAGTGGAGAGCTCCGGAAATTTTGACCACCTGGGGTTCTTTAACGTGCACCCAAATCTGAGCGCACGGTCCTACAATACCCACAACTTGGTACGTGGCGATTCTGGCAGTTTCAGAACGAGCATATATCAAAAAGCACGACCATGTTACGGGCCAATTGTTGCAGTAGCGCATCCTGGTTTCTCATCGTTCTTTGCATGTGGCAGGTGTGCTGCCCGTACAACGTACACAGCGGGGATATGACACAATGTAAGGCCACACGGGGCGATTCCGACGAAAAATCGGAGCGAGGAAGCTCCATGCCTCATTCGAAAACTAGTTGAACGCTTCCGATGTAGCGGATTGTTAATAAAAATAATAAAGCTACTGATATTGTTAATTGTAGGACCCACTCTAAGTTCCCAGTTTAATAACGCAAGAAATAAAAAAGTCAAATAAATTAGAGTACATGGCCATGCAAGGCGGACATTCAATATGTTTGCATTCGCAGTGGTTGATGAGAAATATACAAATAAATATATACAAATTCGTCAGAACCCACGTACCTAGGGAATCAACGTTATATGAAGCATGAGAAGGAAAGGTGTCTGTCTGTTTAGTAATCTTTTTATTGAGCGAAACGTTGCAAAATGGCGCTAAAGATATCTATAATTGTTGTGGGCACAGACATATCTTGAACAGTCACTCATGTCTTAAGTTTACACTTGCGTAACAATGCCAATGGCAACACGTGTATTGTCACGGGGCTGTCACGTGGACGAAGAGACCAGACTCGATGTTCGGATGAAATTGTTTATTCGGCCGAGCTTGTGGTGAGTAAATGAGAAGTCAGATCACAGCAACACACTGAAAGCGGCGAACAAACCGTCAGCCGTCAATCAACTGACAAGCGGCGAAGCGCGTCGGCATTTATACATGCGCCGTCGAATATTCCAGCGTTATCACTGGTCGTCGCGCAAGCTCTGAAATATTCTCGAGTGATCGCGTCTTGCGTGCAATCTTAACCGAACGATCTACAATAATCGCAAACCTTCTCAAACAGTGAGGTGTAGTTTGTGCGTGGCAAGAGGCTAATGTGTAGCGCTTGCGCTCGCGAAGATGGTAGCCCTGATTGATATGTGGGGTTTAACGTCCCAAAACCACTATATGATTATGAGAGACGCCGTAGTGGAGGGCTCCGGATATTTAGACCACCTGGGGTTCTTTAACGTGCACCCAAATCTGAGCACACGGGCCTACAGAAGATGGTAGCCCTACGAGCTGTTACATAAATCAAGTTCAGTAGATGACACCTAATTAGAATTGATGGTATGCTAATGGTATGGCTGCATCATAGCAGTACATGGGTAATCTTCATGAAGTAGCATAGCCAGCATTGCAACCACAATGAACGTTTTACCAGCACTACGCCTAAATAGTGTCATTTTACAAAGCAATATTAAGACGTGGCCTGGTTTTGTGGCATAACACTTCATTGCCACGCAGAATGTATGGGTTAGATTCCTATTGGGGCTCCGATATTTATTCTTTGCACTCATCGGGCCAATGCTGCCGATGTCAGCTTGTTTCTTAGCGTTCTCGAGTTGAGATTTCCAGTGTTCTCGCCGTTCCTGGGTAGACATTAACTGACAATCACCCGTGGCGCATACCCGCTTGTGGTGTACGCCCATTTGCCACACGTGTCTGGCGGAAGGGGTTTGACAACGTACGAGATGGAGCTGTAACATTTTTTATGTCATGACCAGTGAGTCGTATTGACCAAACCATCTCACCCTTCCCTACTAATTTCTCTTCACACCAAGTTAAGAGGGTGATCATGAGAGCACTGAGAAGACGTAGATGGCTGGATATATATATATATATATATATATATATATATATATATATATAGCACGACCAAATATATATATATATATATATATATATATATATATATATATATATATATATATATACGCTGAAAGTGCCTGCAGAAGGCAAGAAGGAATGGTTCTCATTAAAAAAATTTGCATTTGAATAAATGAATTGACAAAATAACAGGCAGTGCGTAGGCGCCCAGTCTGTGTAAGTGTGGTGTGTTATTATGTTACCAATTTATATATCGCCACCAAGTGGTGCATGCTACGCGCATATAATGATGTCGCGAATCGCTTTTGAACTTGTGTTGAAGTGTGCACCCTCTACAAAATTTCGCAGTGCTACTGAAACAGCGAGGTCCAGTAAGAGGAGGTGTGTAATTAGCGCAATGAGAGTATCCACGCGTTTATTCTACTTGTCTGGGTGAACCATGCGAAAATAAACTGTAATCTCTGGTCAAAAAGTGGTAGTGACCTAAATACATTTCTGCAATATCGAAAATGTCCGTCATCGCAAAAATAATGCAAATCACATTCATTTTGTTTATTTATTGTAATCACGAGAAAAGTAGCAATACAGTTCAACTATCCTTTTTTTCCGCTCAAAACATATATTTCTGTTGAAAACTAAGAAAATATCTAGCAATGCAATCATGGAGGCGTCTTGCGAGAATCGGCGCGTTTAGCTTATTTTCCTTGTCGAGTTAACGACACCCCTCTTATTCAGTTATGTGTTGCGAATATTTTAGGAAAGTGTTGTGGAAAAATACTCAAGGAAGAATAAGAGATGCAATTGTGGCAACGTTTTTCCGTGTCAATAAATATCAAGGATTCTATTATAGATGGTTGACGCTTCTCTTGAAAGGGTTTGCTTCAACTGAACTTTAGGCTCACACAAATTAGAGAGAATGATATAGCTTTTACTATGAAATCACTGCTGCGAGACGTGGGACATTCGATGGTAACGGCAGGATAATGCCCAAATGAAAATGGGCGTATGCTGACGTGCAATTGTCACTGGCATAAACAATAATTTTATATCCTAAGAAAGAATCTGACATTTCGTGCTTACCGCTGAGGTCATAGAAGAAAGACAAAGACGGTGTCCAAAAATCTTTAGGTAACCAATATTTGTTTTGGAACTGATTAGCCTTAGCAGACAATCGCAAAATTTCATTGTTTACTAAACGAACAGAATGAATCGCTGCTCTCAAATCTTCACACTAGTGGATTAGCCCTGGCAAAGGTAAACAAAATTTTGAGGTAGGATTTTATTATAAGAATGAAGGATGAGCTTTCGGCGAGACAATGTCAAAAAAAAGATCCGTTATTTCTTGACGTTGTTTGATGAGAATTTCTCGGAGGTAACTTCTCACAGAATGACTACATTCAACGTATAAAGGGAACTGTTTACATTTGTCTATGACTGTTGCCATCCACCATATAATAATTTAGAAAGGCTTGCTTCATGACAGTTCACATGAAAGGCTGCTGATGTGACGGCTAGGATCAAAAGAGCATACGACTTCAATAGCACGTACGTCAACTCTCGCTGATGTTCTTGGAAATACAACAAAGGATACAAGAAATGTCACTAAGCCACAGATACGACAAGTTACTGTACGCTTTGTCAATGAGAGACAGTTAAGGCCTCACTCGCTAGTGTTAAGCCCACACATCCTTTAGATCAGCGAAGAAAAAAATGACGCCTGGCAAGCATGTTTAGCTGCAGAGTGCAAGGCTAACTTAGAGCCTATTTTACAGCCAACTGACTGGCGGGAAGTACGCCTGTCATGCTGGTAAGGCGTGATCCCACAAGAACTGGCAAGACGGCAGTTTTAGCACGGCACTGTCAACAAACAACACCGTATTATGCGCTATATGTAGCCGCAAATATGCATGAACATTGATCCTGATTCCCTGCATGTGGCGGCTATCAACCATTTCAAGCGTAAACCACAGGGAGGTGCCACCATGATGTTATTGGGGCAGGACAGATTGAGAAAGAACACACAGTACGCCAGTGCACAAAAACACGTTCACACTTATATCACACTTTCACGCCACACGTGGACAAATATGCAGTTAACATAGGGCACATGAGCTATACAAGCAATAATTGTCTTTAAGCGATAAGTTTTCTCGCCGTGTGAGTGACACGGACGCCGATGCTGGTCGCTTGGGGACGGTGCGCCGCCTGGCTCACTTGTAGTGCTCCGCGTGGGTCAGTCCTCCTTTTGATCTGGTCCTCCGCTGCAACACCAGCCGTAAAAGCACTTGGGGCTGGTAGCTCAGCAGCAGCACTCAGCCACCACGTCTTGTCTCGATAGCATCCTGAGGATTGTTTCAGCAGCTCCTCTCACGGTAGCAGTAACGGTTGGCCACAGCGAAGACTCAATCCACCACTGTTGATGGTGGCGCGAACAGTGGCACCTCGCCTTCTCTCTGGGCCAGTCACCCAATCGTAGTCCTGATCTCGTTCTTGTTCACCTATTGGTCGTGGCGCATACGCACTATGTGGGATTGGCCAAGAATCGAGTGGTTTTAGAAATTATTGTTCAGATTTAGAATAATGGAGATATATTAGAAAGATTACCGATAACCTAGGAAAGTGTAGTGCTTGGTCTAATGCATACAATTATTTAAGTAAAGACGCGAATTTATTCTTAGAATAGAGCAACACTCAGATTTTTATACCTATATAATTTTGTAGACACGTTAGGATAATGAAACAGATTAATTAGTCAACCTATTAGTTTCATCAATATAGTCCCGGACGGCCGCGCATACTGTCGCATTAGAGAACCCAGAAATGAAATCTCCAAAAGATAAAATGACAGGCACAGATAAGTCCATACCAATACCACGTAAAAGTATTTCTAAAAAGGTTTTTAGAGATGTGTTAAACCGTCTGCAGGTCAAAAAGAAATAATCTATTGTTTTAAGTTTATCACAGAACGCGCATAGTGGCGAAGTTGCCTGAGCAGACCTGTGTTTATAGAAATTTAGATTTGGTACCCGCAACACAGCCTTGTGATAGCTACTTCTTGTTTACGAGTGCGGCAAAAGTCTCTTCACCAGGGACATAATAAATGGTGATATTCGGTAGAGTTTGTCAGTGCTGTACCTCTAAAGACTTCCGTATGCGTACGTCTGCGGAATCGAGCATCAGTCACATAAGTGGATGATGAACAATGTGGTAGAATCGATTCGCTGATTGAGGACTTAGCTAAGGAATCGGCCATTTCATTTAGGAATAAGCCTTTATGTTCAGGCACCCAAACTAATCAGACTTTTTTCAAATGCGCAGGAACTAGTGCACTAGTTCCTGCGCGTGAAAGATGAGGGACCCTTATCTTTCAACTAGTGAAAGATGAGGGACCGTCGATTCGGGATACAACACATTGTTAGCAACTGTTTTGGGGAGGCCCAGGCATAAGCTCAAAGCTTCTTTTTCCAGATGAATTAGAGGCCGCAACTTGTAAGCTGGAACTCCAGAGAAAAGCACACAGCCCGATTCCAAAATAGGATGAACGTACATGCGATATATCATTACCAATGTGTATCTTCTCATACCTATGTGGTAGTTGCCTAGCCTACGTAATATGCCAATGGCCCGCACACCTTTTCTGGCGATATAGTCGATATTAGGTCGCCAGTTAATTGGTGTGTGATAAATTACTCCAAGGTATTTAGCAGATACCACCGGTGGTATATTTTCATTATGGTAAGATAGAGAGATGTGCACGGGATATTGCAGTGGGAAAACAAGGAGGGCACATTTACTCAAATTAAGTAGAAAGCAGTTGCCTTCTCTAGCTCTACAATACATTAAGGTAAGTCTGGAGCCATTCATATAAGGTCTGAATGTTATCTGCTATTGCAAAAACGCGATATTGTCTGCATAAACATAAGTTGTTATATCCCGTTTACGTCGAATGGTGCTCATAGGGTAAATAAATAGCACCGGGGAAAGCACTGAGCCTTGTGGTACTCCCCTCGTTTGTGTATGAGTATATGATGAAAACCCAACTTTAAAACAATAAAATTTCCATTCTGCAAGAAAATTGTGAACCCACGCTACTATGTATGATGAAAAGTCAAGGTATTTTAATCGATATATCAAAATACAGTGCTCCACGGTATCATATGCTTTAGTGATCTAAGGTAACTAAAGCTGCTTATTTGTTATGTAGCCGAGCTAATTGAAGCCGACGTTCTAAATCAACGTGGGCATCCCAAATTGAACAACCAGCCCTGAACCCAATTTGAAAGAGGCTTAGAATTTACCTCACGATAATAAGTTAATTAATTCGTATATTGATTTTTCTCTCAACCAATTTCACTAAATTTGATGCTAACATGTATTCTTCATTTTCATTTTTGAGCAACAATATAATTTTGGCAAGTTTCCATTCGGGAGGTATCCATGCGTTCCGTAACGAATAATTCAATAGTTCTAGCAAAAGATTAGGTGAATCCTGAAGTAAACATTTTAACACAAAGTTCGTAATTCTATCAGGTCCGGGAGCTGTCCTCAGTAAGCATAATACCGTCTAACTCAATTTAGCTAAAAAAAAACTTCTGGAAATTTATGCAAGTTTACAAGCATGCGCCGAATAGCCGATCGATTAGCGGTGAAGAAACGTTCTGAACGTTGGGCTACGTCTTCTTGAAAGGTGTTCAATTTTCGCGGCGTCAAGACACATGACTGCAACGTTAAAGGTGCTGGCAGTAGTTTTCTTGTCCGAAGATAAGCGAACAAAGCACGCTTATTTTTTGATTTAGAAAGATAATCGAAATGTATACTGCCGTATTCTTCTTTCACGTGGTTCGCTGTACGCCTAAATACGCCAGCAAGGAACTCATAGTCCTTCCAATTTGTTGGGCTTAGATTAAGAAAAAGTTTTTTCCAAGCTGCTTTTCGTCTTCTGTAACCACGCGTACTCTCATCGTTCCACCAACGCGATGAGGATTGTTTATTGGATGGAATAGAAAATTCGAATTTTTTTCTAGATCCCTCCAGCATTGAACCAATCGTAGATGCAATCTCCTTAGTAATGGCATTTCGAAGTTAAGAATTGGCAGAACGCAGGCATGCTTTAAACTTGCAATAGTGATGTATGTGTGTTTTGGCTGATCTTAAGTTACTGTTGGACAAGTAATATAAAAAAATACAAGAAAATGGTCGCTGTTAGTTGCTGGATCCAGATCACCCCATGAAAAAACCTTGATTGCATTGGAGCAAAACGTTAAATCTAATACTGAGCAAGTCTGACCTCGGGAAAAATGTTACATGGCTGTTATTCAGACACGAGAGGTTGTGATCAATAGTCCAATCCCACAGTCGCCTGCCACAAGAATATGTCCTTAAGCTCAAAGACAAATGATGTGAATTAAAGTCTCCTGTGAAAAAAATTTCCTTTCTACATGCTCAAACACTGTCCAGATAACGCGTACTTTGCACACTGGAGGGGAAGTAACAATTTATCTTGGTAGGAAGCGCAACCACTATTACAAAGAACACATAACACAAACGCGTAAGCGCTTGTGTTGTTTGTTCTTTGTAATAGTGGTTGCGCTTCCTACCAAGATGGATTCATACCAACTGGCCCAATACAACTGTTCATTGAGTAACAATTTATAATGAAAAAAAGTTGGTATGCGGCGAAACACGAGTCTAATACTAATATTTCACAAACCATGTCTAACATTCTGAAAGAAATTTTTGTTCTATGGCATAATTTATTTGATACAAGGATCATTAAACCACCACCATGTGATAGGTGATCTAATCAAAAAGAATAAAAACCTGCAAGATGGAAATTTTATCTGGTGTAAACCAAGTTTTTTTGAGAATGATAACATCAATACTAAAATTATTGCAAAAGTAATGTGTGTCGGTTGAGACGGAGAATATAGAACGGCAGTTCCACTGTAGTAACATCAATTGACCTATGGTGTAGGGCGCACCACAGAGGCGCATGCCGCACCCTTGTTAGCATCTTTACGTGATATAGCTGATTCATTCCGTTTAGTTTTGGACTTGAGATCGGTGAAGGTAGGGGATCTGGCACGTTTATTAGTTCGCACATCGAGTTTCATATTCGTGGCAGCATTTGTGCTCGGATGAGGCGTATGTCGGTCCAAGTGCACCTCTGTCCTTGACTGCTTAGCCTTGTCTGCAGATGCAGAATGTTCGTCCAACACTACATTGCGTAGCTGAGTGGCATCGCTGGTAATGTCCGATACTGCAGGTTATGTACTAGTCTGTACTCTTTGCCCAATTTGATTTGAAAGAATTTGCACCAAACAGTCGGAAAGGTTAGATATGAGTTTATCCATTGCCTTACTCACTGCCTTTTCTACAGCAGTTTCAATAGCTTGCGATAGATTTGACTCTATACTGAAAGTGTAGTGCGCTGTAATGCCAGAGTATGTCAATGGCTTCTCTTAGAGAACAGCGTCGGCGGTCAATAACTTCTAGGATTTGAACCTCCAGGGAACGAGTGGAACAGCCAGAGTTGCCAGCGCAGTGACTACCCCCACCGAGACAACACTTTTCCGCTGTTGCAGTACACTTGCTTGAAAGCTCTCTCCACAGGTGCAACAATGAACGTTAGATTTACACCCTCCCGCACTGTGACCGAATCTCCAGCAGTTTTTGCACTGAATCGGACGAGAAGCGAGGAGCTCTACCTGAAAGATCAAGGAGCATAATTTTATTTCTGGCGGGCATGTTGTGCCCACAAATGTTGAAATGACAGATTCAGTTGGTACCCTGTCTTTGTCGACTAGGCGATTACATACGTAAGTCGAGAGTACGCCTGCTCCAGAGAGCCTGTCTAGGGTCTCAGCTGGATTCAGCTTGGAGTCGACTCCCCGTACAAGACCTTTGGTACATGCAAGGTGAGCCAGAATAAAAGCACTCACCGTGGTAGCGGCAAACGAGGTGCATTTGAGAAGATCCTGCACGCAGATCTGATCCGGCGACCTACACACGATACCTCCTCGCCCAAATAAGCGCACATCTGTGATGGTCTGGGAATGGTTTGAAGTGGCTTGAAGTTTCTTTTGGATCGCCTGAGGGTATGTAGGTCTGATGAAGCCTCTATTTGTAGGTACCAGCGCCACGGGAATGCTGTCGGTACCACTGCGGAAAAAGGAGTCTAGCGGCAATTCATTAGACGGCAGGGATGCTGACCAGGCGGATCGCGCCTGGCCAGGGGAAGTAGTCGACATGAGCACTAGAGATAGGATTACACTCAGAAACAGATAAACTAGAGAATCAAACTCTAATGCAGCAAAGTTAAAACCACTTAATCCTCAGCCAAGAACACCCCAGCAGGTTTCTCAAAGGCAAGCTTGAAGGCAGGAAAGGCGTTCATCCAGCAGCAGAGCACGTCCGGAGCAAAGCTCGCTCAGGACGGCAATGATCCAGTAATATCTGATCTGCCACGAACGTCTCTCGGCCTCGAACAAGAGTGGAGATGTGGGCTTGTTGGTGAAACATTTGAAAGAAATTTATGTAGCGCGAGGCGAAAACACGGAAAGAATAGACTGAGAGGAGTGCTCTGTTCTCTCAGTCTATTCCTTCCGTGTTTTCGCCTCGCACTACATGAATTTCTTTCAAACAAGACCATCGCCCACCGCCAAAGTGATGGGTTTCCCACTCTCGAGGCCGTGGTTCACGAGCTGCCGATGCCTTCTTCGTCAACACGACACGGCACCTACGCGCACTAAAAACCCACTGTGCCACTTCGGCAATTTATCATAGTGTTTGGGTTTCGGTTTCTTTTTCGTGCACCACATATTATCACAGGAACATCATAAAGTTGCGCGAGATGTCTCCCTTGGACAATTTTGGAGGTATTCAGTTGTGTCTCTTTGAAAAAGAGCTGAGTACTTCTCAAGCAGACGTTCGCAATGAAAGAGAATAATAAAGGAGGCCGAAATCGACAACTATATTAGACGTTTCAAGTTTACCAATACAGAAAAGTGAACACGATGAAGAAATCTACAATGCACAGTCAGTACTGGTGAAATTTTGGCATTTCTTGCTTTCAGAGTGGTTGTACAGCAACGTAAACATGAAAAGAATAAGCACAGTTTGAACACCGAAACTCAATCTGCCTTTCCACAAGTGTGGGGTTTCAGTATTTAATTCCTTCAATTACAGTACTTACTGACGTGCACCTACACGTGTATGTTGACGTCATTGTTTTTTCAACTTGAACTGAAATCTTTTTTAACTTGAACTGATATTTACAAAATTTATTCAATATTTCTGATGCACACGTCAGAAACATCCAGTAATACGCGGTGGCTTCGTCAAGCATTGTGAACGAGATCACACTTACTCCGATCCTAAGCAACTAACGCGAGATCGTAATTTATGTAATATATGTTGAAGAGATGATTCCACAAGTTAAGACACTACTGCATCTAAAAATGTTGCGCTCTACGTGAGGATGCTGTTTCTGTCCAGCTCATGATAAATTGATATTTGAAATTTTTTACTGGTAATTTTGGCCCTATACTGAAGTGGACGTCCAGCAAGCTTTGAAAAGAGCGCAGCTCCTGAGCCCGGTATTCTTTATAAATGTGAAATCTTCGCACGGCCCACGAGGCGAAATATCTGGCGTTACCAATCGATGATAATAATACTCATGTGACTATGCGGAAACGTCGTGTATAATATCATAGCGCTCTTTGATCATGACGTTGACAAGACATGAATTAAAAGAAATTGACACAGGCACTTGAAACGCGTACCGGTAAAATGAATGCTTGATTGACTTAGTCATTGCATATCAGTCTCAGCGCGAGCCAAGGAACCACTTTTCCGAGTAATGATTGAATTACCTCGGCATCGCAGTTAACTTCTCAGGAATCATGTGTCGCAAAAATTTCTCAAATCCGTCAAGACCGAGCATAGTCTCTGGGGTTAGCCGCGTGCTTCAAGAAGGATGGCACGAGGAAAGAAGTTACGTCAGAAGCGTGCCTCATGACCTTAAGCGCAGGCGATAAGCTAGCTAGTATGGCTGCTGTACACTGTTAGTAGCGCTGGTTAGTAGACTATAGAGAGGGCGCTGGCATGGGACACCATCCCGGGGTAGCAAGCGCATTTCATACTGGCCGCATGCTTTATTTTTTTCCCGCTAGTAACCAATCTGCTGTTCGGTGCCAAGACATGCAATGGCAGCTTCGAAGGAAGTGAGGAGAGGCCCACTAACGCAAAGAGGGCGTCCGATGAAAGGCTAATATAGCGCAGTTTTCTTCCAACGTGCCACCCTCGCTTTGTAGCTTCCAGCGCATTTTCGGCACGAGAGAGGAGGCAAAGCGCTCAAACCGTAAGTCAGATCCCAGTCTTTCGGCTCATTCTCAAAGCAGTCGAGAAATTTTAGCGGCAGTTGATTCCTGATGCAATAAAATACGACCTTGAGGTTACTCGACGATTACTGCGACAAGTGCTCGAGACCCCTTTAAGAGACATGAGGACTTTTTTTTATTTCGGATGTCATTTTTATTCGCATCCGTGTGCAAACATCGATGTTTCAAAGAAACGTGAAGCAAGAATGACGTGGGTTGGAGAAGGTAATGCCCAGGGCGCAGGAGTAGCGACCAGCCATGTTCACGGCTGAAGCTGGCTGCAGGCTCTTACCTGGCACTGAATAAAGCATCACCCCGACGCGTGGCGTTTGCGGATTATCGCAAGGACGCATGAGCAAATCCCACTTGCCTGTCTATGAGATACCGAGCTTTGGCTGGCAAAGGACGAAAGGGCGTCCGGCAACTGAAGTCTACCCATTTCACCGTGTGCGGCACCTACCGTCGCGCCTGCTGTCGTCACTTGTTTAGTGTTCGCCCGCTCTAAGGCATCGCCACCCATCCATGAGTCTACGGCACCCGTGACATTTCATATCAAATGTTGCAACTGGTTTCTCGAAAACTTGTTGCCTTTTTATATGCGTGTATTACTTGTCATATGTTTTTTGACGTCCTATTTTTTACCGCTATTTTTCTTGGTGCTCTGCAAATGTCGTGTGAATAAGAAGCCGGTATGGGTCCCGAAACGTCTCTGTGTTTTAGATGCGGAAGCATCTTATACTCGCGCCTTGTAGTGCGCCGTCCGCACCGCTTCTCAAACATTCGACAGCTGACGCGCGCGCATGCGCCGTCGCGCCGTCGCCCACTCTTCCACCATCTGTGCATCCCTTCCTCCTCTACACACCGCGCGCGCTTCACTCCTCCACCATCTGTGCACCCTTCCTCCTCTACACACCGCGTTCGACATCTACAATTCTCCTGATTCTCCAGTGGACGCGCATGTGGCGTCGCGCTTCGAGAACATTCAACAGCTGACAGTGCATGCGCCGTCGCGCTGTATATACATACTCAAGGTCGGCGCTCGCTCGCTCAGTTGCCGCTCGTCGGTTGGTTTGTACGGCGCGTCGACGTCCAAGGTCGCGGTGAAATGAATTCCAACGAATCCACAAACACAATGATCGACGTCCCTTCGACCAGCGCCGCCCTTTCGCATACGATTCGTACGTGTTCACTCATTCAACACCCCCTCCTACAACCACGTTAACCAATTTAGCCATCGACCCAAGTAAGTCGCAATTTAACACCCCATTTCACAACCACGTTAACCAATTTAGCCATCGACCCAAGTAAGTCGCACTTTAACACCCCGTTAACCAATTATATGCTCCGCATCCTCCTCAGTGTTCCCCCGAGGGAAGCTGCGGGCAATTTTTTATCACCTTGATTTTGTCAGTGACCGCATCAACGTCTTGAACATGATACCTGACCAGACGAACTTTGGTCGAACTCTTGACTACATATCTAGATATAGTGTGTTCGCCTTTTGTGTAAATGTACAGCCTTGTTTCTTTCGGCGACTGCCATCGCTATCTCTCATAACTGCGAAGTATCTTAGCTTTTTGACAATGCTGTGCAAGCCTCTTGATCGTATGTTGGTGCCACGCATTTCCTGGCAGTAAAATAGAGCCCAACTGATACCACATGGCTAAGACATATTTTCTATTCAATTTGGGCACAAAAATAGGCTCAGCCATTCAAAGTCTGCGCTGCTTGTCGGAGGGAGAACGAGCATAGAAAACTGACCTCATCATGGGTGCCCTTGAAGTTTACGACAACATCAGCCATTCGGCTATTGGCATAATGCAATGGGTGCAGCTATATTCACGTGTCTGCGATTTCATGATATCCTTTCTGGAACAGCTCACGCTATGCATATATACGCATTGTCAAGGAAATAACTCTTTTTTTGAAGCGAAGAGTGCAGCAGAAAATCGATACTCTTCAAATTTCTCCCTCACCTCTCGCGTGTCAACCCGCTATACGACGTTTGGTTTCAGTAATATTTTTAGGACAATGTTTTTCAGTAGAATTCATTGTAATGATGCGAGCATTTCATAATGCTACTTTTGGTGTAGAATTTTCTCCGCGAATGCGGTGGCACGCCTAATTGTGGGAGTAGGCAAATTATTCACCAAAAGAGGTGACCCATTGCAATAATTGACGATATCCGTACTGTACCAGCCCACGTTCTCTCGTTGCCTGAAGATGCATTGATGCCTGGTCTCCTCTGAGCCATGTTTATTATTCTGTGCTCTTCTTGCTTCCTGTTAAGACGTTGCAGCTACCCAGTGGAACCAGATTTTACAAACGCACTTCGAAACAATGTGCGTTCCTCGGTTGGATATTTAGGTAATCTCAGTCGTGCTTTCTAGTGACAGTCAACGTGTCTTCTGAGCCTATGTCTGACAGTCGGACTCAAATTGGGAATGTTTCAGGAGCACACCCCAGTTGACCCCTGAATGATTCAAGGGTCGTCATACATTCGTCTACGAACGCTTGACTACTCAACCGATTTGCTCTACCTGATAAAAAAGTCACTGTATTTTACCGAGCAGGATGTCCTTCAAGAAGTGCTCATTGGTTACGCACCATTTTTTTGAGTTTTGCTCAACGCGATCAATGTTTTACGTTGCCTGAATCATGCAAATACTAACGTGTCAATACGCTATACGCTACAAAAACGCTAGAAGCCTTACCACGTATTCCTTTTGAAAAGGAAAGTGATGGCCAAAAAGGTCAACGAAATTCTGAGGAAGGTCGTTTGTAGATGTCGTACAGTCTCTGGGTAGCTCCTTCTATACTTCTAAAAAAAGAACAACCCGTGGAGATTGTCGAGTACCACCGCGTAATAACAGTGTAAAGGAAGGCGTGTAGGGCAGGGAGCGGCAAAATTAAAGGAAAATTTGAAAATAGCATTATATATTTTCATTTCGTTCGTTACCATTAAACTTCAGAAACGGTCCTTTAGTTATGTCTTCTTTTGTTCCAGTAGTGGCGCTTGAAATTCACTCTATGGACCTTCAAGCAGTTCTCATAAGCCCAGTTTTTGCACTCCATGCATTGAATCCAGACACACCCCGGCGCTCAGTTGCTCGGAAAGTCCTCGAAGATCAAACACCATCAGTCTTTCTTTGTGCTATCATTGTCGTTTTTGAACGTTTGCACTTCATTGAATTATTCAACGATTGAAATCAAGATATGTTCCAACACCTGTTCTTCACGTCTTTTTGTTGATTTGATGCAGAACAATACGGGCATTTTGTGGGTTTTAACTTCATTTGTGGCTTTCAACCCGGGCATCTTGTGGCTTTGTGAGGCGATGGATTTCGGATTATCTATCGCTTATTTTCTTTTTCAGATTTTGATAGAAAAATCTCATAAAAATTTGATTAAGAGACGTGTTTGAGGAAAACTTGAGTTGAAGATTCTTGCAATTTCTCAAGCGCCACTTGGGAGCATCCTTTGAAACGCGGAACAACCTCGATGCAGTGCGAAGGAAGTGTGTCCTGTCCTCAACAGGAATCAGTGCTTTTTAATGTTTGGTTGCCAGGAAGCTCTGCATGATATTCTTTCGTACGTATGAACATTTCCACAAAAAATATATAATGAGTGTAAGTAAATCGTTCACTTCATAAGGTACTTTCTAAGGCAGCTTGGTGCCTCTTTTTCACATTTTACCCCTCTGACATGCCCCCCTCCCAAAAAAAAAAGATCCACTTTGATCCCGCGCACTAAATGAACGAAATGTTTGATAGTAAGTAGCTATAAGTATAAAGTATCAAACTAAATACTTAGATCATTGCAATGACGCCAAAGCGGCTTCATGCATAAATCCAAATTTAGTTTAGCAATATTTCACCTTTTTTTTGATGGGTCACCGACACACCGACAGTAGCCGCGTAATTTTTCGCCCGCGAACGCCACGAGAAATCATCAACTTTTTACACATGAAAAGGCAGACAAGTACGAACACTTATCACTGGAAAAGAGAAACAAAGAAAATCACGTTTTGTATTAGCTACAGAGGCCGGGAAAGTCAAAATGTCGCGTTTTGCTCCACGTCTCATTCAACCTCACTCTACCCTCCCTTCGCCACCCATCAACGATGCTTTTAATTGCCAGCACTCCGCTTCGTACTTTTCATCTGTCTAATTCACGTCTTGGTACTTGCGGATACTAATGCATCATTCTGACAAAAATGATTGCTTCGTTTACGCCTGACGGCTTACTTGAGCTCAACGTCATGGCGTTTGGGATGGGTAACACTCCAGTAACCATCGAGTGCTTTATGAACTCAATACATCGCGGTCACAAATGCGAAACTTGTATGTGTTATCGGGCTTGCATCATTATTTTCAGCAGGACTTCCCGTGAGCATAACCAGTGACACCAAGTTTTTCTTAGCTGTATGAAACCAGCTGGTCTTGGTTCAAACTTAAAGATGATCCACTTGCATGAGTGTGAAGTCGTCGCTCTCGGATATCTAGCCGAGCAGGAAAGCATATAACCTAATATACCAACAAGATAACTGCAGTCCACAACTTTAGGCCACCAATCGCAGTTAAGAGCCTTCGTAGGTTCCTCGGCGTTCGTTTTTATTTTGGCAGTTATGTTAAAGGCTTTGCCGAACTGCCTGATCCACTGATAGACTTGATTCGGAAGGACACTGCCTACTTGCGGACCACTGAGTGTCAGGCTGCTATCGAAGAGTGGAAGTTCTTGCTCATTTTTTGAACTTTTTGCATCATTTTGACCAGGAGACCTACGAAACTGCATACCTAAAGACGTGGTGCGAGCATCGGTGCTATTCACTTCCAGTTGCACGATGAACGCCACCATCTAGGTGCTTATGCAAGTCATGATTTGGCAAAGGCTGAGAGCAAATATGCTGTAAAACAGCTAGAATGCAGTTCGTATACGCCACCCACAAGTTCCCACCTTATTTGTACGGCCGACATTTCAAGACATTAAGTGATAATTCATTACACTGGCTTGTTTGACAACGTCACCCAGCTGGCCAGTTGGCTCGACGGACCTTGTGGCTTCCGTACTATCACTTCTCGTGCCTACAATAGGGGGTAATGCCATGCTGGCACCGACTGCTTTACTCGTCTCCCATCTCCGAATACAATCACCAATGACGATTATTTCAACAATTACCTACCGGTGATTTTCCCCTGCTTTCTTACAGTCTGCATATAATCAGGCAGTAGCATCGCGCGACCCATCACTGAGACAGATTATGAATGCGACCTACAGATATAGACGTGAAATCAAATTCGTTATTCCTGACGTTGTTCTGTACCGCAAAAGCAGTAAAGCATGGTGTCCCACAGCTTCCAGTCATCCCAGAATGCTTACTGCTTGCGGTGTGTCTGGTGATTCACAACCTCATTAGATATGGGCACCTTGAACTTGATCGGACCTTGAAATTGATCGGACCTTACAAACCATTCCATCCAGAGTGGACGTAGAAATCAGACACGCGCACGCGTCTCTTGTGTAACCCGGCCACTATCCCCCCCCCCTCATTCAGGGAGAGATAATGAGGGGAAAAGAACACATCGCGTTCTTTTCTGGCCTAGCCCGTCTCGATGCTGCTTTTTAGGGGTGAAGGTCCTTACGCCATGGGTCGTAGGTCCTCTGCTTGTGGTAGTAGCCACCTTATGTTTAGTCTTCGGAATGTACGCGGAATAGTGGTACTTGTATACGATCAATATATTCCGAGGAAGCGCTTTGTTCTAGACGAGCTCGAGCTGGCACACACTGATGATAGTATATACTGGTTAGGAATAAAAATGATGATGGCACGTCCAATTCATAAACAGTAGTCTATGACTGCGCTCACACTAATTCCGCGTCACGCTGGGAGCAGCATCCTGGCCTCGCAACAGACAGTATTAAGAATTGCGTCGGGTAGGCAGCTTCATGCGAGAAACAAGCACAATGTCTGTCCCACGGCAATGGTGGTCGGAGGGAGTCTTAAGTGGTGAGATGCGGTAATAACGGGAAACGTTTGTTCAATGACCATGTAAGGTCCTATGAAACGACTAAGAAATTTTAAGCATAAGCCGGGCACACGCACGGGAGTCCGGATAAGAACTTCGTCCCCTGGAGAGAAGAACACAGCACGATGACTTGAGTCGTAGCGAGACCTGCGAGCTTCCTGGGAGATGCCGGTGTCAATTGCGGCCAGATGATGGCCGTGCGCGAGGCGAGACAGAAATTGTGCGGATAAAGTGCCTACTGAAGTAGCAGGAGCCGAATAGAAGGAGACGTCTAGAGTTGCACTCGGGGAGCAGCCATGGGGCAGAGAAAAGAGAGAAACGCCAATAGTGCGTTGCGTAGCCGTATTATGGGCAACCGTTACTCATGGAAAAATGACGTCCCGGTTCGTGTGGTCCGGGTTGACGTATGTGGCAATTATGCCTGAGAGGGCACGATGAAAGCATTCTGTCAAGCCCTTTGTCTTGGAATGGTAAGTAGAAGTTGTCTTGTAGATGGTGTGGACAGCGCGTAGAACCTCAGCAACAATAGAGGAAAAAAAAACCTTGCCGTGGTCACTGAGCAGGACATGTGGAGCTCCATGGCGTAAAAATACGTTACGCAGGACTTCAGTGGCTGTACCAGCGTGCAGCGAGACTGTTTCTGCGTAGCGAGTGAGGTGGTCAACAGTCGTCACAATTCAAAGATTTTTATTGGAGGTCACGGGAAGGGGGCCGTACAAGTCTATCCTGAAGACTTCGAAAGGCACAGCTGGACAAGGAAGAAGTTGCAGAAAGCCAGAAGGGGCAGTAGTGGGTTGTTTCCACCGTAGACATAAGGCACATGAAGAAACATATTTAGCAATGGCTGATGAAAGGTCAGGCCAGGTGAACCGACTGCATATTCTGTCGTGCGTTTTCTGAGAGCGGAGATGCCCAGCAGCAGGATCATTGTAGAATGTCACAAAAACCTGACGCTGTAGACAACGTGGTATAACGGGTACACATTTGCTTTCTTCAGCGGGGTAAACATAGCGAAGTAAAACTATCGTGAAGTTTGAATTGCTTAGGTTGTCGATGAAGTCGGGCGTTCGGAGGAGAGTATGTGTATTCTGAATGTGCTAATAAAGAGCGGCAATAAGGATCAACGCGTTGATGAGACAAAAGGGTAGATGGTCTGCCGTATCTTAGTCAACTGAGACCCGCGATTGGTAATGCTGCGGTGGAAATTGGTGACAGTGGGCTATCAGTGTTGGGTAGAGGGATTTTGTAAGGCAAGCTTTTGCAAGGCAACTAGGACATCTTCGAGACGTTGCAGGTGTTGTGAAAAGGTAGACGAAAACAATATATGCCGTCGAGGTGGCATAAGCAGGCTTTCCACGCCAGGACACGCAGTATGCTTACGATCATCTGTTCAAAGGTAGCGGGCGCATTACAAAGTCTGAAAGGCATTACAACAAATTCATACAGCCCATCTGGGGTGAGAAAAGCGGTCTTCTCTTAGTCAGATTCGGAAAGTGGTATATGAAAAGATGCAAGATGTCGGTACTTGGAGAGTTCAATAGATGAACGGATGGACCAACAGACAGACAGACAGATGGACGGATAAACGCACGGACGCTTCGCCACAACTCAGTATAATTTACTCCATGGATATGCTGTGATTTCTCTTAACCCACTGGGCATTGTGTTCTGGCACTGCCATCATATTGTAAAACTTGGCTGCCATGAAGTTTTTTAAAAATAACAAGAGGAAACTCTAGCTGTGCGATCGTTCAGCGACCTTGAGAAGTATGGGTAGTACATAGATTTGCCTAGTCTTCGTTCTTTCGGGCGGCGAATCACCCTTGTGGCTTCGGTTATCGCTGTGTTTCGGTTTTTTTCAAAGGAAAGAATGAAATCTTTCAAACTTCATGACCCGATTTAAAATGGTAAGCCTAAATGGTTAAAGTGGTGAAGCGCAACCTCGGAACACTTGCCGATTGTTGTTTTGTGACGAAGCAGCTTCAAGCCACGCGAAGCCAAAAGAAACGTAAAGAACGACGACTAGGCGAATCCATGCACTACCCATCATTCCCACGCTGACTGAAGTGTCGTGCGTTGCAACTTCCATAGACACTAGCGCCAGTGTTCCCTCTATTGTATATATAAGAAACTTTTTTGTTGATTGGATGGAGCCTGTACGTACTGGCGTAGTGCAGTTGGCGTTTGGCGTCTGTGAGCCACGACAACGAATTCATCTCGCTCTCGTTCCGTGGCGCACTATGGCTCATCGGCGGCGTGAGGCGTGTCCTGTGTGAATGACAACGTGTTTTGGCAGCAAAAGACTTCCGCTCACTGTAAACAGCGAATTCTTTAGTATGAATGAGACATTATAGAGGTCTTCTACATCGCTGTGTGACTCAAATAAATAGCATCGAGGCCACTGCGCATGCACGAGACCCAAACAGCATTCAAGTTTTGTGCTAAAGACGCTATTTCTTGAAGTTAGTGGTAGCCGCAAATCCTAGTATAAAATCTTTGCTACAAACAAATATTACGGGATCTAGAGATGCGATGGCTCGTATTCAAGACGCAGAAGTGCCCTAAAAGGGAAAGTGTCCATAGCACCGTAGTAGGGATGGTAAAATCGATTACGATCAATCGATTAATAAATTAAAGGTCCGCAGTCAATCGATTATACGTAAAGAATTTTCGCCTTTCAGTTAATCAAAATAATCGATTAAACCTATTCGATTAATCGACTACGGCACCCCACACTTCCGCCACCAACCTCGGCCCTTGGTCGCAGCGCATGACTATGAGGCGCGCTATCCCGAAACATAGATGCTGCGCACGTCGCCTTTCTTTCACTGCTTTCACTACAACGCGTATTTCTGCGCTAGCAGAACTAGCCCGGAGCTGGCGGCGGCCATACCCCATAGAGAAAAATATGAATTCGCCCTGATCTCCATCGCGTACGCCTTGAACGGGGTCTAACTGCGAGCACTCCCCAACGCTTCAAGCCCCGGCATGTGGTGGCTCTGCTTCATGGAGGCAGAAATGACCTTGCCCGCTTCTCTCCGGCCTCACAGTCTACTGTTGCTACAATTGCTAGTGCCTTCACCTTTTCTCCCTTAAGCTGGTTGAACGTAGACTGAGTATACGTGAGGCTTGCGTTACTTGCGTGTTATATTGTATTATTATTACACTTTGGTGGTTGTACTGCTACCGTTGGGATGTCATAATGCCGGGCAATCGTAAGAGGAGCGCAGTGTGGTCATTGTTTGCTGAAGATGAGAAAGCTAAGACTGCAAGGTATAATAAATGTGGCAAGCACTTCCCGAAGCCAGCCACATAGACTCTAAGATAACACCAGCTGCACGTCCTTTCTATTTAGGTGCCAAAGATCCATCTCCCAAAGAAAGGTGGTAACGACGAAGGTGACAATGTTGAAGAACCCTATCCGGACGACACCAATCCGCCTCTTCAGGTAAGTTATCAGTATCTCGCAGCTAACAGCCATCCATTTTTGTATAAGTTATCCTTGAAATCGTCGGCTCTTTTATTGGCGCAGTATGCCCTTCCGCATATGTAAATAAAGAGAAAGAGTTCAGTTTTCTGTACAAAGGTCAGGAGCGATCAATGCAAAGGACCGTGCTTTCAACGCGTTAAGTCACGTAGTCGACCGGCGTGGTTGTCAAGCCTAGGTAGTCTTCGCACCCACCACCAGTGGTGGGTGCATGGAAAATCAAGTTGCCGTGTTAAGGCAATGATCAGATGAACCTGTGGAGTATACTGGCGCAGCTGCTGTTTATTCTAGCCGGGAGGCAGAAACTTGTGTCACTCTATTTCCTATTTCCCGCAGTTGCCTGTACCAATGGTCTGTTTGTGGCCAGTATACTTTAGTGTAATCTCTGCATAGGTGACCTCAAGGAGAAATCGCGTCAGCCCGCAATAATAGCATTATGTAGGGCTTCCACAATAACCGACAAACCGAAAAAAAGATACCATGCTTACGAGAGCGATGGAATGGAATGAAAAGAAACCTTATTTCAGTCCTGCAGGACGCGCTTAGCGCGTAGTGGGCGTCTCCCACATAGCGACCGACAGGAAGTACCTGGCGGCCGCTTCGTGGGCCTGCTGGACGGCCCATTGCTGGTCGGCGAGAAGTGAGCTCCTGAGAGACCTCTCACAATTGCTCGAGGTAGAGTCGGGAAGAGTAGTTGTTCTACACTCCCAGAGCATGTGTGCGAGTGTCACTGCGAGTCCACATGATGGGCATGTGTCGCTGGGGTATACATGAGGATAATAAACGTGAAGCGTTGCAAGGTTTCGGTACGTGTGTCTCTGTAGTAAGCGTAAGGTTAATGCCTGCGGTCTGTTAAGGTTTGGATGTGGGGGTGGAAAAATGTGGCGTTCCAGGTAAAAGCGCTTTGTTATGTCATTGTACGTAATGGGTGCATCCCGATCGGTATCTAACTCAGCAAGATGGGGTTCCCCTGTGGCGGTGCGGTCGGTAGGTGCACGCGCTGCATCATGGGCGATCTCGTTGAGGTTGGATAGGGCACCCGGCCCCTGGCCGAGATGAGCGGGGAACCAGATGACAGTGTGGTGCTTCAGGGCACTCGGGTCTGCTTTGCGCAGGATACGTAATGCCTGGTCGGAGATGACTCCACGTTCGAAGGCTTTGATGGCCGGCCTGGAGTCGCTGTAGATAAATTCCCGTTTGCTGTCGAGCATAGCTATAGCTATAGCTACTTGCTCCGCTACTTCGGGGTTTCGGGTGAGGATTGTGGCAGATTTGAGAGTCTGCTGCGCGGATGATACCGTGACCGCGGCGAAGGCTCGGTTGTTGTGATAGGCAGCGGCGTCCACGAACGATACGTTGTCCGCTTCCATGTCTATGCGCTTGAGAATGGCGCTCGCCCGCGCAAGGCGCCTGCCTCTGTTGTACTCGAGGTGTACAATTCGTGGAATGGGAGCGATTGTGATAAGGTCACGGATTTCACGGGGAATTATAGTCAACTCTGGGGGGTACCTGGCCCTCGAGGAGAAGAAGCCGAGCTCGCGCAGAATATGGCGGCCCGCCTTGGTGGTGGTGAGTCGGGTCAATTGTACGCGTTCCTGAGCTTCGGCGATCTCTTCTAGCGTGATATGTACGCCAAGCTCGGGGAGTGAGTACGTTGCAGAGGTGATAGGGAGGCCAAGGAATCGTTTGAACACCTTGTGAATAAGCGCTTTGAGTTGATCGCGCTCAGCACATAGCCATTTGTGTATAGCTGCAACGTAGGTAAAATGACACAAAACAAATGCGTTTGCGAGACGCAGCAGGTTGTCTTCTTTGAGGCCATGGTGCCTGTTGGCTACTCTACGTACGAGTCGTATGGAATTCTCAGTCTTAGTCCTGAGCTTTTGTACTGTTTGGGTTTTTGTTCCACGGGACTCGATGATCATGCTGAGGACCTTGATGGTGTCTACCATGGGTACAGTATGACCATCTCTGGTGTGGAGGGTGATATTGCGTTCCACCGGAGTTTTCCGCTCTTAGGGCCTGGCACCCCGGCGTTTGGGCAAATATATTGTCACGTTACACCGTAACTGTAACCTGTAGATAATGGCAATATGACTATTGTTTTCCTCTGCACGCGCATCTTCGTCCTCTTCTGAATAGCGGCACATACAAGCCTGCCAGCATCTGTGAAAATAATACTTTCAGAACTTGTACTAGTGGCATTACCCACCTTCCCAAAGGACATCGTACCGATGTCACAACATAATTACCAGTTGAAAAGAAAACACGTACGATAAGCAGAACACAAGGGGGCGTTCACAATCACTGTAAGTCTACTCAAGGGAGTGTGGCGAATAGTCAGCGTTGGTAAAATGGTTTCATCCTCGAAACATGGACGACGTGTGGCTGTTGGGAACGGCGGTATTGACGAGCCTTGTCCTCATCAAGAACCTCGTATTTCACTTCGCTGAGACGACGGATAACTCTGTAGGGACCAAAATAGCGGCGTAACAACTTTTCCGGCCGGCCCCGCTGTCGAATGGGAGTCCACAACCATACTCGTTCTCCGAATTGGTAAGAGACATCGCGACGACATAGTGTTGTACCGCAGCGAGTCGATGCCTTGTTGCTTATAGATTCGTTCAACTGCAAGCATACGAGCTGCGTCTGCCAGTCTGGTAAATTCGTTCGTCTTGACACTAATCTGGTGTCTGTCTGGTAGAAGCATGGAATCCGGCATTGTAGTGATCTCCCTGCCGTGAAGCAACCGGAATGGTGTGAATCCAGTTGTTTCTTGCACAGCGGTGTTGTAAGCGAACGTGACGTAAGGGAGGATGTCATCTCAGCTTTTGTGGTCTTGGTCAACGTACATGGATAGCACGTCGGCGATCGTCTTGTTTAGTCGCTCTGTAAGGCCGTTGCTGTGTGGGTAGTAAGCAGTAGTTTTTGGATGTACTGTGCCGCTAAGCTGCATGACGTCTTGTATCATCCGGGCAGTAAAAGCTGTGCCACGATTAGTTATGACAACTGCTGGTGTTCCATGTCGAAGGACGATGTTTTTCATAAAAAATTGGGCAGTCTCATTGGCGGTGCCACGTTGTAATGCCTTCGTTTCGCAGTAGCGCGTCATGTAATCAGTAGCGACTACAATCCAGCGGTTGCCATCACGAGACGTGGGAAAAGGTCCGAGTAGATCCATGCCAATTTGTTGGAACGGTTATGTGGGAGGAGCGACGGGCTTCACAAAGCCGGCTGGGCGCTGATGTGGTGCTTTACGGCGCTGGCACTCGTGACACGTCTTCACGTATTGCTTTACGTCTCGACTGAGCATAGGCCAGTAGTAGTGTTGGCGAATCCGGGCCAAGGTACGTGTGAATCCCAAGTGGCCTGAGGAAGGCTCATCGTGACAGGCGGACAAGACATGGGCTCGTAACGCTGGCGGGACGACGAGCAGGTACTCAGTCGCGTAAGGGTCGAAGTTTCTTTTATAGAGGATATTTCTGCGGACGCAAAACGATGATGACGAGCGGGCGAATGTTGGTGGTGGATGCGGCGTACGGCCTTCGAGATATTCGATAAATTGTCGAAGCTCGGAATCGTTCTTCTGCTGTTCAGCCAAGTCGGATACACTAACGGCGCAGAGAAAACGGCCGTCGAGATCGTGATCACCGGACGCTGTCTTAAGAGCTCGGGAAAGGCAGTCCGCGTTAGTATGCTTCCGGCCAGACTTGTACACGACTGTCAAATCAAACTCCTGAAGGCGTAAGCTCCACCTGGCCAGACGTCCGGAAGGGTCTTTAAGGTTCGCCAACCAGCAGAGCGCATGATGATCGGTAACAACTCTGAACGGGCGACCATACTGGTATGGTCTGAATTTAGCTATTGCCCAGACAACTAGGCACTCCTTTTCAGTTGTTGTGTAATTAGCCTCCGCAGATAATAATATCCGGCTCGCATAAGCAATAGGGCGTTGAACGCCGCCTTGCCACTGGACGAGGACTGCACCAAGGCCTATGTTACTGGCGTCTGTGTGAAGTTCAATGTCAGGATATTCATCATAGTGTCCGAGTAAGGGCTCACACTGGAAACGCTGCTGGAGCTCGGAGAAAGCGCGTGTTTGCTCAAGGCCCCACACGAAGGGAACATCGTCTTTTGTCAGACGAGTGAGGGGTTCGGCAATGTTTGCGAAATTTTGTACAAAGCGTCTGTAGTATGCGCAGAGGCCTAAAAACGACGCACATCACGTTTGTTGATAGGCGGTGGAAAATCTGCGTCAGCCAATGTTTTGTCTGGATCTGGCCGAATACCGTCAGGGCTAACAAGGTGGCCGAGGAACTTTCATTCGTTGTAACCAAAATGACATTTTTTCTGGTTTCACTGATAGGCGTGCCGTGCGAATTGCAGCAAAAACAGATCTAAGTCGCTGTAAGTGCTGCTCAAACGTTTGGGAGAAGACAACGACGTCGTCTAAGTAAACAAGGCATGCTTCCCACTTGAGACCGGAGAGCACTGTATCCGTCATCCTCTGGAATGTCGCCGGGGCAGAACACAGACCGAAGGGCAGCACTTTAAATTCGTACAGACCATCAGGCGTTATGAATGCTGTTTTCTCTCGGTCGCGTTCATCATCTTTGATCTGCCAGTAGCCACTGCGTAAATCAATATAGGAGAAGTATCGGGCGTGTCGGAGGCGGTCTAGGGAGTCGTCGATGCGCGGAAGCGGATAAACGTCTTTCTTTGTGACTTTGTAGAGTTTGCGGTAATCGACGCAAAATCGGAGAGTGCCGTCCTTCTTTTTTACTAGTGCGACAGGGGACGACCAAGGACTGTTCGAGGGTTGGATTACGCCATCTTTGAGCATCTGCTTCACTTGAGAACGCATAGCCTCTTGTTCCATTTGTAATACTCGGTAGGCGTGCTGACGTATGGGTCGCTCAGCATGGTCAGTGACAATGCGGTGCTTTATGGTTGGCGTTTGTTTTATCTTGGATGTAGACGCGAAACAGTTGCTAAACATGCGGAGGATACAGCGGATTTGCTCTTTCTGCGCTCATGACAGCTTCGGAAACATCGACTGCATCGTACCGCAGTGTCACTTTCAACGGCTGCAGAAATTGGGGCTATCGTCGTACACGCTTCATCGTCAATGGATTGGAAATGAGCGATAGTTATTCGCTTGGCCAAATGTTGGTATGCTCCACTGAAATTGGTGACCAAAAACTCAGTCATACCACGCTTAAATTGAATTATGCCGTGGGCAACGCAGATTTGCTGAGACAAGAGCACCGAAAGGTTGGACACCACTACTGTCATGGTCTATGTCGCCATGTACAGTAACGAACATACTGGTGCGTGGCGGATGTGTGAGGGTGTCGTCGACAATGCGAAGCGCAGTTTTCTGCGGATCAGTATCTCTAGGCTTCGGGCCATAGTCGTCAGCAAACGTTACGAGGCAGTCTCGAAGATTTATAACAGCGCCGTGCTCACGAAGGAAATCCATGCCAAGGATAACTTTCCGGGAGCATTCGGGAAGCACAACGAAAGAAGCAATGAACGTCGATTCACAGATTTGAAGCCTTGCGGTGCATCTCCCGATTGGTGTCAAGAGACGACCACCGGCTGTCCGAAGGTTTGGTCCATGCCCACAAGAAGTCATGACTTTTCTGAATTCAGCCACACGTTCAGCGCTGATAACTGAGTAGTCGGCGCCGGTGTCGACCAGAGCAGTCACTGGATGGTTGTCGACACGAACGGCAATCTCAGCAGAAACGCGTTCGTCAGCGATGTGAGGTGTCAGCTAAAAGGAATCGTCGAAGGTCGGCGGATGGCTCGGAGGAGGCTGTTTTCACGATTGCTTAACAGTGGTCCCACCCCCGGGGGCCGCTGATTCTAGTTTCCCCGGCGTGGACTTGGGGACCTAGCGGATCGTCCCGCAACAACATCGGTGAAAGTGGAGTATTGATTCGCGGACGTAGAGCGTCGAGGAGACGGAGAGCGTGATTGGCGTCGCTGATAAACTTGCCAAGCATTCTGCGATGGCGCGGGGTCGTTCGCCGTCCCTTTGCCGACGAGCGTCTGGCCGAAATCCAGGTAGGCCCATCTGTCTGTACGAGCACTCCCGGTACAAGTGACCTGGCTCACCACAGTGGTAGCATAGTGGCCGAGTGTCGGAAGTGCGCCACACGCTAGATTTCCGCAAATTAAGTCGCGGATTCTCATAGTGTGGCGGGCCCGAGAAGTACTGCGGCATCTGCAGGCAAGTCGGTCGTTGGTTTTCGTAGTGCGGCAGGCCCGAGAAGTGCTGCGGCGTCGGCAGGCTGGTCGGTCGTTGGTTTTCATAGCGTGGCCCGCCGGAGAAGTGCTGTGGCGTCTGCAGGCTAGTTGGTTGGGGGATATAACTGGCTGCCGGTGCAAGAGTGCGTACAGCTTTCGCATACGTTAGCAAAGGAGCTTCGGTTGGTAGTGGTGCTAATGGTCGTACCAGCTGCCACACCTCTTCATGGACGACGTCTGTCAGAGCAGCCACTTGAGGCTGTGAAGGCACTGCATGAAGCTTTTGCAGCTCGTCGCGTACAATGCTACGAACTAGCTCAGCAAGGTCTCTCACGCTCGTGACAACGGGTGTTACCAAGGGTGCTGACAGACATGCAAGGTTGTCGGACCGCTCATAATGCGAAGACCACTGTCTTAGCATTCGCTCCATTGTCGTCGCTTCACGGAGGAATTCCGCTGCGGTAGCTGGTGGGTTTCGTACAAGCCCTGCAAACAGCTGCTCCTTGACACCCCGCATGCCTACCTTTTTGTCTTCCATCATTGCAGAATCCGCTCGACGAAACAGACGAGACATTTCCTCAACTAACATGGCCACGCTTTCGTTTGGTCTTTGATTGCGAGGATTTAGGAGACGTTCGGCTTGTTATTTCCGGTCGGTGCTACCATACGTGTTCCGCAGCTGAGTGCAAAACACCGGCCAGGTTGTCAGGGTGGCCTCGTGGTTCTCGACCCAATTACGCGCCGAATCCTCCAGGTTGAAATAGACATACCGCAGTTTCCGGTGCTCGTCCCACTCGTTGGCGACGGTGACTCGATCGTATTGGTCCAGCCAGTCTTAAACGTCTTCATAGGGCTCCCCATGGAAGGGCTTTGGGGTTCGTGGGACTGGTGGCCATGGAGCTGGTGGATTCGCGGTCTGTTCAGTCTGGCTTGCAGTTGTTGCACTTGCCATGGTTCTGGAGCGTTCCGGAAAAGGGCCGTAGGCCTAGTTGCCGTCGACTGCGTCGAAGGTTGGCTGTTTCCACCTAGGCGTCGATGTTGGGGCCGAGATATTTCTCGTGGTAGCAGTGCATAGACTATTACCCCGCACCTCCGCCAGTGTCACGTTACACCGTAACTGTAACCTGTAGATAATGGCACACACAGACGTCAAATTGATTCGAACAACGGCAATATGCTGATGCTGATGCTGATGACCTCTGATGGATGGCGCTTACCCACAAAGGGGGATGGGCCAAGAACCGGGCGGCGGGATACTTAAATGAAACTAAACTGAAAATGAAGCTAATCTATAAAAGAAGCTTAAAATAATACTACCAGAAAAAAGAAAAATGTGTGCTGAGCAAGCGGTCAAACCATCTTTTGTTTTTGAAAGACATAACTACGAATTATAAACTAAAGATCTGAAAAGGTAGTGGTTCACTAGCATGGTAATCTTTTAGTTGCATTGATGTAATCAAACACAGCGGAGCATACATCCCTGTGGCAGTAACCAAATGAAGTTCCGCCAAATGATAAAATTACTGGTAAATTTACTTGTATTCCTAGCTTTTGTAATGGGGCTACTAAAAATCTTTTTCTCTGATAAGAATAACGATGACAGAATAAAAAGAAATGTTCAATTGTTTCAATTTCGTTGCACCAATTGCATAGCGGTGACGCCTTGAGCTGAGCTTTATTAAGGTAATAATTTAGTTGTGGAACTGCACAGCGCAATCTGGTATAAGTGACCTCTAACTGGCGAGATACACACCACTGTTTATTCCAGCAATAGCTCAAATGCTCGAAATCTTTGAATTTATCCAAATTACCTTTTCCCCATTGCAGGCAAGCATTTCGGAACCTTAGCGCGGTTACGTAAGCCGTATCTGGCAAAACTGGGATGGTGGGCCCACCCAGGGATACTGCTGCTAAAGAGTCCGCCATTTCGTTCAAATATAATCCGCGGTGGCCTGGTACCCATAGCAAATGCAGTTTCTTGACGTTTTTCGGTACTAAATGCCGAAACGTATTCATGAGCTCTGAATTTACTGCCGCAGAAAGTGCATTACAAACTGATAATGAATCTGTGATGATAACTGCTAATGATTCGCTTGAGGGTAATTTGCGTAGGGCAAGAACAATGGCCAATAATTCTGCCATGAATACCGGGGTATAATCTGGGAGTCGAATCGAAAAGGACCAGTCCAAAGAAGGAGAGAAGATGCCAACCCCAGCCTTTTCTTTTGACACAGATGCATCAGTCGCTATGATATTGCTTATCTCTAGGTGGGCTAGATAATCTGCTAACTGGTCATTTAAATACCTATATGCCAATTGTTTCGCGTTATGAGGAAATATATCATCGAATTGTATGCTAAGCATTGACTTTAGGTTGTGTATTGGACCAACATGTCTAACTTTTACATTCAGTTGGTTTAGTAGCGCTTGTGCAAATACTATTTGCGGGGTGTGTAGTCGCGACCAATGGGTTTCGAAAAATAAAGTCGGTTCTTGAATGAAAGCGTAAAATGAGAGTCTTTGGTGTGAACTGTATATCTTTAAGAATGCTTGCACAGTAAGAATTTTAAACCTATTTAGCAGAGAAGGTAGGCGAGCTTCCATATACAACACGTTATTTGCAACAAATTTTGGTAGACCCAGACACAAACGCAACGCTCCTCTTTCCAGCAGTATTAGGGGTCTCATTTTATAGGCTGCGCTGCCAGAAAATAATACACAGCCGAATTCCATGATGGGCCGCACATAAAGTTTATATATCATTATTAGCACATCTCTTCTTAAACCCGCTTTACGGTTTGCAAGCTTCCGTAGCCACCCCATGGCCCGTGTTGCCTTGGAGTACACATCATCAATGTGACTTCTCCAATTTAATGTGTCATTATATAAGATGCCCAAATATTTAAGGGAATTCGCCTGCGGAATGAGCTCATTACTGTACATTAACGAGATGTTGATAGGCTGCAGAAAAGAGAATGCAAGGAGCACACTTTTCTTTACGTTCAAGGTCATATGAATATTTTTAAGCCATCTTTCTATCATATTGAGATAATTTTGTAGACTCTGGTATAATGATTGAAGGTCGGTATTACTTGCGAAGAAAGCAATATCGTCCGCGTACACATATAACTGAATATCCTTAGTTGATGGAATGGAGCTTAAGAAAATGTTAAATAAAACTGGCGACAGGACAGCCCCCTGTGGTACGCCACGTGTCTGCTTATATCTATTCGATGAGTACCCATTTTTAAAGCAGTAATATTCTCTCCCTCTTAAAAACTCCGACACCCACGCAGTGATGTAGTTGGGAAAGTGGTGAAATTCCATCTGTCTTAATAAAATTGAATGCTCAACCCTATCGTATGCTTCAGCCAAATCTAAAGTAACTAAAGCACAGTATTGGCGCCGCCGCCGAGCCAGTTGTATTCGGCTCTCTAAATCAACATGCGCACACCATATTGAGCAACCGGATCTAAAACCAATTTGACTGGGGTTTAATATTGCATTATTATTAATATATTTCATTACCCGGGCATTCAAAACTCTTTCAATTAGCTTAACCAGATTTGACGTGATTGATATCGGCCTTACATTGTCCAAGGCGAATCCTTTTTCTTGCTTTTTAAGAAGTGGAATCACTTTAGACAGCTTCCATTCCGCAGGTATCCAAGCTTTTGTCAAAGAAAAATTCACCAGATTAAGTACTTCAGTTGGACAAATCTCGAATATTACTTTTATCGTTGGATTTATTACCCCGTCTGGTCCAGGTGCCGGAGGAGATAAGTGCCTTATTATCTCTGCCAGCTCATCTAAAGTAACCTCCTCGAAATCCTCGCCTGCCATTGGGTTCACAATGTGCAGTGGTATAGTTGACATAAATCTATCTTGGAGCCCTTTCGCAATATTTTCTACTAAATCAGAGAGCTCACGGGGGGAAAGAACAGAAGAGTCAATATTTTCAGCGGGTGGTAACATCTTTTGAGATCTTAAAAATCTGAAGAGCGCTTTTTTGTTTTTAGCCCTAGAAAGATACTCATGTCGTTTCATATTATACCCTTCTTTTGCTGTACTTACTGTGCGTTTGAAGTCTGCTGCTGCGAATTTATAATCACTCCAATTTTTTGGACATTGGTTGACCAGCAGTTGTTTCCATGCAGCTTTCCGTTTTCTATAGCTCCTCGTGCACTCTTCAGTCCACCATGGACTAAAAGAACCTCTTGTGGCCGAGTCTAATTTAAACGTTGCGTCTTTTACTGATCTTTTTAACACTGCACACAGACTCATAGCCCTAATGTCACCTTGTATGTCCTTGCGGTGGTCAAAAGTAGCCCTCAAGTCTTTTTCTAATTTTCTATAGTTGAGGAATGAGCGGGCCTTTTCGGCGACATGTATTCTTGGAAAGTTCAGTACAAAAGTAATAGGCAAGTGGTCACTGTTAGTAGCACAGTCTAAAGTTTGCCACGAACGTATATTTAGAGATGAGCTTGAAAATGTCAAGTCAATTACAGATTTAGAGAGACCTCGGACAAAAGTAGCAGATTGTGAATTTAAACAAGATAAATTCTTGTCAATAGCCCATTCCCACAATCGTTTTCCGCTTAAATCTGTTTTATAACCCCAGGCCACATGATGTGAATTGAAGTCTCCAGTGATCAATATATCCTTTCTGCAGGCAGAGAACATATCGTCTAGACTTCGTGTGTCTTGCACCCCGGCTGGGAAATACGCATTTACAAACGACAAGGGAGAAGCGTCTGGTAATGTTATGTCTACTATCAAAATTTCACAATCTGGAGTCACACAACAATAAGAGATCGTAGCTTTGTGACTAAACTTAGTTGCTATCAAGACAGCAAGCCCACCACCTCTGCTAGGTCGGTCCAATCGAAATAGCCGATAATTTTTTAGGTGAAACTTCTGGCTGGTTGAAAGCCAGGTTTCTTGCAGTGATATAATATCCGGGGAAAGCAGTGAAGAAATGTATGATAGGTCTGTGGCTGCGGAAAATATAGATCTGCAATTCCACTGTAATATGGTTAGTGAACCTATTTTGACGACAGAACCGTCGCAGAAACTGCTTGGTCCAAAATGTCCTTTCGCAAAAAGTCTTTCTTAGACATGTTCTCAATGAATTCTTTTTTGGATAGATACTTTTTAGATTTCGAATTATGCGAAGAGTTTTTTGATTGGGGAGATCGGGTTCGCTTCAGAACCTTATGAGGGTCCATATCCATATCTGCATATGCTTCTGAATCCTCCGTAAGATCACCGTCTTCCGTTGTTTTGGAAGTCCCTGCCTCAGGAGAAACCGCTCGTTGACGTGTTGTCGCACTTTCTATTTCCGTACGCTGCGATACTAATGATGTCTGAGGAGCCCAATCATTGGTAGATGCTACACCTAGAATTTGAGATAGTTGATTGGAAACCAATTGTGCCAAGCTTTCAAAAAGGTTGTTTGCGAGGCGTTCCATTGCCTTTTCCATAGCCTTCTCTACGGCCTCTGCGATAGATGTTGCGAGAGATGCATCCATGGCGGTGGTATTACGTGCTGCAACACTGGCATATCCTTTGGATCTCTCCTGCATTTCTGCAACGGCTTCTCTCCGAGAGCACCTCTTGCGTTCTACAATATTCAATATGGCAAGCTCCCTTTCTTTTGCTGCACAGTCTGCGGAGTCTGCAGGGTGCGCGCCATTACATAAGCAGCACCTCTCTTTCTCAGAGCTGCACTCGCGGCTGTCATGATTTTCACCACACAGACGGCATCTAAGAACTGATCGGCACCCTCTGACGCTATGTCCATATCGCCAACATTTCAAACACTGCAGGGGTTTGGGGGAAAGTGGCTCTACCTTATAGATCAGTGGCCATGCCTTAATTTCGGAAGGTCGGACTGTTCCTAAAAAGGTCACTATCACCGATTCCGTTGGTGATTTTATGTTGTCAATTGTACGGGTGCACCTGTACACTGAAATTACACCCGCCACCGAAAACAAATCGAGCACATCTGCAGGTGTCAGGCTTGTGTCTACACCGCGGACTAATCCTTTCGAGCATGCGAGGTGTGCCGGAATAAATGGGCTTACCGGATGCGCTGCGAATTCGGAACATTGCAGGAGCTCACGAATGCATTCCTGATCTGCGGAACAGCACAGGATGCCTCCGCGACCAAACTGGCGGACCTCAGTGATCTCCTGGGGATGCGAAGTGGCTTTTCGAAGCTCCACTTGAATCGCCTTTGGGTTCTTCATCGGAATACTGCCCCCATCTGTAGGTACCAGTGCCACAGGGACAATTCTCGCTCCACTGCGTAACAAATAGTCTATCGGCCAATCCTTGGCGGGAATGGAAGCTAACCAAGGGGAGTGCCCTTGGCCGGGGGAAGAAAATGACATCAAAATGGAATGACTCGCTTCAGCTGAGAAAGACCAATACAGTTACCGGAAAATAAAGAACTCTCAAAGAACAATAAGGATACTGCCGCCCAATCCTGAGCCCGGGCAGCTTCTTCACAGTCGAGCCTCACAGTCGAAAAGCGACGTGGCGTTCCAGAGGAATGCTGACGACCAACGCTGGCGTGCCTTCGGTGACCAACACACGCAATATGACCATTGTTTTTCTCTGCACGCGCATCTTCGTCCTCTTCTGATCAGTGGCACATACAAGCCTGCCAGCATCTGTGGAAATAATACTTTCAGAACTTGTACTAGTGGCAATATCAACAGCTCCGACTTCGTGGGTAAGCACCTGAGACCGGTGTGGTCGAGGTAGGACTCAGCGGTGTCGATAGCCTCTTGCAGGGCGGACTCATTGAAGCTATCCGACCCTCTGGAGCACCATATGGTCACATCATCCGCATAGATAGTCTGATTTAGCCCGTTGATTTTCGAAAGTCGTTCGGAAAGTTTGATCATCACAAGCTTGAAGAGCGTGGGCGAGAGGACAGATCCCTGAGGAGCGCGCCGCTGTCCGAGCTCCACTTTTTCCGACAATCGGTCTACTACGCGGAGGACGGCTCTGCGTCGAGTGAGAAAAGAGTGGATAAAGTAATATATTTGATGACCTAGGCCAAGGGCTGCGATCGCTTTCAAGATTGACGAGTTCGTTATGGTATCGAAGGCCTTTTATAAATCGAGACCGAGTATTGCACGAGGGTCCCGAGTGTTTCCGCCATCTAGAATTTGATGCTTTAGGAGTAGCTTGGCGTCTTGAGTGGATAACCCTGGTCGGAAGCGAATCATGTGTTGCGGGATGCAGTCGTTATCTTCGAGTAATCGACCAACCCTGTTGAGGACGACGTGCTCAGCCACTTTGCCCACGCACGACGTGAGAGATATGGGGCGTAGGTGATCTAGGCTCGGCGCCTTTCCCGGTTTGGTTATGAGAATCGTGTGAGCTAGTTTCCAGGCATCGGGTATCTCACTTTTTTCCATAATTCGTTGAAAATGTCGGTGAGGTAAGTGACGGAGGGATCGTCCAGGTTGCGTAGGAGCTTGTTGGTGGTGCCGTCGGGGCCAGGGGCTGAGCGGCCATTGAACTCACGGAGAGCTCGGCGCACATCTTCAATAGAAAAGGAGGCGTCTAAGTTGGTGTTGTCGCTGCCAGAGTAATCGGAGTCAGGGTCCCAGGGCCCATGGGAAGCGGGAGATATTGTCCCACGACGTTCTTGACATCTTCCGGTAACTCTGTCCGTTTAGCTTGATGAAGTATCTTCACGATCGAATGACGCTGATTTGTGTGTCTTATTTAATTCATCTGCCTCCTCGTCTCTCTTTCAGTTTTGGAATGGAATGAAAAAACTTTATTTTGGTCCTGCAGGACGCGCTTAGCGCGTGGCGGGCGTCTCCCACGTAGGGACCGACAGGGAGTACCTGGCGGCCGCTTCGTGGGCCTGCTGGATGGCCCATTGCTGGTCAGCGAGAAGTGAGCTCCTGAGGGACCTCTCCCACTTGCTTGTGGTAGAGTCTGGAGGAGTCGTTCTACACTCCCAGAGCATGTGTTTGAGTGTCGCTGTGTGTCCACATGATGGGCATGTGTCGCTGGGGTATGCATCGGGATAATAAACGTGAAGCGTGGCAAGGTTTGGGTACGTGTGTTTCTGTAATAGGTGTAGGGTTAATGCCTGCGGTCGGTTAAGTTTCGTATGTGGGGGTGGAAAAATGCGGCGTTCCAAGTAAAAGTTCTTTGTAATTTTTGTACGTAATTGGTGCATCCCGATTGGTATCCAACCCAGCAAGATGAGGTTGCCCTGTGGCAGTGCGGTCGGTAAGTGCGCGCGCTGCATCATGGGCGATCTCGTTGAGGTTGGATAGGGCACCCGGCCCCTGGCCGAGATGAGCGGGGAACCAGATGACAGTGTGGTGCTTCAGGGCACTCGGGTCCACATTGCGCAGGATACGTAACGCCTGGTCGGAGAGGACTCCGCGTTCGAAGGCTTTGATGGCCGGCCTGTAGTCGCTGTAGATGAATTCCCGTTTGCTGTCGAGCATAGCTATAGCTATAGCTACTTGCTCCGCTACTTCGGGCTTTCGGGTGAGGATTGTGGCTGAGTTAAGAGTATGCTGCGCGGATGATACCGCGACCGTGGCGAAGGCTTGGTTGTTGCGATAGGCAGCGGCGTCCACGAACGAGACGTTGTCCGCTTCCATGTTTATGCGCTTGAGAATGGTGGTCACCCGCGCAAGGCGCCGGCCTCTGTTGTATTCGGGGTGTACATTTCGTGGTATGGGAGCGATCGTGATAAGGTCGCGGATTTCACGGGGAATTAGAGTCAACTCGAGGGGGGGGGTCCCTGGCCCTCGAGGAGAAGAAGCCGAGCTCGCGCAGAAAATGGCGGCTCGCCTTGGTGGTAGTGAGTCGGGTCAATTGCACACGTTCCTGAGCTTCGGCGATCTCTTCTAGCGTGTTATGTACGCCAAGCTCGAGGAGTTTGTACGTTGGAGTGGTGATAGGGAGGCCAAGGGCTCGTTTGACCACCTTGCGATTAAGCGCATTGAGTTGATCACGCTCAGCACGTAGCCACTTTTGTATAGCGGCAACGTAGGTAAAATGGCACAAAACAAACGCGTATGCGAGACGCAGCAGGTTGTCTTCTTTGAGGCCATGATGCCTGTTGGCTACTCTACGTACGAGTCGTATGGCATTCTCAGTCTTAGTCCTGAGCTTGTGTACTGTTTGGGTGTTGGTTCCGCGGGACTCGATGATCATGCCGAGAACCTTGATGGTGTCTACCCTGGGTATAGTACGACCATCTCTGGTGTGGAGGGTGATATTGCGTGATATTTCAGCGGTGATATTTCAGCTTTCTCGGGATTTTATCACCCTCCTCTACCCTACATGTTTCAGCTGCGACTTTCCAACCAGTGTCGACCGCGAACGCGCCTCCGGTTTCAATGAGCTGTAGTAGGCAGGCTTCGAAAAAATACGACCTGCTGCCGAATAGTGCAATGATGATGGCCACAGGTGCTAGAATACGCAACATCAACCAACGAGGACGGGCCCCTTGTGTCCAATGTGCGGAAGTGGGAATTTTAGCACACTGGACACAAGGGACCCGTCGTCGACACTTCCGGAAGTCGGAATTTTTGATCGTCAGCGCATCTGACAAAGAGATTTGGGTCCATATAAAACACAAACGGTGCCTCTCCAACAAATAGATATCAGTTTTAAAGCACCCACAACAAAAGTCGAATAATCGATTAATCAATCTATTCCACCGAAAGCCATTAATCGATTAAAGACAAAACAGATTAATGGTTAACGATCAATCGATTAAAAAATTTAATCGACGATCCCTACACCGTAGACATTATTCAAAAGCTCTTAGTTCCTCCTTGACCCATACTGAGCACAAGCCAAGGACTTTGGGGCCTGCCCTATTAGGACTCCTATTTGAAAACTCTCTAATGTTTTTTCGACAATCAATCTACTGTTCTTCCAGCAGCTACTTCGATAGGTGCATACGTCAACTACTCACGTTGTTTTTTTAATAGGTTGCTTCCCAGAATCAACATGTGCGTCACTTCCCAGTGCTTTGCACTCCAAGACATTCCTGACATTGTTTAGGGTTCTGAAATGCAACGTACATCAGTATTCAGCCGCATCACGCAATGAACTTTTCGACATTCAATTTAGGTTTTGTTAATAGTTATGAATAATGACGTCGATAACGATAGTAATTAGTGGTGCTCAAAACGTTTCGTATTGATGTGCGTACTCAGTATGGCGGCCATACTTTCAATGTGTTCATAATATGTTAAGCTTCCTCAGGTAAATACAAAAGTGCCGTTCATAGTATATTTTAAAGATTACTAACGCAATAGCATTAGAAAGCTCGTTGCGCACAAATTATGGCGTCGGCGTAATAGATTGTGAGCGAAAAATCATCTTTGCCTGACCAAAAATCGACAAACATTCAAAGAAATCAGCAATGAAAAAAATTTTGGTCTGTGTGGAGATCAAACCTGGGTAGTTTGGGTGCCAAACGGGTGTTATATCACAGATGCACGTTTTTTTGTTTATTGCAGCATGTAACACACAACGCCAAACACTCTCCAACTAAGCATCAAGCTCAATGCCATATGACTTCAAGGAAGATGAGTCATTTGACAAACATGTTTAAAATAGTTTGAAATGACATAATTCATTCAGAACATTCAGAAGTTCATAACTGTAAAAATTCTTGCAAAAACTTCTCGAAACGTGATTATATGTTCAATAAATTGAATACGTATTGGCCAAGCGTCTAAACTAAAATGTCTCACTGCCATGCGGCTTCACCATGTACTGCGTCAGCCAAGGAGAACAAACATATCACATTTTAACAGACCAATTTTTATTCCTCAATATAGAATCCCATGTGGAGTGAGGGGTAAATCTTTCTTAAGTGTTCTCTGTAGAACATCACAAAACGAAAATGCGTCCCAGCAAACGATAAAAACGTGCTGTACCGACTAAGGTTCTCGGCACTATAAGCAGTGGGATCCACATGATAAAAATTTGCCTTTTTGATCTCGCCACCTTTAAACTGGCAGCTTATTTGTGTGCAGTTTAAAAAAGAACGTTTTAACTCCGGCTTGTTTGAACTCATCATTAATTTTTCATCATCAACCATTTCTTTCAACTCTCTTCAAAACGCCTTTTGCTTCGCTTCCATTATACACAGAACTTTACAAAAAATAAGAAAAACGGTTTCAATCAAATGATTCGACAAACGCTTCCAAGTGACATTACACTCGTACTGTGAATCGAACCTAGCGCTAAGAAATCGAAAAGCCACAACAATTTCTAGAAGAAAGCTACTGATACCATAACCGTGTTCATCATTCGAGGCAACAATCCAGTTTTTCGATGCAGATTCCAGCGTGATTGGAAAGAATTTCCGGAAAAACGGATCTCGTTGATCTCGTAGAAATAAAAAGTTCGATAAAACCTGCCTAAAAAGTGTGGCAAGGCCAAACCACCTCCTTTTAGTCCTAAGAAGAGGTTGTAGCGGCTTCACCGTTCATACTGGGACTGCCACACAAAAACAGCAAGAAGCCTATGAATCTTTTCAACATCGAGCCTGGAAGACGACTGTACACACAACAAGTACACCTGCCACGATACCAAGAAGACATTGCGTATTGTCGCGCGATCGAAGCTGGCCATATCACGGCCTCCCCGTAGCTGAGTCAGAACAGGTAGCTCTTTGGTTTTTTTGGCCTACAGATCATCGTTGTTCCGATATTTGTCTCTCGGCACACAGAGGTATGTGTTAGACTGGCTTGACCACTAATTATGTCGTACGCCTCGTGGAACACTCCCTGATTTTTATGCAAAAGCCCAGCACAGTTGTTTATGTTTTCAATGCTACAAGTATAGCATCACAACACCTATGTTCATGCAGGTCGGTATTCTCTCCTGAGTGATACAAAATACTGCAACATCATCAAAATATGCCAGTATCTTCACCTCACGCGCGCCTAAATGAAAAACTTGTATACTTCAATTTTAGTAATGGCCACACACAGAGGTTCTAGGTACAAAGCAAATAATAAAGGCGAAAGTGGGCATCCTTGCCTTACAGATGAACGTACATTCATGCTTCCAGTCAACTCGCGGTTCACAACCAGCTTGATTAGACAATTTTCGTAAGACATATCGACACCCTTTAGTATCACAGAGCCAACGCCAACATGTTCCAACAATTTAAATAAAATGCTATGGCAAACGAGATCAAAAAGTTTCGCTAGGTCAATTTGCAACATCGCAACCCTCTTGAAGTCAGCGTCACAGCCTCCCCAATATGCTTCTTCTTACATGTATGTTAGTAAAAATTGATCTTTCTCTTATTTCACAGCTTTTGTGTGGGCCAAGCAATGTACATATGAATGCTCGCAACCACATCGCCAGAACTTTCATTGGTATCTTGTAGTTAACATTCGTCATTGTTATCGGCCTATAGCCAGACACACATTTCCTTTTTACAGGGTCTTTACTTTTCAGGATCTGAACAGTGTGTGCTTTCTTGAATAACAGTGGTAGGCTACCCTTGTCAAAATATTAGGCCAATATCATTTTGCAGAACAGCGGCTAACTCTTCTTTCAAAGTCTTGTAAAATACTGCCGTTAGTCCGTCTGTGCCAGGAGAATTCCCGTTATGCAATTGGTCAATATTTATTTCTATCTCTTCCGCAGTTTTGTCATCCCGTAAACTTTCTGTATTTTGGCGATCTAGCATTGGCAAAAGGCTCAAAAAGTCTTTTTCAAAAGTTTGTTTTTTTGGTATACGATCAGAAATCATTTCGCGATAATATTCTGCAAATGCGTTCTTTATATGTTCCGGTTTAATTGTTCACTGGCCATTAGTTTCAGTTTCCGTGATGCCTCTAGCACGCGCATACCTTTTTTCAGTAGTAAGAAATCGCTGATTAGGCATTTCGTCAGCAAATAACCTGTCTGCTCGAGCCCTTACTACCGCACCTTCAAATGTAGTGACATCAATTGCCTCGGGATTGTTTTTATTATCTGTAATACCTTGCCATATAATCCGGGGTCATGTGTCTCTTCCTTGCTGTACTCCGAAAGCAACTTCTTTAAACCATTTTCTTCTACTTGTTCCTTGTATTGTATTTCTGAAGCCCTTTCCGTGGCACACATTTTTACAGTAGATCTAAATGACTACCAATTGCGCGACCAGTTTCTACAAGCTAGGGTGTTAAGTTTGTGTAATTATTTTTTGATGCGACTGAAAAACTTATCATCACTAAGTAGCTTGGCAATTATCTTCAAGAGGTCTCATATAAACGCAAGTTTAGGATGTTTTTTTTTGCCTAATGAGAACATGACAGGCGAGTGATCGCTGGATGAGACTTATTCAACACCATAATTATCACAAACATTTGCCAGTTCTAATACCGCGTAAGCTCTGTCCAATCTTGCGTTGCTAGATCTCTCAAAGGGGGTATAAAGGTGGCTCAATCAGCCTTTAGCAAAGATAGCAACATTCCGAAGGAAGTACTAGTTATTAGCATCTTCTGGTAATTAAGAGCTTCACATTTTCTATCCAAGCAGCTAGATTGATCATCTGCACTGAACACACACTTATCCACACCTCCAAGAACAACCAGTAGCCTGTTAGTGCCTAAACGAGAACACAGTACAGGAAAAAGAATAAGCAATCACGAGGGTTTATTGATGCGTATGCGCAGATTATTCTGATCTTTGCCTCTTCATAGATAAAATCGCACAAAACAAACCTTCCATACAGAGAGCTAATCACTGTTAACGCAATAGCGATAAACAGCTCGTTTAGCAAAAATTCCGGTGTCGGCGTGCCCTGCCGTGCTGGTCTAGTGGCTAAGGTACTCGGGTGCTGACACGCAGATTGCGGGATCAAATCCCGGCTGCGGCGGCTTCATTTATGATTAAGGCGGAAATGTTGTAGGCCCATGTTCTCATATTTGAGTGCACGTTAAAGAAACCCAAGTGGTCTAAATTTCTCGAGCCCTCTACTAGGACGTCTCTAGTAATTGTTTGGTGGTTTTGGGACGTTAAATCCTACAAATCAATCAATCAATCAATCAATCAATCAATCAATCAATCAATCAATCAATCAATCAATCAATCAATCAATCAATCAATCAATCAACCTGTCAATCAATCAATCAGTCAATCAATGCGGTGAAGGTAGCTCTTACGCTTCAAAAACACACGCGTCCTGTATATATGCTTCACAATGAAACATGAAGTAATGCAGTTATAATGCGTGGTCAAGCGTTAATTGCCAACGGACGTCAGAATGTGTGGTTATCATGATGGCTCTACGGTTTAAAGCCGGTACTCCACTACAAAAGGTACGCATGCTGTCACGCCTATTGCCATAAGGCCACGTAGTGGGCGCATAGCCAATTCGAAGAGGTTTCCTGCACGAAGTGTTAGAAATGCACCTGCCTTTTAGGTAGATAGTACAGGAAGAGGACGATGTTCAGAGATACTCTCTTGCATACATTTTTATGGTTTGTTTTTGCTTTACGCTGAAATTTATTTAACGATTTAAAATGCATAGCTAACTCACTTGATGATCCTGCTGCCCGGGTCTTGGCCGATACCCCTTTGTGGGATATTGCCAGCCAAGAAAAAGGCTCATCTTCTTCATCATTATCAGTTTATGGCCTGTGTGGTGTTTCGTAACCTGTCAGTATAGCCTATATGGCATGTGTGAGCAAATGGTTCTTTTATTACGAGGTTGAAGCTAATACTAATCAAGAGCACGACCACCTATTTGCACTCTAAGGCGAGTCTGTGCCACGAAGTTAATATTGACTTTACGGATACGAGAGAACAAGTTATCGCAGGATTGAGGTCTCTGAACTATGCACCATGCTCTTGTGTCGAATGCATGACCATGTCGGTGACCTACTGCACGAAATCTTGAAGTTCGAACGCATCAAACGGGAACGACAGGAGGTTTACGGCACACACAGCCGAAGCCTCAAACCTTCTTCAGGCTCGGAACGCAGCCTTCCCGCTACCACGGCAAGAAAATTGATGACCGACGCGAATCAAGGATCGAAACGATGCAACCATTACCGCTCGTCGACCAGCACGTCGCACCAGAGGCCGATGTCTGCGTGACAGGCCATCGTCTTCTCTCAAGAGAAAGTGCCCCAGCAGAAGCAGGCGACGCCTCGAGTCTACGTCTTCAATTTCTGCGGATCCCCACCGGGAGAGTATCGGGGGACTGGGGCTCATTTAGCCGTCGCTATTTAAGCAGGAACACCGGCCACGACCTTCGTGAAACACACATAGTTGTGGTAAGAACACGCACAAACTATGGAAAGCAAACAATAGACTTCCAAATTATGAAGTTATGTAATGAGCATCCTGCAATAATTGAACTAGCACGATCGTGCACCAACTCAAAAAAATTCAAAATGAAAATTCGGTCCCTCTTTAACACTTAGGATAAATGCACTCTCAGCACGGTAAGGTGAGCTACAGTCTCTCATACTATTTGCATGTATACATATATACATACATAAAATATATAAATAAAAATAAAAAAGGAACAAAAAAATCACTATTGTAACAATAAAAATCATTGCTGAGCACACATAAACATATATATATATATATATATATATATATATATATATATATATATATATATATATATATATATATATATATATATATATATATATATATGTTTATGTGTGCTCAGCAATGATTTTTATTGTTACAATAGTGATTTTTTTGTTCCTTTTTTATTTTTATGTATATATTTTATGTATGTATATATGTTTATGTGTGCGCATTGCAATAATTTATATTGTTTCTATTGCTACTGTTACGCCCAGCGCGAGCAGGACCATGTCAGGGGGCTAAACACCTCCTTTCGTCCTGACCGCGGGCAATGCTTTTTGTACTGTCCGAAAAATGAATAAATAAATGAAAATAAATACACCCATAAATTCTGAGTTTCCCGTTACCAACAAGTTCTACGCTCGACTGAAGCACCACTCCTGTATAGGTGGGCCTAGCTTTGGCACTTAGAGACACTTCTCGCTCCGGCGTCTACGCCGCCTAGCTAGGTGAGTCCCTTGCGGCGGCTCTCAACCCATCAATTGCGGCTGCCAACGTTGTTACGGGCTATGACCCTGTCTCAACGCAAGTAGCGTCGATGGACATTTCTTCCCCTGGACCATTTATGCCGTCAGAAGACAAACATATCGAGGACATGGGGCGAATTTAGAAACGCAAGTTTCACGCTTTTCAGAAGGAGCCAACACTCAAGCTTTCCCGCCACTTTTCAAACCAGCGGCGGCACCCCAGGTGAGCAGTTGGGCAGGGGTGGCCGCTTCCAAGCCGCTTTTTCCTCCGGCTATCAATCCCCCTTTCTCTGAACTTGTGACCCTTCGCCAATAGGTTGTGTAGCTTTAAAGCAAAATGAATTCCTAACAAAACAGCTCGCACTCGTTAACTATGCAACTTGCTTCCCAACAACAAGGCTCTGCAAAGCCTCTCGGCACTGCCGCCCCTGTCCAGGCAGCTACGCCGTCGCCTTTCAAGCCTAGCCCTCACGCTACGCGCACTCCGAAGAACGCGCACTCCGAAGCTCTAGTACCTGACACTCCTTGTCCGGAAGCTCCTGTAGCTTCTGCAGCACTTCAGTAGCATACCGGATACTAGCATCTGGTTAACCTCCCTGCCTTCATTTTTTCTCATTTCTCTCTCTCAGGATCCTTTTCCGACTTAACCAATTAATCCCAGATAAAACAGCGTTATTCGCATCAAGGATTGTCTTACGTGCGTCGAAGGGTCGATCAGTCACCTCATTGCTAACTTCTCTGTCCAACGCATAGTAGTAGACGTCATTCAGGCCATTTAAGCCTGGGCAATCACTCAGTTTTAACCCAAAGAATTGCGTTCGCGCTCCTCTTCGGTTAGCAGGACGGGTTCAGCTCCCCGATGCCGTCGTAAGGTGGCTACCAGCACCACCTCAACATCAGACAATCCGGCCTCTGCGCCCTTCCCTGCCTCTCAAGGCTCTGAGCAAAACATAAAGGGTGAAATATGAAACCTAGAATATTCATGATGGCTACCACAAGTGCAACCGTTCATCTCTTTCAAGTTTGTCGTCGCAATTCGAGATTATACCGTAGAACTCTAGAGGGTTTGAGAACAGTCGAAAGTGCTCAAACCTTTCCTTCTTCCTCCGCTAACTTGGCCCTCAGGCGGCCGTGTTGGCACTTCAAGAACCTTGCGTGACACCAACTTGTTCTGGATGCTGCTCCTACTTGGGGGAACCACTGCATGCCTTCTTGTGCATAAGGTGTACACGGCAACACAGGTCAACCTCGATCTGGATCTCCCATACGACTATTGCATAATTTAGGTACTGTCTCAACATTAATTGAGAAGCTAAACGTGTATTGTCCTCCTCATCTTGCGGGGGCCTCCATTACGAATATTTCATAGGGCGATGCACAAGGCCGACCGTCTACCCCTGGTGATAGTCGGGGACTTCAACGCCCCCAGCCCTCACTGGGGTTACCACTACAAAAAGGCCCGGGGAATAGGACTCAAGGAGCTTATCTCCTCGCTTAGCCTCACAGTGCTTACCGATCCAGCACAGACTCCGCGTTGCCGCAATTCGGTCACACGCTACACATGTCCCGACTTCTCCCAGACTTGTTACATTCGCAATGCAACATGGGAAAACTCGTGCGAGACTTTAGGAAGTGACCAATTTTTACTTCGCATTTCCTTCACACCGCGGCAGAAAATGCGACAATACTGCGGCCTGGCACGTCTCACAGACTGGACTAAATTCAGAATGCAGTCATTTCTTATGGTCTCCAGCTCAGGCGAATACGCGGCGTGGGCGTCCTACACGTACGTCTTTTATATGCAGCGGGCAAACACTCGCATCCTCAAAACTTCTAATTTGACTCCTGCAATCCACCCACATCTCTTACATCTCTGGGATGATCGCTGCGGGCTTATAAAGCGCTGAAAGGTAACAAACTCCATCGAAAACTTCGCGCTCGCATTGAGGCGTTCACTGCAGAGGCTGCGGCATACTGTTCGCAGCTTGCCGATTCAAATTGTGCTGACATCTGCACAAAGGCGGCAAACCAGATGAGCTCTAAGAGCACCTGGCGGCTATTTTGTAGCCTTCTGGATCCCTCCAGCACTGTGGCAGAAACACAACGCCATCTCCACCGTGCCCTGCGTGCCTATCAGGGAATTACAGATCATCTTGCATGAGAATTGTGCGACCGATATATCTGTCGCATAACTGACCCCATACCCGAAAAATATACGTATTGCAGCTCCTCTAAACCCGAGTTCGATGAGCCATACACGCTTTCAGATTTACGGGCTGCACTGGAGAAAATGTGATGGGGCATGACCCCTGGGCGGGATGAAATCACAGTGTCGCTTCTGGTTAACCTTCTCGACGAGGCACACATCTTGCTACACCACCTGATAAACTCGATATGGGACGACTTCCGCTTTCATTTGAATGGACGATATCACTCGTCAAGTTCATACCGAAATCGAGCAAACCGGTCAGCATCGAGGTTTTGAGACCCATCTCACTAGCCTCCTGCGCTCAAAAGCTCATGAAAACAATGGTCTGCGAATAGATTTCTGTCTACCTGGAGGTCAGGGGGACCTTTGCTGAGACGATATTTGGCTTTCGCTCACATTTGCCGGCGCAGGACTTTCTGTATGAGCTTCAACACAACATCATAGAACCGAACACTATGCGCTGTAAGGGTAAAGCCATGCTCGCTCTCGATCGTAGATGAGCATTTGATAACGTCCAACACAGTAGTATTGTTTCTAGTCTTTCTACCACAAACTGAGGTCAGAAGACTTTCAATTACATTCGAGGCTTTTTCTCTCACTGAGCCGCTTTCATCCGCCTCGATTCTATCGACCATGACCAGTACCTATTAGGCAGACGGGTTACACCACAAGGTGCAGTCATGTCTACCCTATTCTTTAACCTAGCCATGAAGAACTTCCCCTCCCTTTTCCACGAGGTTGAGGAAAAACACCACGCACTATATGCAGACGATATTACAATTTAGACTAACATCAGCTCCTCAGCACAAATCGAAGAGCGCTTACAAAAGGCTGCACTTCTGGTCAACACCTACGCTGCTTCGCACGGCCTATAGTGCTCTCGAGCTGAATCGGCTGTTCTCTCGGTATCCTACTTACTTTCACTCCAGGTTTTGCTTCCACCTTTTCCCGTTCCATCAGTTGAGAAAATTCGAATTGTTGGGCTTCGCATCACATCATCTTTGGATCCCAAAGACACTATAGCAAGCCTCAGACGCACCATCGAACAGGTGAGCCGTATGATACGGCGGGTATACACCAAGCGCGGTGGCCTCTATGGCACCCAGTCCATGCGTTTGGCCCATGCGTTTGTGACCGCATCATGTACGCCTCAGCGCATCATGTACGCCTCACTTTACTTTCGCCTGCGTCGTCACCACAAGCACCATCTGGACGTCTTCCTTCGTTCAGTGTACAAACGTGCACTCGACCTTCCTCATGCGACCTCGAACAGCTGATTTGCGGCACTGGGGGTACATAACTCTTTTGAAGAGCTGCGGGAAGCTCATCAAGTTAGTCAAATTGTCTGTCGCTGACGCCCTCAGGGTGACGTCTACTACACAGGCTCGGCCTGAATGCGATTTCTGACCAACACACTCCGCCGCCCATACCAGAACTTTGGTGGCAAGAACTATAGGTGGAACCACTACACCGCAACGTGAACCCCAAGCTACATCCCAGCCGTAGACTTGCACCTTCCGGGGCCCTTCAGGCGCTACATTCCGATCACCCTGGCTTTTTCTACGTGGACGTCTTGGGCCCTTCTACCTCAGGTCACTTCATGGCCACCGTGATCGCAGAGGAAAAACATGTCGATGGCCTCTCCATTAGAGCCAACACTGTGACGCGAGCTACAGGGGATCAACTGCTACAGAGGATCAACTGCTACCATAGTGCTTCATAAAGAAAGCAACAGAATACCAATCAAGAAGGGTGTAAGGCATGGGGACACAATCTCCCCAATGCTATTTACCGCGTGCTTACAGGAGGTTTTCAGAAGCCTAGAATGGGAACAGTTAGGGATAAGAGTTAATGAAGAATACCTTAGTAACCTGCGCTTCGCCGATGACATTGCATTGCTGAGTAACTCAGGGGACGAATTGCAACTCATGATTATGGAGTTACACAAGGAGAGCAGAAAGGTGGGTCTTAAAATTAATCTGCAGAAAACAAAAGTAATGTACAACAACCTCGGAAAGGAGCAGCGCTTCGAGATAGGTAATAGTGCACTTGAAGTTGTAAAAGACTATGTCTACCTAGGGCAGGTAATAACCGCAGAGCCTAACCACGAGATTGAAGTAACTAGAAGAATCAGAATGGGGTGGAGCACATTCGGCAAGCACTCTCAAATTATGACAGGTAGATTGCCATTATCCCTTAAGAGGAAGGTATATAACAGCTGTATCTTGCCGGTACTTAGCTGCGGAGCAGAAACCTGGAGACTCACAAAGAGGGTTCAGCTTAAATTGAGGATGACGCAGCGAGCAATGGAAAGAAAAATGGTAGGTGTAACCCTAAGAGACAAGAAGAGAGCGGAGTGGATTAGGGGACAAACGGGGGTTAAGGATATCATAGTTGAAATAAAGAAGAGGAAATGGACATGGGCCGGACATGTAGCGCGTAGACAGGATAACCGCTGGTCATTAAGAGTAACTAACTGGATTCCCAGAGAAGGAAAGCGGGTTAGGGGGAGACAAAAGGTTAGGTGGGCAGATAAGATTAAGAAGTTTGCGGGTATAAATTGGCAGCAGCAAGCACAGGACCGGGTTAACTGGCGGAACATGTGAGAGGCCTTTGTCCTGCAGTAGACGTAGTCAGGCTGATGATGATGATGATGATGATGATGATGTGACGCAAGCTGAAGAGGTTGCCGTTGCTTTGGCCGTCTCACATCCCACCTCACGCACCATCCTGACGGACTCGTACTAGTCCTTTTCCCAATACCTTCAGGGTTCCATCGGCCCTCGGGCTGCTCACCTACTTCAGGCACCCTCTTAGTGCTTTAACCATCACCCCATTCGTATAGTATGAACCCAGGCCACTCGGGCCTGTTCAGCAACGAGGTTGCGAACGCCGCTCCCCGCGCTTCTCTCATCCGGGCCGTTGCTTCTTCGTGTCCCGAGTCGGAATCTGGCATTACGGACCTGACGTGCTTTCACGAAATTCTCGTATATTACCGGGCTTTGCGCTACCTCTACTCGAACCTCGCACGTGGTCTGGAGAAAGCGGACGAGCGAATAATATGCCGCCTCCAGACGAACACCTGTCTCAGTCCGGTGGTCGTCAAGCCTTTTTTGTCAGAAATCAGTGACACCTGCTCAGCCTGCCACGTCCTGGCCGACACATACCACGTCGTCGCTTCATGCACCACCAACCTCTTTTATTTATAAAGACGATAGTTAAAGACGATAGTCTTTCTGGGGACCTTTGACGCAAAAATTTTCGCCTGTCTATCTGTCTGTCTGTACATTTGTCTGTTTGTCTACCCTTAACGGTATAGTTTCTTGGGGACCTTCGACGCAAAAATTTTGGTCCATCTGTTTGTCTGCACATTTATCTGTTTGTCCACCCTTAACGGTATAGCCTTTTTTGGGGACATTCGACGCAAGAACTTTGGTCTGTCTATCTTTCTGTCTGTACATTTGTCTGTTTGTCCACTCTTAACAGTACCGGGTACTCTAAACGGCACCAGCCGATACGCCAAACGGTCGACCTCATCAGCAGCGCCTACCAATGTTGCTCAAGGTTGAGCGTTCATACTTGTGCTATCGTCAATTAAAAAAGCGATTATTGCGCATATTTGAGGCACTATAACAACACATATATATTCTGTATGTGCGTCTTTTAAGAGAAAAGACCCGCATAAGTAATTTTAAGTACCGTAGCGTTTATCACGCTGCACTTGGCGAGTTTCACGCAAAGGCGAGTGTTTCCAACGCTTCGGTAAGACAACATGGTGGTGCACCTACAGTCACCTTGTGTTCTGCACCTTATCACCACGCAGACGGGCGCGCCCGCATGTCTCAGAGCTGCGCGCTTCGTTTTTCAAGAAAACTGCCAGATGGCCCACATGTCTCACGGGTGACGTGATGTGATTTGATGCGCTTGTTTGCCCCCACTGCACGCTCGAGGCACTCTAACGCAGCGCCTCCAGAATACAATTAACCGATTTTCTTGCGCAGAACATCAAATAAACGTGTTGTTTACTCTCTCCACATGCAAGCCTATCGTTCTTCGACGACATTTGCAGATCGACATGTAGGAACGGGTCAATTTTTACACCCCCTTTCCCCATCCCAACTAGACAGGCTTAGGAAGAGTACCTGTTCAGCTGCTCGACCTTGGATGCTCAACGCTCCTTGGTGAGGCGCGGTCTAGCAGCAACCAACTCCATTGGCATTCAGGAATAGGGTCTTGCCACTCAAGTATGCAATATGACGCAACTCTCTGGTATATTTTCTCCAAGAATATGTTTTCTACCACGACCACCAGAGTCTACAAGAACCCGTAGTCGCGCCTGCTACAACCACCGGAAGACACGTGAACCAGTTTTCCGAACCAACTCCGCCACACGCCGAGAATTACGGAGATATTAAGGCACCGACTGCGAAGATAAGCAAAGATCAAAGCCCAAGACGTCTGCTGAAGCCAACGGAAAGCCAAAAGACAGGAACGGTGCCGAGATGAGGGTAAAAAAAGTAAACCAACTCCCAACCTGGTGCTAAGGAAAAAAGACAGCGAGGAAAAACCCCGAATAGAGAAAGAAGCAACACTAAAAGGTGAAGAAGAAAACAAGGAAGCATATGAAGCAGCAGCCCAGGGACAAAAGGCGACACATATGGATTAGCAGAAGGACAGCAAGGTTGCACAAGGCAAATTGCCAAATAGCCCGCCAGGCCAATACAACAAAACTGAAGGAAAGAACAAGGAAGAAGATGAAGAAGCAGTCAACGAACAAAATGCGACAGATAAGGATAAGCAGGAGGACAGCAAAGTTGCACAAGACAAGCTACGGGAAAAATCAGTCAAAAGTGCCCGAGAACAGACAGAAAAAAGAAGAACGAAGAGCCCCGGACCAACCCGAACAAAGATAGTAAGCCGAAGCCGACAAAACCAGACGGCACCAAGAACATTGGAAATGCCGGAGCGAATCCGCAAGGAGGTTCGCCTCAGACGGGCGAAAAGCCGAAGTTTGAGCTAGACCAAGCGTCGAAACTGAAGTGTAGAAAAATGGACACTGCTACGTTGCATATTGTGGCTTTCCTCGAGGTCAAGCCAGTCAAGATGGCTGGAATGTACGACATCTTCTTGATACTCACGCTTGGAACGGTCGAAGTTCTACGTGCCATAAAGAGCTTAGCGCACCAGTGTATAGGTATAGCTGTTTTCTTTGTGTTGTATCAGTTTCTTCTTTATTTTGTTTCTTTCGTGTGTCAGTGACTAAGTATTTCATCTAAGAGGATGGCCGAAAATTTGTATGTTAGGTCACAATACCTTTTTCGATACAGCCTTAAAGAGGACGTAAAGCGTTGCAGGATGGCCGAATGTTAGAAATGCACGTGGACTTTGGGTAGATAGTCAAGGGAGAAGACGATGTTCAGAAAGACTCGTACAGTTGGGCCTGTAGGGTGGTTAGTAACCTGTGTGGCGTGTCAGTATAGCCTGTGTGACATGTGTGAGTAAATATCTTTTTTATAACGAAGTCTCGTGCACTTCAAGGACACCGCAAAGCTAACTAGTGTTCGAAATGCGCTCTACAAGCAGAATGTCGCTGTCGCGTACTACTCCTATAGACGGAGCTCTATAGTACCCTAAATTTTCCCTCAACAATGCCTAAATATTTATTAGTATTATTGCACGCCCTGCAGAAGTAGCTTCTGCAAGGCTAACACACACAATATATCAAGTGCCGAAAAGAGCGAAATTATGTTGGGTTACACTTTCACTTTCAAACTTTGTATCTTGGCTAGCAAGTATGTCCAAGCCTTTTTCTTCAATGAGACGTCTGACCTGACATTGTATACGCCTTGCAGACAATCCACAAGCGTGCCTACGAGAATCGGCGCAGTTAGACGCGCCATTTTCAACAAGAGTGAACAGATTTTACAATTAGCCCAACAAGACCAGTGAGCGCCTAAGGTCGGGGTTAGAATGCTCACTTTCAGCGCAGTCAGGCGACGAGGACACTGATCGAAACACGGCACACCAACACCTCTGGAGGCACTAGACAGATGTAAGGCCGTTTTCACTACCGGCCTTGGGCGGCGGACACTCATGCCAGTGCTGCTTGCAGTTGGGTGTAGTGCTGTACCGTATTACGCCGAAGAATTCCAATTCAGAGACATGAAAATTACCATTTCGGAGATTTTTCTCTGCAAACGTTCACAAAATTCCCAGCATATTTCCCTGCAGAAAAGTAGTAATTCCGGTCCCATCCATGCACACACATACTATAATAATACCTGCTTTACGTAGTGACGACTTTTAATATCATGACTAGCTTCTTCACTGCCACAAAACAAAAACATGACCTAATTATTCCATATACTGTTACTGCACTGCACATTGTGGGCTTCAAGCCTAACACGAACAGTGTACCAGTAAGCGCTCCGCGTAAATATTAGAAAAATCTCAAAGGATATACTTGCGTGGCGCAAGCGCCAGAATCGAATTACTGCAGATGAAGACGCACTGTGACCGCTAATTTTTCGTCGTCATAGAATAATGTAACCATTCCTGAAATTCTCTGCAATATCACAGAGATTCTCTTTTCCCCTTTGGCTTAAATGACATGCACAAATTCCCCGAAGAAGAAAAAATTGCCTGCACGGAACATCACTGGTCGGATGCCCTCTCGTTTGGTAGGGTAGCGTTCATCATCAGAAATTTCGTCGGCGCGGGGCTATCTTTCAACAGGTGACAGCCACGGGGCTCACAACGTTCCTGTTGCTACACCCCGTTCTGTTCTTCAGTCGTCTCCTCGTCGGTGACCTCAGGTTCTGTCGGTGACCTCCCAGAGCACTCAGCTTGTCAAATTGCTTCGCGTTCCTGGGAACTGTCATTCATATTGGTTCCGTAGTTATTATCGTTAATAATATTCTCGGGCTGTCGTCTACATCAGGCACATTTCCTTTTGTGGATGCTGTGAAAATAACTTCCTCTGCTTTGGAAATGCAGTGAAAGTAACTTTTATGCTTTACAAAAACACGCGCTCTCTATCATGCTTCACAAAGGAATTTGCAATATTTCAGTAATATTGCGTGGTGGAAGCGTACATTTTCATCGTGTGTCAGAACATGTGATCATCATTATGACGTCATGGTTTAAAGTTGGTCACCCACTACAAAAGGCACACACGTTACGTCGCTTATTATGAGACCACGTAGTGGGTGCATGGCAAGTTCGAAAAGATTTCATGCCCTATTTGCTTGAAGTAAGCACTCAGGACAGGATATCGCTATCACGTTTAACTCTTAAAGACAAAACTTTAGGAGCCCTCTATTTTAAAAGTCTTGAGATAATGTGTGTTTAGAAAAAAGTTGTTAACGATTCGGAAAATGAGGTACTCTACTAAGATGAGCATAATACTGTCCCTTGGGCGTCACGCATGATGAGGCCATAGCGACATAAATTAGGCCGTGAAGGAGCTCACGATGACGCGTAGTAGACCCTGCACGGCTCCGTGCGTACAAAGACGGCGTTAAGTGAAACTGCAAGACCTTCAAGTAACGGCTTCGGCACAAAAATGTTGCTCTGTCAATATTTTTGTTTGTCACCCAAAACGGTTAACATTCAACCACATCCGCAGCGCCCACAAGTATTGATCTGGTTTCGGCGACACGCCACGCACTCGCTATACAGGAGGCATAAAGTTTCTTAAAATTAACCAGAGGGGACTCTGGCTCTGCGATCGTTCAACGACCATGAAGATTATGGGTATGACATAAATTTCTCTAGTATTTGTGCTTGCGGGTGGCAAACGCACTTGTGGCTTCGTTTATTGCTGTTTTTGTTTTTTTTTCAAAGAAAAAAACAAACCGTTTTCACTTCGTCACCCCCTTAGAAGTGGTAAGCCTAATAAAGTTTAAGATGGTGTAGCGTACCTACCAAAAACTTACCAGCTTTTGTTGCGTGACAAAGCAGCTTCAAGCCACGCGAAACCAGAAAAACGTAAAGAACGAAGACTAGGCAATTTCATGTTGCACCCATGGTTCTGAAGCTCGCCGAAGCGCCATGCATTGCAGCTCCCGTAGACACCAGTGCCAGAGCTCTCTTCAGTGTACATTTAGGAAACTCTATGATCTGAGCTTGTTTAGTTTTCCAAGATTTCTGCCAGATAGCGCTAAAGTCTTATGCAGCACCTTCAGAATCTCATTCACTAATTTTCTCGCGCAGAACATCAAATAAACGTTTTATTCACTCCCTCCAGTCAGAAGATTGTCGTCTTTCGACATTTGCAGTCAAACATGAAGATAGGAGGCCAATTTTTTTTTCATGTCAAGATAAAAACTTGTAATGCTAAAGCTCGCCTCATAAGAATAACTATTTATTTGTTTGTTATTGAGGTTCAGAACAATTTTTTAAATTTGTGTGCCACGCGATTTAACTGCATCGAAGTGTAGACTAACATGCAGATTAACTCAAATTTGTGATTTTTTTGAAAAATTTACAAACTTGGGGGCTCGAAAAACGTTTTCTGCCCAACGTATGGCTTAAGTATAGCACCGTATGATTGATTTTATGCCCGGAATAATATAAGGAAACATAAATTATTTTTACCAAATTTCCAAAAGAGGATAGGGAAAACTATACTCTTGGAATAAACTTTCCAAGAGATATCACTGAGACGAGATTTTCGGTATTAGGGAGGCTCGCATGTGACCAAAAAGATTTCCCTTCTAAATATCCTAGCAAGTCACTGCTTTAAAACGCAGAAATCAGCGTTATTTTTGTCACGCACATTCAGTTGGTTGCCGAAATGACTGGGGCATGTGATGGTAATACCCCTATACTAATGAGAGCTTCATGCTCGGCGCAACGCTGTTATAGTTTATTGAGCACTTCTGCGAGCCCCTACATCAAATAGAGTGTGCTTGTTGCAACACATTTTAGGAATATCGGTGACAACGTGGATTCATGAGCTATACTTGCCGTTACTGATGTGGTGTAAACATTGCTAGCTTTTGTTGGGGCAAGTTTGCCTATGAAGATTTCATTTTTTAGACGCCTTGGCTGCCCGCGCTTTTTGCCTCACAGAAAAAAGAGAGGGGAGGGCCTATTTTGATTGTATGGCAGTCCTTTACCAACAAAACCCCACAGGCATGGCGCCTTCTTAGGTGACTGTATACTTTGCTCTGCCGATCACAAGGCCGGAAGTACACTTGCACTACTTTCACCGGTAGCTACCCATCGAGAGAAATTTTCTTACTTCACATAGCAGAGATGGCTGCTCGACTATTTCATCAGGGCTTTGGTGAGTTAACGTGTGCCCAGGGGCTTTTACAAGCCCTAACAGGGCCACCATTCGAAATGGAGAGGGGGGAGTGTTTCTTAAAAGAGAGAAAAGAAGAAAAAAGTGAGCCCTTTAACTGTCTCTCAGGGGGAGGACACCTTAACAGTAGCTCACGAGGGATGGGGGTAAGGAGGAATTAAAAGGACAGGGAGGAATTGAAGGTATAGAGATAGAGAGATGACCATGGACAGAGAGACCACATGCGGAAATAAGGGGAAGATAGGAAACATGGACACGGTCGCAGGAGTCCGAGGACGGGGCACCACTCAGGGAGAGCTCTAGTCGGCGTCAGGAGATGGCGTCTACGCCATGTCCTGACGGCCAGTCGGCCAGAGCTGCGCTGTCGTCGGAGATCGCGGGGGCATAACCAGTCGGGAAGAGATCCACCGAGCGAGTCATTTAAAATGACTACGAAAGAACAAACAAAGGCCAGATAAGTGTACTGCTCTACTTATTTAGAAAAAAAAAGCGGCGTTGGCTTCCCAATCGTCCCAAGGAACGAAACCTACGTACCACATTGGAAGCGAATGCTGTGACATGTAACGAGTGGCCTAATAATACGACCTCTTTACATCCTTTTGACAGAAGGTATAATATATATTCACATTTTACCAATAGTATCTTGGGGTTTACGGGCCATAACTGCGATATGATATCGAGGTACACCGTAGTGTATGGCTCCTGAAGTTTAGACCATGCCTTGTTCTTTAAAGTGGAATGGCGTTAGGCGTTACACGGTATTCTAACCTGTAAACGGCATTCAAATGTGACCACCATGGCCAAGATGCAGCCCGCAACCTTTCATAAAGCAGAAAAGCACCGTGATTGCTGTACTACCAAGACTACTTGATATGAATGGAAGATTTGCTTGCGATGTGGCTATTTGCGGGTATATCGTACGTCCAGTCCAGAGGAAATTGCTACAGAATAAAGACAACAGAATTTTCCGACATCACAGTGCAATGTGCTCATGCCTTCACCAGCAAGAATAGGGCAGCTATTTAGGGCGGCTCTGATGGCAGCTTTGGCATTTCTACACAACCTCATTATTGGCACTTGCCATTTGCGCAAGTCAAACTGTGTTCTTTGGTGCACGTAATGTCAATGTTTTAATATTTTGTCGTCAAAATAGTCGAGTAGGAGATTCCAAGAACTGATCAGACATCTGTGGACGTCAAAGTAAGAAGGCTTACACGTGAAATTGATTGCCCCTGATTCCTCTGTATTGTTCGCTTGCTTAGTGACAGCTTTGTGTACAAGTATAGCAAATCAGAGCAGCAAAAGTGTCAGTGCTACTTCAAGAAAACAATTACCTATGACAATAAATGTTTTGTAGTCATCAGAGCTCTGAAATGCATATTGTTGCAGTCGAGTGACACACGTATAAGTTCACTGCGCGTGGCCACCAAGTCCCACCAAAACGTGTGCCACTAAGCTTTTATTCCCGGAGCATCCGATGCATGCTTTCCCTGCCACCGTGAGCACAACCAAATCGTACACCCCCGTGGCACCTCAGCGTAGCAGCCCTATACTTAGGATTTGTCTAAGCTTCAGGACTTATCTCTCCACTACGGGAACATGGTTTCTCGTAAGGAACTGCTTGGAATTATCGACTTCGACACCGCCTATGTCACCTGCCTCACTGCGCTCTTCTCTCCGCCTCCCTGAACATGCACAGGAACGCTTCTAGGACCGGGGCATTAATTCATTGTTCACTCTGGCGGGATCTATCGCAGTACGCTATCCGACAAATTTCTCGTTGATTGGCCTGCGAAATAATTAGACCAGCTGTACAAACGTAGACACACCCTCGCGTCAAGTTAAAAAAGAAAGCAGCTCTCGACGTGAGTTGCAAATGATCGGTAGCCTTCGTTGGCCCGGTTTTCTGACCCTGAAAATAATGTCACACTCACGCATGGTGACAGCCTATACTCGCTAAGCGCGTCTGATTGATTTTCGCGCAGCATGCCTCGGTCAAACCGTGGCTGCGGTTCTCCACTGCCAACCCGATGGTCACGGTTTCGATGCCCTCTGTGGTGGTCAAATTTCGATAGAGAAGAAATAGTAGAGGCTTGTGTACTGTGCGATATCAGTGCTCGTTCATGAACACCAGATGGTCAAAACTTTCCAAGTACTCCGCTACGGCATCTCTCATGATCATATCGTGGTGTTTGAACATCAAACACCGCGTATTATTATACTATTATCAATTTTCGCGTAACTTTCGAGCTCTGCCGAGCAAAGTCATACGCACGAAAATGACTCTTTTTTGCAAGCAATGTGAAAAAACTACTGTCCCCAAAATCATTTGCGAACTTCATTAAGCTCCTATTATGCTGTCGATTGACTCAAAACACACCATTGCTTTATTCTAAGTTGAAAAGTTTCAAAGCGCTCCCGTAAGATCTTTTGAATAGTGTGTCAGCTGGTCGCATCAATACCACCTGCCGATCTACCGACAACTCCCTCCTAAAGCTTGCAGTAGTTTCTCCCTCTAACTCACAACAACTGAAGCCTGCGCTCTCACATGACCTTCCCGATACACTCATTTCTATGCCTTTGCGGCAGCATTACCATTTCCGGGTTTTCCCACACATTTTCTTCCCCTGACTCAAACGAGCGCCTCTTCACTTTTGGTAGCCCACACGGGTTTAAATGACCAAATTTCGCACCAACAGCATAGAACACCCCGGCAGCGGAACTGCCGAAGAGGAACAACAGAAAAGAATTCACCTCTTCTTGAAAAACTGCTGCTTGCTGGGACCACGCCTGCTTATTTTCCAGACTACCACCGTCACCAGACGCCATTCGACATGCTCCATTAGCACCAACTTACTTCAATCACTGCCAGAGCACACAATCTTTAAGTTCAATAGCTTGCTAGCTCGTTGCTGATGTCATTGTGTAGGGAGTGTTTCAAACATGGTAACAAATCTGGTAGCAAATTTGGCTTCGGAACATCATCATGATGGTCAGCGCTAAAGAAATTAACAGATCTGTAGCGAGAGAGGAAGACGGGACGGCGGCCAACGTGGTCGTGTCATTCTCTCGCCATTTTATTACACGCCTTAAGCGGAGCCGCGTGGCTTTCCACGTCCGGCATGTAGCGAGAGAGGAAGATGGTGGCACTACAGATCCTACGTACAGCGGAATCGATGATATGCGAAGCGCGAATGAGAAATGTTGATATGTCACTTTAAAATCAGCACAACGTTGTGAAGTGGAGGTAAATGATGCCGTACGTGACTTTCGTGTCATAATTATCATGTTTTCATGTGTCGTTCATTTTTGTCATCTATTCACGTCACGTGATACCAAATTTAGTACATGTGAAGCTAGCGAAACGGCCGCGAGCACGCTTTGAGCGTGGTATGATCTCATGTTTATACATGACACGCGTGTCAGGATTATCATGTTTGCCGCAGTCATATATTTTTTCATAGATTGACGTCACGTGACACCCACTTTGTTATATGTGGATTAAGCAAAACGGCCGCAAGCGCATCATGAAGGGCCCAATATACTCTAATGTAGCGTTGACGCGCGCGCACGCTGGGCACAGCGACGCTCCGTTAGCGAAATGCGAGCACTCTATAGCCTGGCGCCAGACGCTACCAGCGTCTGTCAGCGCGGCTCAACGGCAACCAGTGCGAAATGTAAGACGTGTCATTTCGCACCGGTGCGTTACCCAGACAGCACTGCATCCCCCTCTTTTCGTGACGGAGGGACGCCGGACACGCTGAAGCGTGCACGCGTCAAAACAACGCAGCGCGGCGCGCTCCTGCGAGTATATGGCAGGACCGGCATCTGGCGGGGCAACGCCGGCGTGACGCAACCAAATGAACGCCAGCGAACACGCGCACCTCGTCACGTCGAAATGCACTGGCGCCTTGACTGTGGCAAGTAGTCATGTTCTAACATGAAACGCATCTGATGATTATCATTTTTGCACCAGTCACCTACTTTCGGGATCCATTGGCGTCACGTAATACAAAATTTGGCATATGTGAAGCTAGCAAAACGGCCACGAGCGTATCAATCATGAGAGTGGCATGTAGTCATGTTATTACATGACACGCATGTCGTGATTATCATGTTTTGATGTGTCGTATACCTATGTCATCCGTTCGCATCGCGTAATACCGAGTTTGGTACATGTGAAGCTAGTGAAATGGCTGCGAGCTCATCATGAGCGTAGCACGCAGTCATGTTGTAACGTGACACGCATCTCATGTTTATCATGTTTGCACCAGTATCATACCTTCGTCATCAATTCACGTCCCGTAATACCAAATTTGGTATAAGTGAAGCTGGCGAAACAGCCGCCAGCACATCATGAGCGTGGCAGGTAGTCATGTTGTTACATGATACGCATCTCATGATTATCATGTTTGCGCCAGTCACTTACATTCGCCATTCATTCACATACCGTAAGGCGAAATTTGGTATATGTGATGCTAGCAAAACGGCCGCGAGTGCATGATGAACGTAGCACGTAGTCATGTGGTTACATGACACGCAAGTCATAAATTTAATGTTGGGGTCTGTTGCTTGTGTTCGCCATGGAATCATGTCATACCTTACCAGTTTTGCAACATGCCATGTGAACGAAACCACTGCAAAAGCTCATGGTCATGGAATGTAAATTATGACATTCATGACATAAATGTCATGATTTTCGTGTTACGACTAGTCAAATATATTTTTCATACAGTCATCTTATGCCATACCAAGTTTGGGTATTGATACCATTATCTAAACTGCCAGGGGAGCTAAATGTCGTAAGCGGCAAATATATATATATATATATATATATATATATATATATATATATATATATATATATATATATATATATATATATATATATATATATATATATATATGAGACGACGAAACTTTCGTGGAAGCGTCTTTACTTAACGTTTTCAGCTGGTGGACCAGCCTTCGTCAGAGTAATATATATATATATATATATATATATATATATATATATATATATATATATATAACCTGTAAACGGCATTCAAATGTGACCACCATGGCCAAGATGCAGCCCGCAACCTTTCATAAAGCAGAAAAGCACCGTGATTGCTGTACTACCAAGACTACTTGATATGAATGGAAGATTTGCTTGCGATGTGGCTATTTGCGGGTATATCGTACGTCCAGTCCAGAGGACTGGACGTACGATATATAAGCGTCACAAGATTGTTCCGACAGCACTGTCCGAGGCACTGAACAAGCTTCACAAGACCCTCCAGAAGACGTCTCCGCCAACAGCTCCACGCCTGAGTGCCTTAGAGAAAATGGTGACTATGCTTTTATTGCAGCAGTTTTTAATGTGCTATTTTATGTTTAGGACATTCTGAGGAAACTATCCTCAAAAGGACACTACGTGTGCACTTACAAAATGTAAGGGTGGGCTTTCAGTGATTTTCATTTTTTTTGTGCATTGTCAACATTGTGAATGGTTTGTTTTTAGGTAGTGGAATCGAAAACTTTGTACCACAGAAAGTTGTGCACCTTGGGTCTGAAAGAGCGAGGAAAGTGCACGTATGGGATTAGTTGTTCTTCGCTTTTACATCAATTTTTTTGTTTATTGCAGTGCGTTCCTGTGTGCCAGCGACAATGTCTCCATCAATGAAGTACAAGCAAACCATTAAACATCTGCAAGCCAAAGTAGCAGCACAGCGGAAAACTATCAAAAGACTGCAGAGACAGCCTCACCAAGCACCGTCATCGACTTCGAAGGCCCTTGAAGTTATCCGACCGCACGTCACCGAAGAGGTTTTTAAACTTCTTTCTGCACATGTTCGCTTGAGGCCCAAACGCAAGCGCAAGCGGTTTCCCGTGTGGTTCAAGAAATTCGCTCTTCACTTAAACTTCCGAGGTCCGCGAGCATACCGATTTCTGGCTCCGTATTTTTCTTTGCCCTCCCGGCGTTCATTAAGGAGGTGGCTAGATAATGTAAAGATAACTCCAGGCATAATTCCAGGAATCCTTTCTTCTATTGCAACAAATACTCAAGCTTGGAATGAACGGGACCGAGTGTGCGCTTTAGTTTTCGACGAAATAGCACTCAAAAAGAATTTGTACTATGATGCTTCAAGAGACGTTGTCCAGGGTTTTACAGATGATGGCACTCATTGCACTTCAACCATCGCTGATCGAGCACTGGTTTTTTTTCTTGTTGGTGTTTCGAGAAAGTGGGTTCAACCGGTTGCTTTTACTATAGGGCACACATCAACACCATCATCTGTTATGCATAACTTGCTGGTGTCACTCATTTTGGAGCTTAGGAGCATTAATATTGCAGTGAAAGCAGTCATTTGTGACCAGGGCAGTTCAAATGTAAGTCTCGCTAACCAACTAAGAGTGACTGTAGCAAAGCCTTTTTTTGAAGTTAATGGTGAGCGGGTATATTACATTTTTGATGTTCCGCATTTAATTAAAACAACGCGCAATAATGTCCAAGCACACAAGTTATACATTGGGGATGACATCGTTAACTGGTCGCACATTGTAAGCCTTTACCAATCCTCACATGAGTTGCGGTTGCGATTGGCTCCAAAGTTGACTGAACGGCACGTTCATCAGAAACCTTTTTCTAATATGAAGGTCAGCAGAGCAACTCAGGTCCTCAGTGCATCAGTTTCGATTGCTATCACGGCAATGGTGTATGCGAAGGTGCTGCCTGCCTCGGCCATCACTACAGCTCAATTTTGTGATCGTATGGACAGGATTTTCGATGCCTTGAACAGCTCGAGTAAAAACAGAACTTCGCAAAAGCTGCGGCATGCAATCATAAAAAATGATTCAGAGCTGATTGACTTCCTCCGAGGCCAGCTTCCCTGGATTGCATCATGGCAGTTTGTTGGCAGACGTCAACCACAAACCATCGTAGGTTGGCAAACTACAATTCAGGCAATTTGTCAACTATGGGACGACCTCTCCAAAAATTACAATTTTGAATACCTGTTAACACGAAGGCTTCAACAGGATCCTCTGGAGAACATATTTGGCCACATTAGGCAAAAACAGGGTTGCAACACCAACCCCAATGTAGTACAATTTATTTGTGGCCTGAAGCACATCTGCATAAGAAAACTTTTCAAGCTGTCAGAATACGGAAATGTCGAGGATGATGAATGTGACCTCCTCCAGGAGCAGCTCCCGCCATTCTCCCTCACCAGTGCGTCTCTTGTGGATAATGAGGAGTGTGCACAGCCACAGCCTGACGACTTTCCCGCTCTAGACGATCTCTCTGAACTTGCGACAAACATTCACTCCCATATTATCGATGACTCCGCTGCATATTATGTAGCTGGTTTTCTCATCAAACACTTCCTTCGGAATGCATGTGACGGTTGCAGTTGCCCACAGTTACTGAAAGACGACAGTGAGACGCTTAAGGGTACCCACCAGTATTTCACAATGCTCAAAGCATACCACGTCCCCAGCAAACTTTTTGGGAATCTCACTGTGCCATCAGAAGCAGCTTTTGCATACGTACAACAACTTGAATCTCACTTTTTTGCCATAATTGAGGCTACTGCACATCACCTGAAAGTGTGCGATGTTTTGTATCACCATCTGTCAAGTGTTGGCGATTTTCATTTCTGCTCTGCTGGGTGTCGCGCTAAGTTTCTGAAAATGTTTTGCCGGGTTCGTTTATGTTGGCATGTGCGTTTTGTGAACCGAAACTTAGACAGGGTTAGGTTCCAGTCTTCAATCTCGGGCATGCAGCTTGACAAGTTCAAAGGTTATCAATTAGCGGCGGGTTTACACTAAAGTATTCGAGTTGAGCCGAATCCTGCAATAGCTTTGTTATGTTATTACTTCGTTACAGCAGACTTCATTATGGTCTTATATGCTTATATTCAGTTCAACTGGACTAACCACTCCTTCGTTGCATTCATTGTTTTGGTTACCCGCTATGAGGAGTACGAACACTGTGTATTCGCTCGAAGTGATTTGCATAACCTTAAAAAGAATGTTGGGTATCCTGTCTGTATTTTTTGTAGCAAATACGGGCGAACTGTACACTTTACTGTGGGTCGCTTGGTCACTGTGTATGCTTTATCTCTCCAGCTCAAGTAATATATCGATAACAAAACCGCTTGTTGAAATGTCTTCGAGCGGGTAAGGAACACAGTATGAAGTGGGCACGGTTCATGTTATCACGGTTTTCGTATTTTAGCTTCTCATCAACCTCCTCATCTTGCCCATCAAAATTTTCAAAAGAATACCCAAACTTGTAGCGTTTGATGGGGCTGCGGACGCTGCCATTTTATTTTTATATAGCTTGTGAGTGATAACGTACGATGTAGAGCCTTTGTGAAAAATAATGAGTCAAAGTGGTTTCCTTCTGCTATTTATTAGCCCTGTAATACCGCTCTCGTAGCACCAATTAAAGTCCACAAATCTGGATAAAGTGATCACTACAATCAATTTTAGCTCGCAAGCGTCACAGCAACACCCAGACGCAAATCACTTGGGATCTTAAGTTTTTGATGAAGGCGACGCATAACAAAAGCCACAAGACCTGCCAGTGTTGTAGCATAAAGTTCGTCTTTCACGTAGTGAGCAAGCTGCAAAGCCCTACCTTTCTGAGGACAAGCAGGCATCAAGTCTGCTTTTTTCATTTTGGACTAGCTGTTCTTAAGCACAGCCAGCACACTGCACCTTTGCCTTTCTGCTATATTGTGTCGTGTGGTTTCTGTGCGCTCTTTTTTCTATGCATTATTTCGGTTAAGCCTAGGCGTGATTCGCGACTTCATTGCTGTGTATATGTCACTTCTTCCTTCTTCATCAGCATTGTGCGCTGTGTTTTTGCCATAGATCCTTACTTACCCACTGGCCCGGTGTGTCACACTTCACCAGCTTCTCGGCTTCTGCCAACTCTAGCGATGTGTGCGTTGTCTGTGTTCTCTATGTATTTGTTACAATACTTGTTACAATTTATTTGTAAGGCGAGATGCATTTGTTGTCTACCTTTGTCATATTGTGCTTTTTATATTCTCATACTCTACCTTGCCTTTGAATAAAACATTGCGGATGCTCAGTTTTTTTCACTGATATGTACATTGGTCACTTATTCCAAAAGAAAAACACAAGCGCGATGAATAAAACCGTAGTGAATTATCATTACCTGCATCTCTTTTTATTATAACTTAATCGAAATGAAAATTACGTCACGACCGATTCGCACGTACCACTGAACAAAACAAAACAGGGAATCGCTAAATCAAAACGACCTACAAAAACTATCCATTTGGGCGATGAATAGTGGTCTGAAATCATGAACTTTTGACATAGCCAAACGTCGGTTATGCAAAGTAATTCAAAATTTGCGCCAGTGAAACCGAAACCGGAAGCGCACGCCACTTGCTCTCATCAACCACTAGGTGTGCTAGAGTCGATTGGGCCGCTGGGGTCTACGGGAGTGTCCACTCTTCACCTTTTTTAATTTCTCTATGGTTCTATATCAGAGGGGGAGACGCGGCGTTTCAGCGCGCGCGTGAGACGCATGTCACGTCGGCTCCGTCGGAAATCGACGAATGTTGTGGACTTTTGGAAAATATCCACCAAAAATTGGTTTCAGCGTTTCGGCGAAGCCATCAGGAACCTCTGGATACCTATTTTATCCAGGTAGGCCCATTTTTCGCCAATCTACGACTGGTTGAACACCACGCGACGCCCGAGCCCGGCTAAGCCTAACGCCGACGAGGCTTACGCCTGGGCTCCCCAGCCATGGCAGCGTCCACGAAGACAGGCTACGACCCCAGCACGATGCAGTGGGTTGACATCGAGGTGGCAGAAACACGGGAAGACCCCATACCAGGTGAAGACGAATATCTTCAGATCATGGTTTGCCAACTGCAAGAGAAGCTCGCTAAAATGAAGCCCCGAGGCTCGACGGCCGCCGCCCAGCCACAGGCTCGCAAAACAGGATGAACACCCGCAGCTTGCGTTGAGTCCCCGCGGCAGCTGGTGACGTGGAAGCCAACACACACGCCTCGAATCCGGTTGGACGATTTGGTTAATGTGCTTAAATAAAAAATAACCATGGATCTGCACGCTGCGTTCGGCCCAGGCGGGATTGGCACAGCAGTGCAACGCTTCACCGGCAGCACCACAAACGCTGGTATCTCCGTGTGGCCGGTGTGGGACCAAAACATCGTTGTTGTGGGTGTGAAAACGGAAAGCCTGGCCTCGAAGCTCATCGGGGACATCGCGCTGACGATCGGGGACCACCAGGTACCATTTCAAGGACATTTGAAATCAGCCGGAGAAACCTGCAAGAGTGTCGTCACCGTCGCAGACAATATGGAGTTTTAGTACTGCGGAATGGTGCTACGTACGCATCACGCAAGCGCCTTGCGTTACGGGGCGTCATTTGCCACTAATCGGCTTTTTAGTACGCCGTAGTACCCGCGTACGTAATGAGCGTGAAGCGTGCTGCGCCATCTGGTAGATCAAAATAGAAGCACGTGTTGTTGACAGCCAATGTGAGCCAATCCAAGTGTTAGAGCCAGATTACGGCCATATTTTAAGCCACAGAGCCGGTCGGTGCTTGCCTTCGATGCCGCCATTTTGCAAAACAAAGTCTCGCGCTTTCGCGAACTTGTTCGAGAGCGGCGCGATCAGCTCATACGTACGCACGCACGCATCTCATGCGTGCGTACGTAGCGGCTGCGTACGTAACGCGATACGTGCGCGTTGCGGTCTGCGCATGCGCACTACGCAGAACGTGTCGTCCTTACGTACGCAATGCTGCCACGTACGCAGCGTACGCAGTACTAAAACTCTCTAATGAAACTTCGGAATCCCTTCGACGCAAGCTCGAGTGGATTGACGGCGAAATTTTGTATGTGCAGAAACTCGGAACATCCAATGTTGCAGAGGTGACATTGAAAGGACGCCGCGTTCCAAGATTCATTCACTACTGCTGTGAAAACGTGCCAGTGCGCTACTACAAGAAAACGGTTCCGGCATGTTACCCTTGTGGAACGGTGGACCACAGACCGGATGCGTGCCCCAATCCAGACAATCAGCGGTGCATTCACTGTGGTACGAAGGTGGAACTCACTCTGGAGGGCCCAGTGAAGCACGACTGTCAGCCCGAGTGACTTATATGCGGTGAAAACCATTTCACCGGCTCAGTGCAGTGCATCGGAAAATTCAGGAAGGCATGGAAGCCCGCTCTAACACAGCGGCAACATGGACTAAAAAACAAGCAAGAAGAGCCCTCAGCAGCTCTCAGGACTGACGAAAAAGCGAAGCCCATGCATAACAAGCCCAAGCCGATCAAAGCCCCAGCCGGACAGAAGTCGAGGCCGTCTACCATCGGCGCCGAGGATTTCCCGTCACTGGCAAACCCGCCCAAACAGGTGAGCAATTGGGTAGGAGTCTCCTCTCAGTCTCCCACCACTACCACTGCCTCCCCCTCCAATCCTGAAATTTTAAAACAGTTGTAAGCCACGAAAAAACGCATTGAAACTCTGGAGCGCGAAAATCGGGCGCTGAAGGAGTCGCAGGCTGCTACTCCTCCACCACCGTCAGAACCGGTGGCTATGCACACCTCCGACTGCTCGGACGATGAGCAGGACACTCAGTCAGACGTATCGGGTAACACTAGTGTGTCTAAAACTGTAGTAGGTGCTTCGAACGACATAGAAGGTCGACTAAGCAGACTAGAGGCTAAACTTGAGGAGCAGAGCAAAATGATCTTAGAACAAACCAAGCTTACAGTACAAGACATTATTCCGCAGCAGCTGATCCTATCAGTTCAAGCCGCTATGCAAGACCTCAAGCAAAGCGTTTTGCCAATTCTCATAGCCAGTGTACTACAAACCATTCAAAATTGGCTCACACCCCAATTGGACGAACTCAAATCTAGCATTAAGACAACAGAACAACCCCGACGCAAAATTGTTCATCGTAACCTGGCAAATTCTGAATCCGAGAGCAACATAGCCCAGTCGTTAACAAACCAAACTGAGTCCCCCACACCTCTCCAGACTCCCACGCTGGCTGCAGTGGCGAAAATGACACCTCTTTAATAATAAATTCATGATGGCAGGCAATTCTAAACATAACAATAAAAGCTCCAAACAACAGCAACTCGATATTTTCCAGTGGAACTGCAGGAGGTTTAAAGATAGGAAAAAGAGGGCCACTCTTAACCTTTTTCTGCAGAATCAACATTTTACCCCTGCAGTTTTGGCGCTACAAGAAACCGGCTTACCGGCGAAATTGCCTGGTTACAACTTATTTCAGGGAAGTGCGTCCACCTGTGTTCTCGTACACAAGGAGTATACCGCTTGACAGATAGACCTTGATCTGTCAGAGGTGCATGAATACACAATGGTCAAAGTCCTTCCCAATAAAAGACGAGATCATAGCTTGAAAATTCTAAATGTATACAGTTCTCCAAAATCTAGGCAATGTGTCTTTAAAGAAATGTTTTATAAAGTGATTAAGGAAGCAGATAAGAACCCACTGGTGATTTTGGGTGACTTTAACGCCCCAGCTATCATTGGGGTTACACCCGCGAAGTCCCCAAGGGACGGAAATTGGCAGAACTCATATCTAATCTTCGTCTATTGCTTCTCACAGATCCATTGAAACCCACTAGAATCGGGAATTCTGTAAACCAAGATACTTGCCCGGATCTATCACTGACTAAGAACATTTCCTACGCAACATGGGAAAACTTAGAAGAAACGCTCGGCAGTGATCACTGTCTCCTCAGAATCACATTCTCCGGCAACATAGGCCGTAGAACATGGAGCCAAGCTAAGCTGACAGATTGGACAGCCTTCCGCTCACAGGTGATCCCCTCTGTGCCAGGGGCGAGAGGATATACGAGATGGGCAAAACAGCTCCTTGAAGCCAATTCCAAGTGTCTTAAAACTATAAAGACTACGGAAGACACCCCCGCCGTCGATAAGTACCTGCTCCACCTTTGGGACGCCCGCAGAAGCCTAACTAAACATTGGCGGAAAAACAAATTCAACCGCAAGCTTAAACTTAGAATAGCCAAGTTGAGTAAGCAAGCGGATGAATATGCTGCACAACTGAACGAATCCAATTGGATAGAACGATGCAATGTTGTAGCTAAAGAACTGAATACAAGGAAAGCATGGCGCCTTTTTCGAACTCTCGTAGACCCCGCCCAAACCCGAGGAGAAGCGCAAAAGCAGCTCCGTCAAGCCCTGCACAGTTTTCAGGGAAGCAACTCCCAGCTGGCTGATGATTTGTGTGCTAGATACCTATGTCGCACCACGGATCCCAACAGGAACGCATATGAATACGCAGGTAGAGAAAAAAGTCAGCTCGATGCCCCTTTTGAAGTGGGCGATCTGAAAGCAGCACTGAAAAAAATGCGCAGGGGCACTGCACCGGGCCGAGACCTGATCACGGTAAAACTGTTAGCAAATCTGTCATACAATTCTTATCGGCATCTATTGCAGTACACTAACGCGATCTGGGATGGCAAACCACTCACTGCCAACTGAATGGAAAACAGCAGTTGTCACATTCATCCCCAAACCAGGCAAGCAAATCAGCACGGACAACCTCAAACCTATATCATTAACTTCATATGCCGGCAAATTGATGGAAACAATGGTTAGAGACCGTCTCGCCACGTACCTCGAGAGCAAGGGGCATTTAGCAGATTCCATGTTTGGCTTTAGGCCACACCTGTCTGCGCAAGATATCCTCTTGCAACTAAAACGAGACATTATCCAACCCATTCCCTCGACGCACAACGACAGAGCGATGCTTGGACTAGACCTTAAAGGTGCATTCGACAACGTTAAACATGAAAGCATCCTGAAAAACTTAAGTAGTGTCCATTGCGGTAAGAAAATATTTGCCTACATCAGAGACTTCCTCTTTGAGAGGCTGGCGTTCATTCGCATAGAAGACGAGGAACATAGATCATTCAAAATTGGGACGCGGGGAACCCCGCAAGGAGCTGTCCTGTCTCCGCTGCTATTCTACATTGCCATGATGAAGCTACCGCAAGCATTGGCAGTAGTGGAAGGAATATATCATGCAATATATGCTGATGATATAACAATCTGGACGAATCGGGGCAGTTTAGGAGAAATTGAAGACTGCCTGCAGCAGGCCGCCTCCATTGTGGAGGACTATGTGGCCCAGTGTGGGTTGCAGTGCGCTCCACCCAAATCTGAATTCCTGCATATCAGAGAAAACATTAAAGATAGGACGACCCTGAACTTGATGGTATCAGGATCAACAATATGAGAGATTTCAGAACTACGAATCCTCGGCCTTCTGATTCACAACAGAACAAAAAACAGCACCACGCTAGACAAGCTACGGAAAATTGGAGAACAGGTAGGGCACATAATCTGCCGAGTGTCAAACAAGCGCGGGGGGCTACGAGGAAGGGACGCGATTCGGCTCGCCAATGCTTTTGTAACTAGCAGGATTCTATATTCAATACCGTATTTAGGAATGACTAAACATGAAGAGAATAGAGTCGATGATATTCTTAGAAAAGTAATTAAGCGCGCACTTGATTTACTCATCAGCACTTCAAATCAGGCACTCTCTGCATTGGGAGTCTTTAACTCTATACAAGAGCTCCAAGAAGCCCACCTCATAAATAAATATCGACGATGTTTACGCAGACGCCCCCCGGGCGGCGCCTACTGGACCGCCTCTTGATCCGGCACGAATGCGAAATCGGAAACGCGGAGCGTATTACTGAGCTTTGGAGAACAAAACTCTGTGCGTCCCCGCTTCCCCGCAATATGACCAGGGAGGCGCACCAGGGTAGAAGGCAAGTGCGCGCTGAGGCACTGAACAACGGCTTGGCTCCCGTAATTGGGTCTATTACGTCGATGTGGCCGGGCCGCCACCTAGGAGATACTACACGGCGGCGGTAATACATCAAGGAACGCAGGTGGACGGCCTCACTTTCAAAGCCGCAAGCTCAAGTAAGGCGGAGGAGGTGGCCATTGCACTGGCAGTATCCCATCCAAACTCAAAACAAATAGTTACAGACTCTCGAAGAGCCTGCGAGGGCTATCTTGCAGGAGAAATCTCTCCATTGGCTAATAGAGTTTTAAAATTCAGCATCAGGAACCGCGATCCTACCCCAAAACGTCTTATATGGACTCCGGGACATCAGGGTCTACAGGGTAACGAGGCTGCACATGCAGTGGCCCACGTGCTTACTTTCCGGGAAACTCCCCGTTTCCCTGCTAGACCTGAACGTCCCACACCTTTAACACGGTTTCGAGAAATCAAAGAATACTACATTGAGCAACGCCGCTTGTAACCCGCACCAGCGAAGGGACTCTCGAAAACGGAGGAGCGCATCCTGCGGCGCCTACAAACAAATACGCTGCTCTGTCCAGCCATGCTCAAATATTACGACCCAAAAACAAGTGGGCTGTGCCAGTACTGTGGGGAAGTGGCCAACACTTACCATATGGTCTGGGCCTGCCAAATGAACCCAAAATTAACCCCCTTTCCCAACCCCATCAAAGAGGACTGGGAGACGACCCTACTCAATAGCTCCACACTAGAGGAACAGCGAACTCTAGTCCAGCGGGCTCGGGTGGCGGCCTCGACTAATGACGTCCCAGACTAGGGATGTCAACCAGCCCGGTGGGAATAAGGGCTATCTGGCACAGCCAGCATCAATAAAGGTTTTTTCCTCCTCCTATCAGAAAGACGTGCTTGGGAGACACGTTTATAATGAACTGCAAATGACCCACAATTGACACTCGTGCGCATAATGGTGATACCATTCAGATTAAGCAACTTAGTAGTGTCTCACCGACAATGTTAACTGGTGTGCCTGGTCAACAAGTTGGCCCATCATAACCAGCTCACAGTGGCATGCAGCCTTTGAGCGATTTCTCGACACCTGAGCTCGCTTGTCTGCTCACGACTACCTGGTTACCACAAGGCAGTTTCTCCATAACTTTTTGCAGGGAACGTCTCGCAAAGGCACCAGGGAGGTATCAGAAGCCCGACTGGGTATTGTGCTGACGCGATTTTTGCGGAAAAAAAACATCGTCGACCAACATGTTGCAATGCGAAACCTATAGTTTTTCTGTAGTTTTGTCTACACGTTTGTGTACCATGTTCAATAGTCAGGTCAAAAAGTTTTGCGTTGGCATAAATATGCTGACTGTATTTTTCGCGTATGTTTGTTGGCCCCACTGAAAGATTTGAGATGTATGGTTAAGATTCAAGAGGTCATTTAGATACAGTAACTATTGAAGCGAAACAGCGGAATCGAAAAATTCACGTTTCTAATCACTGCCTGGGAGCCTGCATGACAGATGTTGATGGTCTGAAGGACATTGTGGCAACGAAGAGTAGCTATATTTTGAAATGGTAACGTTGCTCCGCACCCAATCAAATCAGGCCAATCATTGTTTCTTCTCATTTTATTCGTTTTCAGCATACTCGTAGATCAGGTTAGTTTGTGAAAGGAAGACGGACGCCTAATAAGAAAAAAGAGATTTTTGCTACGCGTGCACAACCATTTATCTGCAATTTTTTAAAGTAAAGGGAGTTTAGGAGAAGGAAAATGCTAAGAAATGATCAAATAAAAGAAATAAGATGTTCGAAAGTGAACCTGACGCTGATTAGAAATAGTGAATAATTAAAGCTTTTGTATTAAGGTAATTTCGAGAGGTAATTCAAGAATATCTCTCAAATCCGTAGCGGTGTTCAAGCGCCTGTCATTGCAGCTAATATGCCTTAAAAGTTGACTGGTGATGGCAAAACATCACGATTGAGTGTTGAAACATTGCCTCGAACGTGCCGCGATATGACGAGAGAGAGAAGAAACATTATTGAAGTGTCCCTGCTGGGGTCAAAGGCGGCAGAGGGCCGGCGGACGGGGCCCCTTTGTAACCCCCTTCCTTAGGCGGCGGCCAGGCCTTCAATTCTGGTGGCGTCTTCGGCCAGCCGGATAGCCCAGAGCTGGTCCTCTGGGCAAGTGCTGAGCAGCAAAGCCTCACACTGCTCGGCCGTGGTGATTGTGAATGTTGGGTTCGTGCTGTGTTTAACCGAGTGAGTAGCTGCGGGGCAGGCCCATATAATATGGTCGAGCTCGGCGTTAGGAACACCGCATGCTTTGCAATGTGGCGTATGAACAGCGGGGTAAATATGGCTGTACAGTGACGGACAGGGGAAAGTGCGTGTCTGTAATGGACGCCAGGTAGTGGACTGCTGCTTACTAAGGCACTTGTCTGGTGGTGGGTATGACGATGATGATATATGGTGTTTTTTGGCGCAAGGGCCATTTGATGGCCAAAGAGTGCCAGTTCATGGGACAAGGAAAGTGTAAAATGATTGTGATTAGCGGCTGTATAAGGGCCATAAAATTCCTCGCAGTAAAGCGGGTAAAACATACAAGTAATAAAATCATGACCATGCCGTGAAAGGTGTGTGTGGTGTGAATAGGTGACAAAAGTTGGTGATCATGAAAAACGTTGGTGGACATGTATGGCAATAGCACAAGTACCTCACACGTTAGTACCCTTGCGTCCAAGGGCCGTGAGGCAAGTGCTTTCCTGTGTAGCCACCGCAGCAAAAACCTCTCTGGAGAGGTTGTGCTACGGGATGCCCGGGTATATGATATGAAAATTAAGAATTTCTTTTAAAAACGCTAACAATGATTTATTACTAAAAAGCGGTTCCCTGCCAACGAACATTGCAGGGTGTAGAGGTATATGTTGTCGGTAGGATAATTGAAAGTGTTGTCTTCTTAGAGTGTCTAACTGTTTACATTGAATCAAAATGTGAAGAACTGTTAATGCCTCACCACATTTATCACACAATGGTGGATCACCACCGGACAAAAGATGTGTGTGTGTCGTGTATGTGTGTCCTATCCTGAGTCTTGTTAGTGTTACCTCTGTTAGACGTGATTTTGATACTGGTGGTCAATGGCCAAGGTGTGGCTTGATAACGTGTAGTTTGTTTTGTGTGTGTGTATCCCACTTGCTCTGCCAGTAGTCCCTGAGGTTTCGTTTGAGAGACGGCTTAAGATCAAGGGCCGGGATTGATATGGATGTAATGGCCGTGCTCTCATGGACGGATGCAGCGAGCTGATCCGCCCTCACGTTGCCTTGGATCTCACGGTGCCCTGGCACCCAGCAGACTACAACATGTTGTTTGAGTGTGTAGAGTGTGCACAAAATAGAGTAAAGTGAGACAAGGACCGGGTTTTTTGTTTTTTAATACTGTGCAGAGCCGTTACCACACTGAGGGAGTCTGTATAAATTACTGCTTTTTGTATTTGTAATTGTTTGATGTGTTTAGCTGCCACAAGTATCGCGTAAGCTTCCACTGTGAAGATACTTGTGCGTGGGTGTAGAGGGCCAGCATCCGAAAAGGATGGGCCGACAGCAGCGTAGGACACAGAGGAGTTAGTCTTGGGGGCATCTGTGAAGAACTCAGGACGTGTGTATTTGTGTTGAAGTTCCAAAAAGTATGTTCGGATATAGGCAATAGGTGCACGTTTTGTCACTTCTAAGAAAGACACATCGCAGTTTATAGTCTGCCACTGCCATGGTAGCGGGTATGCTACAGGAGCCATTAAACTGTGTTCAAGTGACACTGCAGTTTCTTCAGCTAGACACTTCAGGCGAACTGAGAAGGGCTGCCTCATCGAAGGCCTGTTTTGAAACAGAGTTGAGGTCGACAAATCAATAATTGTAGAGTATGAGGGGTGCTTCTTGTCTGCTTTCACCTTAAGGAAATAAACAAAGGACATGTAAGTTCTCTGCAGATGAAGCGACCACTCATTTCACTAAACATAAAGGCTTTCTACGGGGCTGGTGCGAAAAGCACCCGTAGAAAGGCGGATGCCCAAATGGTGCATGGGGTCCAGCATATTCAAGGCACTTTGAGTAGCAGACTGATAGACAACGGCCCCATAATCTAAGCGGGTGCGAATGAGGCTTCTATAGAGGTTCATGAGGCATTGCCTATCACTACCCCACGTAGTACGTGACAACACTTTCATAAAATTCATGGCTTTTAAACATTTTGTTTTTAAAGACTTGATGTACGGTACGAAGGTCAACTTGTTGTCCAAGATTAAGCCTAAGAATTTATGCTCGGCTTTGACGGACAGACGTTGCCCGTTCAGTCGAATGTCAGGTTCCGATTGCATGCCTCTCTTTCGAGAGAACAAGACACACGTGCTTTTTTGTGGGTTAAGTCGAAATCCGTTTTCATCTGCCCATTTGGAGACCTTATTTAAAGCCAGCTGAACCTGCCGCTCACACATGGCCAAGTTGCATGACTTGAAGCCAAGCTGAACGTCGTCGACATATGTACAATAGAACATATTGCGGGGAATGGACAAGTGCAAAGAATTCATTTTGATATTAAAAAGTGTGCAACTAAGCACGCCACCATGTGGCACGCCTGTTTCCTGGACAAATGTTTGGGAGAGCACACTACCCAGACGGACACGGAATGTCCGGTTTGACAGGTAACTTTCGATTAAATGAAACATTCTTCCGCGCACACCAAGGTGGGACAGGTCTCTTAGAATTCCGAAACGCCATGTTGTATCATACGCCTTTTCGATATCGAGGAACACAGAGAGAAAATATTGTTTATGGACGAAGGCGTCTCTGATCTGTGCCTCGATACGAACAAGGTGGTCTGTGGTGGATCTACTTTCTCGAAACCCGCACTGAAATAGGTCGAGCAAATTGTTTGTTTCAAGGATATGTACAAGTCGGCAGTTTATCATTTTTTCGAATGCTTTGCACAAGCAGCTTGTAAGTGCAATAGGCCTATAACTTGAAGCTAAAGAAGGGTCCTTGCCCTCTTTCAAAATGGGAATAATAATAGCCTCTTTCCAGGAGGTAGGGATAGTGCCAGAAAACCAGATAGCATTGTACAAACAAAGTAGGGTTTTTCGTGTTTCGGCTGGTAGGTTTTTTAGCATTTCATACACCACACGGTCAGAACCTGGGGCAGAAGTACTGCAGGAGTTTAGAGATGTTCGGAGTTCCGCTAGACTGAAAGCTTGGTTATATGCCTCGTATCTAGTGAATTTGTGTTCGAGTTTCTGCTTTTCTATTCTTGTTCTGTATTTTTGGAAAGTGTCAGTATAGTGGGACGAGCTGGATACCCGTTCAAAATGTGCCCCGAGGAAGTTTGCCTGATCTTCCAAGGTATCACCTTGAGTGTTTACGAGTGGAAGTGTGTGTAGTTGTTTCCCTGCTATCCTACCGACCATGTTCCAGACTTTTGCCTCCTGTGTGTATGAGTTGATCCCTGACAAAAACTTTTGCCAGCTTTCTCTTCTAGCCTGCCGACGCGTTCTCCTTCCTTGAGACTTTATTTTCTTAAAGGTGTCAAGATTTTCCGCTGTTGAGGAGTTGCGCAGCAATCTCCATGCCCTGTTCTGTTCCTTTCGCGCATTACGACACTCCGTGTTCCACCATGGGACGTGTCGTCTGCCGGGCATTCCAGATGTTTGCGGTATGCACCTGGCTGCTGCGTCAGTTAGAAAAGCTGTGAAGTACTGCACAGCTTCATCGATGTTTAACCTACATATGCCTGTCCAACTCAAACGTGTAGTGTTGTGGAACTGTTCCCAGTCTTCTTTGTTTATCAGCCATTTGGGAACAAGTAGAGGACATTCATATGTTGTTTGTGAACTCAACATTACAGGAAAATGGTCGCTTCCATATAGATTATTTATGATTTTCCATTTCAGTAGGGGTAGGAGTGAAGGTGATACGATGCTGAGGTCTATAGACGAGTAAGTTTTGTTGGCAACGTTATAGTATGTTGGCTCTTTCCTATTCAACAAACAGGCACCAGAAGACAAGAGAAATTGTTCAATGAGACGACCTCGTGCATCAGAGCGAGAATCGCCCCACAGTCCACTATGTGCATTTAGGTCCCCAAGAAGCAAATAGGGTTCAGGCAGTTCGTCTATTAAAGACTGAAATTCACGTCTTTCAAGACGGTGTTGGGGAGGTACATACAAAGAGCAGATGGTTACGAGTTTGTTTAAAAGTACCGCTCGAACAGCCACCGCCTCAAGGGATGTCTGGAGTGGTAAATGTGTACACGCTACTCCTTGGTTAATAATAATGGCTACGCCACCGGATGACGCCACAGCATCATCTCGGTCCTTTCGGTATATGACGTAAGCACGCAAAAAATTTGTATTGGAGGATTTCAGATGTGTTTCCTGTACACACAGCACTTGAGGTGAGTGTTTGTATAAAAGCTCTTGGACGTCGTCGAGGTTTTTAAGCAGGCCTCTGACGTTCCAATGTATAATTTGTGTTTCCATATTGGAAGTAAAGTAGTGCTGTGTGTACGTTAAGGGAGTGACTTGTTTAAGCTGAAAGGTCGAGCTCAAGTAGCAGGGCTATTATCAGGCGCTATTATGAGCTTTTTAGTTTTCTTGGCGCGCTCCAGAGAGCCGCGCCGCTCTTTCGGCACCAGGGGTGCCGCCGTATCCATTGCCTCCTCGTAGGCACTGGATGCCCGCTCATGCGAGCTGGTTTTTCGAAGCTTGGGCCTCGCCTGGCGAGGTGAGGCCTTGAGACCCGAGGACCCTGGAGTCCCTGGTCTCTGTTCGATAGTAGGCGGAGTAGACTCAACTACTGCCGCCTTGGGGGCAGGCGCCACAGCCAATGGCTCGCTCTGCGCAGGCCGAAGGAGTGGCGAGGGCTGGTGTGACACTGCCCCCTGGCGCGCTGCATCAGCATATGTGGGGCCATAAAATGGCGAGACTCTTTCTTGCTTCTCTAGATGTAATGTTTTCTTTTATTTTTAAAGTGATGATCTCTTTTTCTTTTTTCCAGAAAGAACAGGAACGTGAGTATGCGGCATGTCTACCGCCACAATTCACACAGTGTGCAGGTGCTTCGCAGTTGTCGGACGCATGGCCCACGACTCCACACAGAGCACAAGTTTTCTGGCCACGACAGCTTTGCGAGCCGTGGCCATATCTCTGACATTGGACGCAACGGCGGGGGTTGGGAATATATGGCCTCACAGATGTCTTTGTGTACCCAGTCTGAATTGTTTCCGGCAAATCGCTCGAAGCAAAGGTCAGTACTAAGTGTTTTGTTGGTATTTCCTTTTGATCTCTTTTTATCTTAATACGCTGTACGTTTGTCACGTTCTGGCTCTTCCATCCTTCAAGAAGTTCAGCTTCGGTCAGGTCAAGCAAATCTGCGTCCGATACGACCCCGCGAGATGAGTTCATGGACCTGTGTGGCGTAATACTGATGGGTGTGTCTCCAAACGTTGTAAGGGTGTTCAGTTTATCGAATTGGTCTTTGTCACGTTTTCAAGGAGTAGATCTCCACTGGCCAGTTTGGTAACCTTGTACCCGGCACCGAGAGTTTCGGTTAAAGACCTATCCACTACGAAGGGGGATACTGTTCTGGCTTGCTTGTTAGTTTTTTCGCAGTGTATAACGTGGAAATGAGGAAAGGTTTGTCTTGGCCGGATGAAAAAATTGATATCTTCGAAGCGTACCCGCTTTGAGGAGGCACGATCCCTTAGTAAAGGGAATGCTTTGCGCATGCTAATTGTATGTTGTTCAGTAGCGTTGGCGGCCACCCACCACGAAGCCCGACGAGGGGACGCTGCAAGTTTACGGATGCTGAAACCTGCAGACGCCAGCCGTACAACGCCACTATAACCCAATGCGCCTAGACCAAGGTAGGCTATTTGCACAGGGTTAACCGTAGCCGCCAGGAAGTTTGGAAGTAAACGGAAGAGAGTAGAAGACAGGACAGATAAATAGTAAGAGATAAAGACGAAGATGTAGGGAGAGAGAGATAGGAAAAGGCGACTGCCAATTTCCCCTGGGTGGGTCAGCCCAGGGGTGCCGTCTACGTGAAACCGGGGCCAAAGGGGTGTGTTGCCTCTTCCGGGGGGCCTTAAAGGTCCAATCACCCAGCGTCAGCTCAACCCCCAGGATTCCGTTTTCCCCGGACACGGCAAAGCCACGCACGGCTAGGCGTGGGAGGGAGCCGAAACTCCCCCGTTAGCTCGGGTCCGTGGTGTCGCTACACACCTGGTGGTGGGTATGACGAGTATTAACGTAATATTCACCCTCTTCTCTAAGCTACTACAGCAATCAGAGTAGGGAATAAAGGTGCGAGCTATGAAATACAAATACGCGTTCTTGAGAGCCGCGTTCAGTTCAATACGTTGGTACCATCGTTCTAACTGGAAAACGTTCGCGAAACTTGCGATCAACAAAATAGAGAAAATTATCTCAGTGCAACAGCGAATTGCAGTAGGAAGCTTTTTCTTTAGGGGCGAAGCTTCTTAAAGCAGCACTCGTTCTTCCCTCGTAGTCGTTGTCGTAGTGTGTAACCAAATTTACATTTTGACCTGCAAGGTGGTGCCGGTGGAAGATTTCTCCTGTGATTTGTGGAACAATAAAAAGTTCTTGGCGTGTGCGCTAACTAGAAACTGAATGCTCCTGTCTCTCATTTCCCATTAGCAGACATTGGCGTGTACATTGAGCACTATCTGACAAAAAAGGGTTGCTACGTTACACTCGCTGGGTGTGACCTCCTTGGTTTTAGGAAGGTTTAGCGAGAGTTGAGCCGCAGTGCATGAATACAATGAACTAGTATATACAATGAACTCGAGGTGATTAAAGGTGGGAAGTAGATACGAAGCGCAAGCCGTAAGAAAGTAAAAGCCGAATTCTCCTGTCTCTCATTTCCCATTAGAAGCCATTAGCATGTACATTGAGCAATATCTGACAGGAAAAGGTTGCTACGTTATACTCGCTGGGCGTAACCTCGTTTGTTTTAGAAAGGTTTAGAGAGCGTTGGGCTGCAGTGCCATGAACACAGTGAACTAGTATATACCATGAACTCGAGGTGGTTAAAGGTGGGAATTAGACACGAAGCACAAGCCGTAAGAAAGTGTGCATGTGCCTCCTCTCGTTCAGTCTTTGGAATGTCCGCTGAACGATGGTGCTTCTATATGAGGAATATATGATGAAAAGATGAGAGATGGTAGTACTTGGAGTGTTGAATAGGTTGACGAACGGACGCACAGAGAGATGCATGGACGGACGCACGGATGGCTGCACGGACGGATGAACGCAAGGACGGACGCAGGAGCGGATGCATGGACCAACGCAGGGACGGACGCACAGATGGACATGCGGACGCACGAACAGACGCACGCACGGAAGAGCGGATGGACGCACGGGCGGCCACACAGACGCACGTATGGACGGGCGAAAGCAAGAACGAATGGACGGACGGATGCTTCGCCCTACTCTCCATCATTCAGTCCGTGGTATGCTGCCATTTTTTTTGTTGGGCACCTTCTTTGGTGATGTTTGGGATGTCGTCTTTCGTATAAATATGAATTCTGGAATTTTGCCATGAGAGTTCATTTAGGGTCTTTCAACATACCTTTTTTAAGCAATCCCACAGCACCCCGCAAGCGCGCGGACAACTATAGGCAAAGTTTCGTAAGGCTCTCTGTGGTTTTTCACCCTAGAAGGTCAGCATGTTCTTTTTTCCGAGAAAGAGGGCATTGTCATTTCATCCGCAGACGGCGGCTGCTGGGCTTCTCTTTTGCGCCGCGCACACAAGGCGGGAGTGGTTTTGCGCCAAGGGAAGAACCGTGAGGTCGCGGAATGCTGAGAGGGGTCGAATTTCGGAGCAGGCGCCGGTGTTCTGCACCACCCACAGCATTTGTGAGCAACGCGGGGAGTTGAATCGGCTGCATGCGATGGCTCCACGTGCGCAGTTGCATAATACCGCCTCCCCTCCCTCGTTCTTCTGGCGTGAAGGCTCGGCCAGGGTCACGGTGGTTTTATTGCGATAGCAATTATATGGACACTCGGCTGGATTTCGCCGCCAGCGTCGGCGTCGACGTCACGCACCGTATATGTAGACGTATCTATGTATATGAAAACGCAAGAGAGAAAAACAGTTGGCAGATCCCACGTATAGTGGTAATCGATGATAGGCGAAGCACAAATGAGAAAGGTTGATATATCACTTTAAAATCACTACAATATTATGACGTGGAAGTAAATGATACCATACTTGACTACCGTGTCATGATTATCTTGTTTAGATGTGTCGTTTACCTTCATCATTGATTCACGTAACGTGATACCAATTTTAGTATATGCGGAGATAGCGAAATTACCGTGAGCACGCTGCAAGCTTAATATTTTGTCATGCTCTTTTATGACACGCGTGTCAGGATTATCATCTTTGCACCAGTCATACACTTTCGTCACCCATTGACATCATGTAGCAGAAAATTTGGTATGTGTGTGGCTAGCAAAACGGATGCGAGCGCATCATGAGTGGAGAATATATTCCAATGCAGCCTGTCTGCAGACGTGCGCGCACTCTAGGCACAGTGATGCTACGTTAGCAAAGCGCAAGCACTCTATACTCTGACACCAGGTGCGACTGGCACGACCAGCGTCCGTCAGCGTGGCTGACGGATACCTGCGCGAAATGCAACATGCTGCATTTCGCGCTGATTAGTTACCCCGACAACACTGCGCTTCCCTCTTTTTGTGATGGAGGGACGCCGGACGCACTGAAGCGCGCATGCGTCAAAGCAACGCAGCGCGGCGCGCGCCTCCGAGTATATGGCAGGACCGATGCCTGGCATGGCAACGCCGACGCGACCCGACGAAATGAACGCCGGTGAGCACGCGCACCGCGTCACGCCGAAATGTATTGGTGCCTTGACTGTGGCATGCAGTCATGTTCTCACATGACGCGCCTGCATGATTCTCATGTTTGCACCAGTCACGTACCTTCGTTATCCATTGACGTCACGTAATACCAAATTTGGCATATGTGAAGCTAGCGAAACGGCCATGGGTGCACCATGAGTATGGCATGTAGTCATGTAGTTACACTATACGCATGTCGTGATTATCATGTTTCATTGTGTCATTTACCTATGTCGTCCGTTCACGTCACGTAATACTGAGTTTGGTACATTTGAAGCTAGCGAAGCGGCCGCGAGCGCATCATAAGCGTAGCATGCTGTCATGTTGTTACATGACAGGCATCTCATGTTTATCATGTTTGCACCACTATCATACCTTCGTCATCCATTCACGTACCGTAATACCCAATTTGGTATATGTGACACTAGCGAAACGTCCGCGTTTGCATCATGAGCAAGGCATGTAGTCATGTTGTTCCATGACATGCATGTCATGATTTTCATGATAAGGTCTGGCACTTGTGTTTGCCATGCAATCATGCCATACCAGTTTCGCAACATGCCATGTGAACGAAAGCACCGCAAGAGCTGCAGGACCATGACATGTCAATCATGACATTAATGACATACATGTCATAATTTTCATGTTGTGACTAGTCAAATATGTTCTTCATACTGTCATGTTACGCCATAGCAAGTTTGGTCCAGATATCATTATCGAAACGGCCAGGAGAGCTAGAAGTCGTAGGCGGCTAGATAGATGCGTTCAATGTCACCGAAGTTCGCTAAGAAGTGCTTCGCACTTAAAATCCATGAAAAAAAAGTTGGCCCGAATCGGCATGTTACACTGCAAATGTCGTCAAAAGATGATAGTCTTGCGTCTGGAGAGAGTGAACAAAACTTTTATTTGATGTTCTGTGCGAGAAAATTGGTGAATGATACTCTGGAGGGGCTGCGTTAGAGCGCCTCGAGCGTGGAGCGGAAGCGAACTAGCGAATCGAGGATGGATGGATGGATGGATGGATAGATGGATGGATAGATATGGCTGTACCTTTTAGATCGGGCGGTGGCTATGGCCACCAAGCTGTAATACCTAATGAACCAAAAACTAGATTTTTTCTCTGTAAATATTGAGGTGGAGGATTCGTACTTTACAGTGAAGGGTTTAATTTTCACTCGTGCCTTGACTTTAGCCACCAATCAGATAACCTCCTTGCAGTTAATTCTGCCCGATTAAAGTCTATTTTGCCCTCCCTGTCCCTAAGCCCCAGTGCTTTGAAAAACTCTGCGCCATCCTGTACAAGTAGATGAATACCTTCCTAGTCCAACGCTCCTACCCCATTTCTCTCAATCGCTTCTCAAATTTTATCTTTCTGCTAGCTTCCCTGCCCTCAAATGTTGTGCATCCCATATCACCTTGCACTCCCTGATTTGGCGTATTCCCGTGAGCTCCTAAGGCAAGCCTACCTATTCCCCGTCGCTTAATTTCTAATCTTGCTTGAAGTTCTGATCTCATGCACAAGACCGCATTGCCGAACGTCAGACCAGGAACCATGACCCATTTTCATATTCCTCTCACAACATCATATTTATTGTAATTCCACAGTGCCATGTTTTTCATTACCGCTGCTTTCCTGTTACCTTTAGTCGTCACGTATATTTCGTGTTCCCTTAGGTACTCGGCCCCATCGCTTATTCATACACCCAGATATTTGTATTTGTTTGTATTTATATTGTGACATCCCGTATTCTAAGCTCACTACCTTCATTGTCATTAAAAATCATGACTGCTGATTTTTCCTTACTGAATGTAAAATCTAACCTATCTCCCTCATTACCGCAGATGTCCACCAATCTCTGCAAATCTTCCTTGTTGTCGGCCATTAGCACTATATCGTCTGCGTACATCAATGCTGGTAGTGCCTGTTCAATTAGTTTTCCTTGTTTGACGAAAGAGAGGTTGAAGCCCAGTACACTTTTTTCTAATTTGGCCTCTAATCCTGGCAGGTACATCATGAATAATAAGGATGACAGGGGACACACCTGCCTAAGCCCCAGTTTCACCTCTGCAGGCTTGGATACCTGTTTTTCCCACTTTATAACCACCTTGTTAGCTTTAAAGATATCCTTTAAAAGATTAGTGACTACATCTTCTACGCCTAGTGTGTCCAGTATTCCCCACAATTCCTCTTGAACCACGTTAGGCATGTGTGCCATTTGGCAGATATCTTCAAAAACGAAGACGTACGCGCCCGCGCAGAAAAATGCACGCATGTCTCGGAGGGGATAAGGTGTAGAACGCAAAGCGACGGGCAGGTGCCGCCACCATGTCGTCGTAGCAAAGCGTTGGAAACACCTTTTTGAGCAGCGCGTTGCACTGTCAGCGTAGCGGGATAAACGCTACAATCTTTAGAGTTACTTGTATGTGCCTCTTCTAGTATAAAGGCAGACATACAAAGCATTAACGTGTTGTTATGGCGCCTCAGGTATGCGCAATAGTTGATTATATTGGGGCGTTAAACCACACAAATCAATCAATCAATAGTTCATTATATTTGACAATCGCACAAGTATGAACGCTAAATCTTGAGCAGTATAGGTGGGCGCTGCGGAGGTGGTTGGCCGTTTGGTGCCGTTTGAGGTATCGATAAAGACAGACAAACAGACAAGTGTACAGACAGAGAGATGATGATGATGAATAAACTTTACTTTCGTATCCGGCATGTTTGTGGTCCGGGCTAGACCTCACAAGGAGGTACCCTGAGGCCTTGTCTCTGTACAGCCTCCCTGAGACAGAGAGACCGATAAAAAATTTTCCGTCGAAGGTCTCCTAAAAGACTATCTTCATTAAAAGACTCCGGCGCGCGGAATCGAACGTGGGATCACCCCGTCGTGAATGCGAGGCGTTAATCAGTGAGTTACCTCGCAAAACCCCCTGCAACGCTCAAACGGCAAGCTATTCATATCTACCCCTTCCCGCTGTTGGCGGGCATCAAGGGGGGGGGGGGCTAGCGTGTTTTCATGATAATCAGCAAGATGTCGCAGTGAGCGCGCGGCATCTGTCATCTCTTATGGGTACTATAACCCGAGTAGAAAATAAGGGGATGTGCGCTCGATCGCGCGCCCTCATCTTGTAGTGGGGAGAGTCGTACGTCTTGGCTAGCCTTTGGGCTTAGTCGGAATGATTCTATTGTAGTTACCGAGTGCGCAAAGGTCACTGCATTCGTTGCATAGCCTCCGTTTGGGAAAAGAGTGTGCCTTTCAGAATGCGAAGTAACAACTGAGACGCTTATTCACGTTCATTTGTACCTGTGAGTACGTTTCGTGCGTCATTTGTGCGTGAGAAAAGCGGGGCACAATTCGATCTGCCTGCCATTCTGCGTGTGACCTTTTAATTCGTTGCTATCGCGTTCATCGCTTCGCCTTTTCGGCAAGGATGTGGCATTTTATGCACAAGCTCCGGGAATATGCCACGTTTGGTCAAGAGACAGACCACCCTGGGTGGGTTCGAAGCACAGGTGGAGCTGTTGGAGGGCATCTACCAACGACGGTGATCACTGCAGAGGCATGAGCTCGTTTCGCGTTGTCTCGTCATTTTTGCTGGCTAACGATGTCGTTGAAGGTAGAGTGTGTAAGCAATTAAATTGCGCACGCGTGACGTCCACTACTGACACTGTTTGTGACCACTTGTGGATAAGGATGAAAAAGCTGTTGTTTTTTTGGTAGTTTGGCTTTCTGTATTGGCCCTGCCCGGTGGGCTGTGACCTACAAATATTTTGGCTTTAATTGGCCGCTGTGGTTAATAAAGGGCTAAAATACGGCCGCTGCCCATTTCCTTTGTTTGTGGCGCTTGATATTGACGTGCGCAATTTTGGCTGCTGTTGCGATCGACGAGTTTTCCCCCTTTCCATTGGCACCGGAATCAAAGAAAGGCAGCCCCTTCACTTGTGGAAATAAGGAGGAGCACGAAGACGTCCGGCTGGTATTCGTCTACTGGGACGAACGGCTACGACACCAAGTCTCTGAAGACCAAAGTTGGACCACCACTCTGTGCGTCTCTGACTGATGGGCCGTAACGCTCAAATTTGCACCAGATCTCCAGGCATTGGCCCTCAGAGGCACCTAGCCCGTGACCGCTGTTCCACAAAGCATGGGTGGTCAGCCCGAGCGGCGATTACAGACTGATTACACCCCTCTCGCTGGAAGCAAGTTTCGCCAGAGGAGGCAGCATCACCGGGACCATACACGTCTTTGTGTTGTGTATGTGTGTTGTTGAGGGTGGTGCCAGCGTGATGACGCTAGGAGTCGCTGTAAGTCTTGCTTCGCTGTAAGAGCTGTTATTGGACAGCGTGGTCCGAAGACATACCCCGACCTAGGGAACGGGGAGAAAGTACTTTATATAATGAGCCACCAGCGCCTTCGAGGGGCTTTCGAAATGTACATGATGTAAATAAACTATCACCAAATCTCTATTCCTCCTGCCTCGGTGTCTCTATTTTCCTTTTCATAGCGGCAGCTGTATTCAGCGCCCCGCCGTGGTGGTCTAGTGGCTAAGGTACTCGGCTGCTGACCCGCAGGTCGCGGGTTCGATTCCCGGCTGCGGCGGCTGCATTTCCGATGGAGGCGGAAATGTTGTAGGCCCGTGTGCTCAGATTTGGGTGCACGTTAATGAACCCCAGGTGGTCAAAATTTCCGGAGCCCTCCACTACGGCGTCTCTCATAATCATATGGTGGTTTTGGGACGTTAAACCCCACATATCAATCAATCAATCAATCAATCAATCAATCAGCTGTATTCTGCCCGCGGCTCGTGTACATGCAAGCTAGGACATAATATTTTATGACCAAAACAATTATATAAAGGAGGCACGCCGTGGCTTGAGACTACAGATTGATTCCAGCCCTGTGATTTTCTTTTTTAACGTGCACCTTATTCTAAAGGGTGCTTACCAGCGCAAACAACAGGGCAGGAGGGGACAGGAGAAGAGACGAGACAGAGCGCTGAACTGCCAACAATTTATTTCTTGTGAAGGTATTCGCTTTTATACAGTTACCAGTCGCACTAGTCATGCGCGAAACACAATGACAATGCATAAGTACATCACATTGACAAGCAAAGGAACAACTTTTTCTTATCGGTGAGCGCGACAGAAGGGGTGCTAACACAAGCATTTTTCGATGAAAAAATCTTTTCTGCCTCTATGATCTCGTGCGTGGTACGATCCCTGCATCTAGCTACAATAGAACACTCTGAAAATATTGGCCGGCAGCCACACGTGCTGCAGCGCACGGACAGCCATCCTTGTTTATAGTGATCCACATTGCACAATCTTAAGAAAGTGGCACAGCGAGGTAATGTGAAGGTGGTCTTTATGGCCCCTCAAAAATTGAGTCGCCTGTGCTAGCTGTCCGTTCCTCAGTCCAGAGCTACCCTCGGTTGCACTACAAAAATGCAAATGAATTCAGAGATTGCATCTGTAATGTGGTGTATCAGCTGCTGTTATCGTGTGGAAGGTATTACGTCGATCAAACAGGTCGTTGTATAAATGAGAGGCTGAGGGAACATACGTACAATGTGGATCACTATAAACAAGGATGGCTGTCCGTTCACTGCAGCACGTGTGGCTGCCGGCCAATATTTTTAGAGTGTTCTATTGTTGCTAGATGCAGGGATCGTACCACGTGCGAGATCATAGAGGCAGAAAAGATTTGCTCATTGAAAGATGCTTGTGTTAGCACCCCTTCTGTCGCGCTCACCGATAAGAAAAAGTTGTTCCTTTGCTTGTCAATGTGATGTACTTATGCATTGTCATTGTGTTTCGTGCATGACTAGTGCGACTGGTAACTGTATAAAAGCGAATACCTTCACAAGAAATAAATTGTTGGCAGTTCAGCGCTCTGTCTCGTCTCTTCTCCTGTCCCCTCCTGCCCTGTAGTTTGCGCTTGTAAGCACCCTTTATGATGTTATATCAACACGCCCAATCCCACTGTCTCTTGACCTTATTCTGTTTGAAGTGTATACGGCATGACGACCACTTGCACGGACAGAGAGTGCACACACACCGAGCGTCACTTTTGTTTACATTTAGTCACATTCCACCGTGTGCTTGAAATATCAAACACCAACACGCCCTGTCTACCATTCTTGCACCAAAATGTGCGCGCACTGTTACTGCGTTTCACTCCCGTATAAATGCAGCTGGCGAATACGGGATTCGAACTCGATCCTAGCATCACAACACCTCATCATGCTAACTTATCAGTGGGTGTTGCTTGCATGACCTGTACGTATAAACGCTGAGCATGATCCCACAGCACAAATCTGTTTACACTGAGTAGTTACAAGACTTGTACAACCACCAGCTGAATAAAACACTTGCAGGGCTTACAGTACGGTATTTTAGGTGTATTAAGCTAGCAAGCTCCACCACTTTGTCGCAACCAGTGGTTGTTTTGGAGAGCCAGAGCCCGATCGCCAAATGTACAGCGGTTTTCTATTTGCTGAAAATTCAGTTTACGAACACGCTTTCTTTTAATTTTAGTCAAGTCATTGCGTTTCATTAGGTTCAATGATAAGTTGTAGCACTGCGCACGATAAAAAATTTCTCGAAGTATCAAGACCGCGGAGTATTGCCGACTTGCCATATTCCACTCTTGACGCCTTTGCTTTTGGCACTGCTTTCATTGAAAACGGTAGAACTTGATGGGCAGTTTTCAGGTCTTCCTTACGTTTAAACTTTGATAGCAGCTCACAATCCATTCATAGTGTGCGCCTGCTTCCTAGAATGACGAAGGACCGCTGCCCATAGCGTACAAAACGCGAGGTAAGCGCTCCAAGGAACACGTTTTTCGTGAACGGTATGGAAAAACCCAGCAAGTGCGGCCCATCCAACTGACCGGAGCTTTACTCTCTTTCCGCTAGGGCGTTGAACGGCGCTGCTCAAACTTTAGCCTGTCCTTCCTATTGTTTTTTCGTTTCCCGTAACTGATATGTAGCGCCTGTGCTTGCGAAAATGATAGCCTTGGATAGCTGATAGCCCTGTCGATAGCCCTGGACAGTGCTACGTAGACCAGCTTCAGTGAATGCTGCTGAACTACAACTGACGTTAACCTGACGTGACGGCTCTGCCATAGGAGTACATATATAATGGTTATAAAATTTGATAGCCAGCACTTGACGTTTTACGAACATCGCACCTGCATAGCGTTTGTTTCCAAAGCAGTTCCGAGTCCCGGTGTGGCTCAGTGGGAGAATACTTGATTGCCGCGCAAAATGCGTAGGTTTGATTTCTGCTTGGAGCAGGATATTTATTTTTAACGTTCGTCAAATCAACGCTGTTGGTGCCAGCTTTTTCTTAACGCTCTCGCATTTAAATTACCGAACTTTGTTTTCGCTGCTCCTACGTACATATAAACTGTCAAACAGCTTTGGTGCATACCAGAACACTACTCGTGACAAACAGGTATGTGCCACACGTGTCTGGAAGAAATTGTCTGACAACGCACGTGACGGTATTTTCATGTTATTTATGTCAGGACCTGCCAGACACAATTTTCAAGCTATCTTGCTTTTCCGTACAAACTTCGGATCATGTCGTCTTAAGGGCGGGATCACGACCACACGCAGACGTAGGCGCCTAGATAGATGCATAGATAGAAACACGCGAAGTGCTTGCAGTTAGCTAAGAAATTCCGCGCTTTGAAAACTTTAATTTCTTCTACTGACTTGTGAACCTCCCACTGCCTGGAAGCATGAGAGTAAGTCGTGTTGTCGACTGACTACCACGTCATCAAGTGAGAATTGTTCAAATCACCGAAGAGACGACCGGAGAAGTGTAAACAGGCAACACTAATGTACACGGAGGCGGCCGCCAGACAAGGTGCGAGCTGAATATTTGAAAGCAAGCTCCTAAAAACTTCATAAATTGACAGTCCTGTGCGGTATGCGGCATTGTAATGAGGGTTCGGTCGCGTGCACAAGTACCTTGTTTTTGGAAATTTTGATGGTGGCCAAGTTAGTGTAAAGGTCAGTGATTTTTCATTATAATGCTCGAGAATAGTATCTAGCGACATTGGTCTGCGGTCGAAGTGACAAAGAGCGATCTCGAAGTATCATCTCTGCACACTGTAGCGAGGATCGTGGCAGTGTGCACTGTCTATGTTGCTGTCTACTCGATACCACAGACAACCCAAAAACGTTGTAGGCTGTCTTTCCACAAAACGAAAATGAATGTGTAAATACGTCTTTGTCCTGCAACCAGCGTAGTAGACTGTTCTAGTCTTCACTCTAAGGCAAAAGGGTGTGTGGTTCATCCTTTTGGAGACTAATAGGGCTGCCACAACCAATAATCTTTTTAGACTAACGTTAATGGGTCTAACAGTTAGTCCCCACAGACGACCTCGAGGGACTAAACATTTAGGCTTCACATTTACACCTTAGTGAGTAACCGTTAGTTCCACAATTCACCTCAAAGGAGTAACATTTAGTCCTCACATTTGCACCTTATAAAGCAACTATTAATCCCCACATTTACACCTTACCGGGCAACCCTTAGTCCTCACAGTTGCACCTTGCCGAATAAACAGTTGATTCACTCAAATACTCCAATCAGATGAGCTTTTTGTCCCAAGTTCAAACATTGTTTTCTGTTTTTTTATGTCTCCAGGCCCAATACTGTTGTCACCTGTTTTTCTGCGCAGTGAGCAACAAATTGCGTAGGAAAGAACACGCGAAAAAGTTTTTAGCCACCTATGTGTAACTGCTTTCGCAGTCACGGCAACAACGAAAGACAGAAGTGAGACATCGAAATCTTTTATTTTTCGACATACACATGAAGTTTCTTCATTCTGCTAAGTGAAGTCATGGTGAAGTGTACAAGTCCAGTCTCGTTGTAACATCTTGTTCACTCCTTGTGGAGCTCCTCCGACGGAAGCGATAGATGACAGGCATTGCAGACGCCAGCGCACGCAGCCTTTTGCATGTTGCGTTCCCACGGATGCACGTACAATAATATAGTAGAAATAGTTAGACACACGTGCCAGAAGATGAAGATGCACGCTTATGACAAGAACGTGCAGTTAATATAAAAACATGCGTTAAAATGTGACACAGAAACAACTTTACCTTCACACCTCGCCCAGTCCTTATGGAGCTGCTCTGACGAAAGAGATGGATGACCGGCATAGCAGACGCCAGCGCACACAGTCTTCAGCACGGTGTTTGCCCACGGCTGCACAATAAGTATGTAAAGTAGTGAGTCACTCGTGAGAGAGGATGAATACAAATGCTTATGAGAAATACGTGCAAGACGAAATAAAAACATACGTGAGATATGACATGCTAATAATTTCACCGTGATGTCACACCTCGTCAAAGACTCATTTCGATCCCCGTAGCGCAACAGCTTAGGAGCGGCAGCCGCAGCCACGACTCCGCAAACCACCGTGCCGCTAACAAGTCAGCGAGTCCTAAGCGAGCGATGTCGTTCAGCTCGAGTAAGCGAACGCCAGACCAAACACGGCGCTGCACGCGGAGTGTCTGCCGCCAGCAAACTTCGAACAGAAGAGCGAGCGCACGCTTGGCCGCCACCACGAACAGCGCCGAGCTGGTTTGAAGCTAGCGCCGAAGAAAGAAACGGTAATGCGGCCCTTTTCCACAAACGCGAGTGCAGCGCGCAAACGCGAGTCCGCCGCCGCGACCAACGGACGGCGCCGAGCTGCTTGCGACCGACTGACGGGAAAGCAAACTGTAATGGCGACCAATTTTCAGTGAGTTCTGACGCTAGCGAAAGCCCCGCCTGCCCGTGCTGGTGCACTTACAGCGCGCTACATATACAACCAAGCTCTTTATACGAGAACCCGCAACGTGTTTTCGATGACTCCGAACACAGCGACGAGGTCTCAGCCCAGTATCGTCAGCCCGAAGCTCATCGCGGCGGCGAAGACAGGCGAGCACTCGATGAGCAAGCGTACGAGAGGCCGACGGCAATGACGGCGAATTTCCAGGTGGTCGCAAAGCGCAGGCGAACTGCAGACGCCGAAGCTGACCTTCGCGATGCATTTCGTGCATGCGAAATACAACACGACCGAGCACGCTGCCGGCAAACGCGATCCGTATCGCACACGCGACAAGTAGAGTAGAATAAAGAATGATAACCTAATTGCCTAAGAATCCAGCGCTGTTTTCTGTCCTGAGTCGGACTGAAGTATATATTCGATAGGCCTGTTGTCTTCTCGTCCGCCATATTGGCCTTCCCAACTGTTGCTGTCGTGTGTTGTTCGTGACTATCTTGAAGCCAGAGAAATGCAGCGTGGCGTGGGGACGTGTGGAGACTTGCTCCGGATTTCATGGGTTCACCGAAACGCAAAAGCAGCAGCCCACACTCATCCAAACATACGCACGAGCGCCACGTCATAGTTTTTAGATCGTTGAATCCAGGCGGCCGTGGTCGAGCACTCCGAGTGCGACGCAACGCGAACCGTTGCCGGCAAAATACGGGGAAAGACTGAGCCAGCAGAGGAGGAGAAAGAGGGCTGGTCACCTTGGCAACGATTTTTGCGCTGCCTGCAATACCCGGGTGGTTCATCCATTTGGAGCGTGTTTGGGAAGTAAGTGGTTTCGCGCAGCACGCTTCTGTGGTTGCTCCTGAACAGTCTATCCATTCATAGCTAGCTTGTATTGGGCTCCGTTACTCTTTTTTTTGAATAATTTTGCCATAGAGTGTTCGGTTGAGTGCCATTAGTACTTGAAACAGTATCAAGGCGTTTCAGTGTGGCCAATAGCTTTTTATACTCGTTCTGTTGAGCTTAGAGTGCATAATGTTGCATACAATCATTCGAAGCATGATAGCTGCATTATATCTTCTTCCTTGTCGCCTTCGGAACATTATCGAGAGAATTATTGGCATGTTCATTGCCTAAAGTTGGTGCAGTTATTTTGCAACCACTAAAATGTCATTTGGTATTTATCTTCAAACGTCTTATCAATGACGTTCTAGACCTGGAATATCGATTGTCTGTACGTTTCATACCATAGAAATGATAACACAAATCTTTGGGTTTCTTTGTAATCGTTCAAGACCGACCAGCACTGCGGTTGTTAGATATTCATGCCACAAAGTGCAGTGCGAATACTTGCAAGTTCCGCAGGCGTCGCTGTTGTTGGCTGGTCTTTCTTAGGGCTAATGGTTATGTCACTCGTTATGACAATCATTGTTCAGGCCGAACATTTTAATATGGTAGAGCCACCGGTGTAACATGGGTGTTGTCGGCGCACTTCTTGTGCAGTAAAAGGAACGCTAGCTGTTTCATAAAACGCAATGACGCGGAAAATTTTTAAAGATGTCTGGTACACGAAGGTGCATTGCTGAACAAATGAAACTCCAAGGTGGACAGAGACAACAGCTTCTCTTTGTTTCTGGTACAGACTTTGGACCAAGGATATTTTGGTCGGATCTGACGACTCAGTGAAGGTTAGAAGAATGGTTCAAGATAGTCCTTCAGTATGATGCTCGCACTCTTTTTGAAAGAGGGTACTGTCGCCAAGCTGTGGTGATGAGTTCGAGTAAAATGTGAAGTGTGAGCTTCCGAGAAATGCCGAGTATTTTGCGTTTGTGTTTTTTGGTCCGTTGAAATGACAATCGTAACCTTTGTTGACGCAGATTTTGGCAAAACTAGGCAAATCGGTTTAGTTGCGAACGCATTTCTTAATAGGGGTATATCAAGCGTCTCTCCGTGTCCACGCGCCGGCAGGTGTTATTCCTTTTCTTTCACTTCCTTTCCCACAGCAACCGCTGCGGGCGCGCACGCTTATCCTCGCACCAAGAAACCGGAGCAAGTGGTGGTGGTGGTAGTGGTTACAAGGTAGAGGAAAAAGGCACCTAATTTCTGTCTGCCTTCAGGCGACACGGCGCAGTGCCTTATAAGGGTGGGGGGAAGGAGGGATAAAAAGAACAGAAGGAAAATAGACGAAGAAGTAGACAGGCAAGCGACGGAAAAAAGGAGATAGGAAAGTGGGGATCCGGTCGAAGCAGTCCAAGGGCGGTGCGCCACAATAGCCCCGTGTACATGGACGCGACGGGGGCGGGCTGAGTTGAGTGGCGGGTTCAGCTTACCTCGACGCGCCCGAGTTTATATGAACTCGCACGGAACGAGTTGAGGTGAGCGGTGATCGCAACGACGTTTTGCGTCGAGGCGAGCCGAAAGCCCGTCTTCCGGTACCGGTTTCCGCTCCTCCAAGCCTGCGCTCTCGCCGCTGTGGGCTGCGGTTGTTTACGCGGTTGTCGCTCCGCCACCGCGATGGCCGTCTTGGTATTTTTTCTAAGTTTGCACCAGCTGTACTTTATGGTTGTGTTGGTGTCTTGGCTAACACTGCACAACGCGATGGCAGCAGTGGTTCTGTAAGCGCAGGAAAATTACTGGCGGTAAGCGCAGGAAAATGGAGCACGAATCAACAAGCCGGCTTTGGTGCATTTAGGAGGCTGCCGAGGAACCCTCGGCGCAGTGAACTGCGCTTACGGTCCGCCGTTGACAGCCTTGGGGGCAGCTCAATATAAATAGTATTTTCTCGCGTAAAACAAAGATTCGTATTAAACTTCTCTGGAAAAGTGGGAAAGCTGTAAATATTTCTGACTTTGGTCAAGAACACTGCATTGCTTCCCCGCAAAGCACATTAACATAGACTAGTGGTGAATGCTTTTTAACAAGCAAATGCGGTTCTTTTCCTACCGACTGGAATCGTTTTACTGTGCTGCGTATAATATTTCACTTTTTTGAAGTTTCGTCGCAACCTAACTGCCACCTTATTTAAGAAATCGAAATTTTCTTTAGAAAATTGGTTCCAAAAATTAATAGTGTAGTAAAGTGACCAACCATTACTTTTTATAGTGTAATCGTAGATGGTCTAGCGTACTGTCTGGGATATTTGGCGTGAAACGACCCTCATCTCCTTCAAACCCCGAACACTAAACCCGAAAAAAACGTTCGAAATGCCTAAGTCCATTCAGGGATTCATGAAACACGAATTAAAAAGAGCGAAACCAACCCTGGACTACGCTTTTCCTCTGGGGGAAATTACATGTATTGGTAAAGGCACTTAATTTTTGTGATAAAGTCACTTTACACCAATTGCAAAAAACCAAAACAAAACTTACAAAGAATAAAATACCCGAAAGTATTTGCTTTTTCATAGTCGAACCTGGCTGTGAAGAACGCAAAATAAATCCAAGCGGAGTTGGAATGCTGCGCATTAGTAGACAATTCTGTGAATTTACGCAAATGTATTCTGATGGCAAGGTGACCAGAAACTTTATTAAAGCGTTCATGTGCACGTATTTGAGATTTCTGGCACACAAGCCGATTTCTTGCTACGGGCAGAGCAAAATAGCCGGCCGTGAGAACGATAACCAACAAGCTCTCGTAGGACGTGCCAAGCAAGATTTAAACGTAAAAGCGATCTGCATTTACTGCATAACAGAACGATGTCCTCGTTCTTTTATGCTTGCTATCGAGCAAATCACTCATTTTTTTCTCGTTGACTAAAGCTAGCAACGTCGTTATTTCATAATCTGTTCACATGGTGCGTGAAGCCCGCGTGGATGTCATCGTGCCTAGCGCGCGCGTACCAGCCGACAGAGAAAGAGCAACATCGGAGTGATGGGGACAGGGGAAGCGGAGGCCGCGACCGGCGGGAGAGGTCACGAGCCGTCAACTCAGCGCGACCGGTCATACATGCCCTTTCTGAGCGTGGCGAGTTCGGTGAACGTACCCCCTGTCTCCGGGTCGACGGGACTCGCCGCGACGACTCTCCGCCCCGACGCGTCCGCTTATACATGGGGAGGGCGAGTCCGAAAAACCTGTTCATTTCGACTCAACCTACCCTCGTCGGGTCAATGTAAACGGGCCTAATGCGAGAGCTGCACGGCGTCAGGAGACCGCGGAGGGCGAACCAGTCGGCGGGAGCTACGCTGGCGTCGGAGAAATCTTACGAGCGATGCGCGTGGAGTTGCAAAGGGGGAGTGGAAAGAAGGAGCGTGTTTTGACATGTGAGGGCGCTTGCATCGCGAGAGCTCGACGAAGTACCCGCGTGTGTGGAGAGAGCGCAGGAGAGGGTAGGTGCTGTGCTTCACCGCTTTTTCTTTTGCCATTCGCTCTTTCTCCTCTCTGGCATATATATATATATATATATATATATATATATATATATATATATATATATATATATGTGTGTGTGTGTGTGTGTGTGTGTGTGTGTCTGTGTGTGTACGCAACCTCAATATCGGATTGAGAGTGCACAAACGCGCGCAGCATAGTACACTCTCCGTAACTGCATGTTTTCCCATTCCCAAGTATATTACGGAGTCGCCTTTTTATAACTGATACACACAAGGGGAGATTGGTATTGAACTGAAAGCAGTTGTCGTTGAATGTAGCAGAAAAAGCGTTTTCAGCTTAGAATTAGAACTGGGGCTTACTTCAGAGAATGCGTTGCAATCTCCCAAGCCCAAGCTTTCCAGAGGTACAGTGAACGTGTCCATGTTTCTGACCTCGTGCAATGTTAGTTTCTTAAAACCATCAGCGGCTTCAATTATGAACAAAGATGAATGTTGATTTTTCTGCGATATTTATGTCACACGAGGCTTCTTCGACATGATAGCACCTGGTATTTGGCAAGAAGCACTCTTTATTTGCACTTGTTTATTTATGCGGAATTTATGACATTTTATTTGTATTTTAATTCATAAGCAGAAGAGTCAATTCGACAAAACATGTTTCTTACCAGCAATAATAACATTGTAAATGTTTTTAAAAATGATAGTCTTTCTTGGGGAACTTTGACGCGAAAAATTTGGGCGGTCTGTATGCCTGTTCGTACATTTGTCTAGAAAAAATTTATTGCCACAGACTTCAATAACACTCAACAGAACATTTCCTTCTTAGACATAATCTAACGATGATGACAAAACAGACGTCATTTACACGAACATGGATATGAGATGACGTTAAAAGAACACGTACATTCGATGAATCACACAAACCAACCACAAAAATACTTCAAGGTAAATAAGAGACACAAATAAAACATGAATATGTACATTTTGCATATTTACATGTTGGCATGTCATTTCTGCTGGCGCATCGACACATCAGCCTACCAAAACCAAGCCGGCTGAAAGAAAAGTTTCACTCGTCCGTCACAGACCGACGCAAAAGGGCAAGACCAGGGCTGAAGAAATTCCTCTTCACCGGGGAAGAAGAGCTCCTCCGACAAAATAGACAGCAGCTCCGAGTACAATCGTTCTAGCATGGGGTAGAGCGCACGGCGGCGGCGGCCCGCTGCAACCGCCTCGCAGCAGTTGCGCCAGAGGCAGGAAGAGCCGGCAACATTGAGAAGACAAGCGAAGCGGCCTCGCGAACAACGCCAAGAAGAAACGAAGCGATTTACTCTGAGGCAGCGAAATCTGGCATGTACGGCTCTCCCAAAAACGTGAGCAATGACAATGCCTTAGAAAATGCTGATTTGGTTCCCGAAGGGAGCAGTTCGGACATGTTGCAGACTGGACCATTCTCCACCTTTCGAGGCGGTCGAGATTGGGAAGCACACCCCAACCCAGGCGCCACATGAAGTCCCGGAGGTGTCCAGGCAGAAAAGAAGCCGTTAACGTGCTTCAAGACACCCGTCTAGAGCGAGCACGGCGGGCTGGCGGGACCAACGGAGGCAACAAAGCAGCAGTTGTCTTAACTATGTGGTTGTTCAAAACATCTATGTCAGGACAGCTCAACTTGACATGGCGAAAAAATGCAACAGTTGTTGCATAAAACGCAGGAAGTGTTATTGACTGCGGCCCCCTGTTAAGTTGTACATTAGGCATCAAATGCCGAAGGTGAGTATCCAGAAAGTAAAATGCAAGTGTTCGTGCGGGAGATTCCTCCCCCTGCACGTGGCGCAAAAGGAAGTGCAGTGCCAGCAGCCGACAGCGTATGGACACTGAAGAAAAGCAAAGCCTCCCTGGAACGCTGCTGTCCCAGTGCCGCACGAGATACCAACTCAGTGCCGCCTGACAAAAAATAAACGCAAAACAGACTGCAGTGCTCGCACCATACGTAAAGATGGTTGCACGACGTGAGAAAGGTACCAAATGCGACCGCAAAATACCGTCGGCGCAAGGTACCTCCGCTCAAGAAGCGGGAAGTCAAAATCCCGTGCATCTTGAATTTTCAGTCTTACTTCTTCGAGAGCGTTTACCCAAACGGATTCGCAAATGCCGTAGTGGTTGTATAAATACCTAAAATGCGAAGGAACGCGGCCGGCTGAATAGGGAAATCGGCGCTAAGCCTGGAGCTTGGCGAGCCAATGAAGAAATACCGGGATTGGAGATGTTCAATGCTGCACCTGAAATGTCGCCATACTGAGAAAATACACGCAGGCTGCGTGAAAGGCTATCTTCATCTGAAAGGTACAAGGTTATATCATCAGCGAAAGCTGTGACTTTCACGACACCGCTACCACGAAGCGCAAGTCCCCGGACACGTGAATCCGCGTCAAGAGCACGCAAATATGGCTCAAGGCTGAGGACAAATAGCACAGGAGACAATGAACATCCCTGACGAACCCCCCTTGTTATTGAAAAGGCGGCACTTTCCCAGCCATCCAGAACTAGTGTGCTTTTCAAGCCATTGTATGTGTTTTTATTCATTTCCACAAAGGAATGATAAAAGCCGAAGGCTGTGAGCACATTAAGAATATACGCGTTCTCTAGTCGGTCAAACGCTTTTTCCTGGTCCAAAGACACAAGGATACCACGCGCAGATCGCGACAGAGTATAGGCTATAATATCCCGTGTGGTAAATGACAAGCTGTGTATTTCTTGTCCAAGCACTGATGAAGTCTGGTGATGACCTACCAGGGTGTTCAACATACCCCTCAAACGTTGAACGGCTACCGCTGCGAATATCTTATAGTCAACATTGAGGAGCGTGATAGGTCTCCAATCTTCAGAATTAACAGAGGAAGCGTCACCCTTTGGAATAAGCACAATGCGCCAATTTCGAAAACTTGATGGAAAGACACCGTCCTCGTACCATCGTCGGATAAACGCGGTAAAGGTAGCACCAATCTCATCCCAAAATGTCAAGTAAAACTCAACAAGGAAACCGTCTGGCCTAGGGTCCGTTCCACGTTTCACAGATTTCAGTGCCGCTTTTACCTCTTTAGCCGACGGAGGGATGCGCAGACAATCCGCAGCTTTTTGAGGAATACGGGGCAAACTTCGAAGCATTGGCGGTGTTTCATCACAGTTAGTCCGAATGGCCGAACACGACATTGCTTCAAAATGCGCCAAGAAAACAGATTGATCACGCGTGGGAAGCTGCTGTGCAGGTGGTATTTGCGCTGTCAGAGAGAAAGATGGCTGTGATTGCCCAAAAAACGAATGTCTCGCGTAGCGCAGCACCTCGGGATGTGCACATGGGTTGTGTATACAGCGCCTTGCTGCTGCAGCCAGGGACGAAGCAGCAGTCAAGCGCTGAAAGCGTTCACGCGGTTCACGCTGCCACGCTCGCATCAGAAGAGAAGGCGTCTCGGCGCGCAAAGCAATGCGTAACTTCATCGCAGTATCAGCAAGCTCTTCATATGCGCGTCGACGAAACGAATGCCCCACCTCTGCGCAGCGCAGGCGCCACTGTGTTTTAAGCGCATCCCAATCTTCAGGACCAGACGCCGTGAGTGACACACGTATTGCACGTGACAAATCTGATCTTGAGCGCGCGTCCTGCAGGACGTGAATATCAAGACGCCATGGCTTTTCCGAAAAATAAAATGGAACTTCGAGCTTCAAGACAATAGGCGGATGATAAGATACGTACACAGGAGAAGGTGGGAAGGACGGAACGTATAAATCGGAGACAGACGCCTTTAATACTCGTGGGATGTAAGCGTGGTCGAGCCTGCTGGAGGATCGTCCGCGTCACCATGTCCAAACAAAGGTATTTCCGGGCACTACATTGTGCGCGTCAAGTAATGAAAAGTGATGGACAAGGCGTCGCAGCTCGCGTGAAATCCAAGCAGACCGGCCCCAGCCAGGACCTTGTACATCGGTTCGCGTATTTAGAACGCAGTTGAAGTCGCCAATCAGAATGAAATTGCGACCGTCAAGAAAAAAACACATCCAGGTCTCTAAAAAAGTCATTAGACTGACCGGCTTGCGCTGGCCTATACACACACAGTATCCGTAATCTGAAAGAAAAGTAGCTACAGTCTAAAGCCAAAACCCTGCCCACGCCATCGTAAAAAGCATGATGATCCCGCAATAGAGCTCGATTAAAAATAATAGTACCTACTCCCGTAAAACGAGATGTAACAAAAAGAAATAACAATCTAGGTCGAACTGTCGTTTAAAAGCAAGCACGTCGGATAGCGAGAAGAAATTTGATTCTTGGAGGCACAAAACATCACAATTTGTAGCGTGGGCGACACTAATCACTTCAGCCTCCTTTGCCTGACTGCGAAAACCCTGAACTTTCAATGAAATAATATGCAGTGTAGTAGCCATATTAAAAAGTAAAGACTAACCTGGACGCATAGTTCTAGACGGTGTCCTGGAAAGTATCCAGGGAACACTTACTCAGCAAATTACGACGCACTGTTCGACCCTCGAGAAGAGGGTCAATGTTTCTTGGGATTTAGCACGGCCATCACTGCGTTCATCGGAGCAAGAGCTGTAAGTGTGCCCTCGCTTCGTTTCACGGGGAGCTCCCACGTCGAAGCCAAACTCTGCAAGGCTAGACAGTCCAATGCTACTATCCAGTCCCAGGCTGAAGCTGTCTTCCGAAGACGCCTCCTGCGGAGGTAGGGACTGCGCCGCCGGCAATCTTGGATCCACGTCCTTTATGTAGGCAGCACTGTCCACGTCACGGCAGGCCGATGTATGCACCCTTTGTGTGGGCGATTTTTCACGTGTCCGAGGCGATGTCTAAGAGATCGTAGGGTCCACTCCAACAACAGCAGCCTGAGAACTGGGGTCATTTGCCCACTGAACATCAAGTGGCGTCAGAGAAGAGACGCCGACGCCGTTTGCCGGGCAGTGCGTGGCGTCTTTCGAAGCGCACGGTTCCTGCACCAGCGGGGAGGCTGACGCGCTAAGCGTCGCATGGACAATCGCGCTTTCGTTGTGTGCTTTGTTCGAAGGAGCTTGTAGGGGTGAGGCCAGCACAGCGTCGGTGACCTCCTCTGCGTCTCACGAGTCGGTAGTTGGTTCCGTTGCCGGTGTCAGTGGTGGAAAGGCACCAGCGGCAGTGTCTGAGTAAGAGCGGCGGACAGGGCAAACCACAGTTGGGTGGCCGTCCCCGCAGCGTCGACACGGGTGGTCACAACCTTCACTAACGTGACCATGCACCTCGCAGCGACCACAATACGGTGTTGTGAAGTCGGCTCGTAAATGGTCCCCTGAGCCCCATCTTCGACATTTGTCTGATCGTCCACCCTAAAAGGCACCGGAGTGCCCGGTCGATACCCTAAACATTCGACCCCATGCGCAGCACCCACCAATAATGCTCAAGGTTCAGTGTTCATACTTGTACAAATGTCAATGGAAAAGCAATTATTACGCATATCTGAGGAACCATAACAACACGTCAATATTTTGCATGTATATCTTTTACTAGACAAGGTATACATAAGCAATTCTAAGGACCGTAGCGTTTATCACGCTGCGCTGACCACGCTTCGCTTGCACGAAAGGCAAGTGCTTCCAACGCTTTGCTAAGACGACACGGTGGTGGCACCTACACTTTAAAAAATTTACACCCTAAAAGGTGTAAAACGGGTGTACGCATTAAAGAACTCACATAAACACCCTTTTTACGCCCCATTTTAAAATTTGAGGTGTTCGTAATTAAAACACCCTCAAAACACCCCATTTACACTCTTATATTTGGGGTGTAATGAACAAGGCTACAAATAATTGATTGATATGTGGGGTTTAACGACCCAAAACCACCATACGATTATGTGACGCTGTAGTGGAGGGCGCCGGAAATTTTGACTACCTGGGGTTCTTTAACGTGCACCTAAATCTGAGCACAGGTACCTACAAGGCTACAAATGCACGACATTTTCGGGCTGTTTTGCTTATACTGTTAGTATACGTCAACCATCTTGATACCAGCAAGGCTCTCACTACTAGCTGCTTGCGAGTCTACTATTGAATCGAAGCAGAAAGTAATTTGACCGAAACGCAGTTTTCATCGATAAAGCACGCAAATTACTATAAGATGGAAGATACAACAAGAGCGACGCTTGTTGAATAGAGTAAGGACCAATTCTCCTGTACCTGTTTCTTTCATCTTTGTCATTTGTGTGATTACTCAACACTCACAAAGTACACTGATTAGCCTGAACAAGGTAATGTTGCGCACATTGGTGTAGCCATGCATAGAACACTCCCTCCTCCCCCTTCCCCCATCCATAAGATTGAAGCTTTTAAAGCTGGAGATAAAGCGTCCACAACCTGCAAAAAAATCAACAACAGCACAGTTGTTTAGCCATAAACACCACGTCAGCAGGCCATCAGGTCTCTTAAAACCGAACATTGACTTCATGTATTTTTAGCAGGCACGTTTTATTTAATTACTGTAGCGAATGTTCCTCTTCATGTGTCCTTAAGAGTGCGTCATGGAAATTAAAAAGAGGACACCGAAGATAAAGGAAAATGCAGAATAAGGACATTTCGGTGACTTTGACGTAGCCTTGCTCACAATGACGGGAGCCTTGTGGACTTAATTGCGAACAAAGCTCTCCTCAGGGGAGCTGAAACGCATTCTCTAGCTCTCTCTCTCTCTCTCCGTTTTTTTGTGGATCCCCTTCTCTTAATTTATGTAACTTCCTTAGCAGACGTGCTTCGGTCAAAGCCTTGACTTTGTACGTAGTTAGAAAACAAGCCGTGGTCTTGTTCCAAGGACTGCAAGCTATGTGCAAATGTATTGCCGCAACGTGAAGACAGAAGTAGTAATTAACAGGTTGAGGAAGTAGCAGCAGGTCAGTATTTTTATTTACTGCGTGCCAGAGCATTCCTCTTCTTTCTTGTTATTGCTTGCTGCATAAAAGCGTGCAGATGCGCGTATGCGCTGTCGTCTTCGTCTTCCTAGCAGTACGCACGAGGCAATATGTTCTCATCGAATAGTGTTACGGCCGATGCATGCAATGTTGCAATGTCTTTACCAAAATGAAAGTGCTGATAAAATATCGCCAGCGTGACCTTGAATGTGAAGTCCCTAAAGACCCATAGAGCTAAGCAAAAAGCATCAGCTTAGCTTTTTTACCAAATTCACTACATTAGGTCGATGAAGGTGCGCTTAACATTGCTCCTGAATATACAAATGTGTGTTCTGACTAGTAGCTCGTGCTGGCCGCACTGCACCGCCACAAAGTTCACTGTGATTCAGATGCACTGTTTAGGAACGAGTATAACGCAACAAATCGCTGCCGAAAAAAAATTGCCCGCAGCTTCCCTCGGGGGAACACTGAGGAGGATGCGGAGCATATAATTGGTTAACGGGGTGTTAAAGTGCGACTTACTTGGGTCGATGGCTAAATTGGTTAACGTGGTTGTGAAATGGGGTGTTAAATTGCGACTTACTTGGGTCGATGGCTAAATTGGTTAACGTGGTTGTAGGAGGGGGTGTTAAATGAGTGAACACGTACACACGTATGCGAAAGGGCCGCGCTGGTCGAAGGGACGTCGATCATTGTGTTTGTGGATTCGTTGGCATTCATTTCACGGCGACTTCGGACGTCGACGCGCCGTACAAACCAACGGACGAGCGGCAACTGAGCGAGCGAGCGCCGACCTTGAGTATATATACAGCGCGACGGCGCATGCGCTGTCAGCTGTCGAATGTTCTCGAAGGAGAAGCGCGCGCGCGGCACAGATGGCGACGGCGCGACGGCGCATGCGCTGTCAGCGGTCGAATGTTCTCGAAGGAGAAGCGCGCGCGGCACAGATGGTGGGCGACGGCGCGACGGCGCATGCGCGCGCGTCAGCTGTCGAATGTTCGAGAAGCGGTGCGGACGGCGCGGACGGCGCACTACAAGGCGCGAGGATAAGATGCTTCCGCATCTAAAAAAGCAGCGCCCGCGATATCAGCAGGGGGCCGGAGCTAGCGTTAAACCGCATCTAGCCGGTCTGAAAGCGCGCCGATGCCAGGAAGTATCATCGCCTAGACAACCTCGGCTGCCCGGTATTGCTGCGTGCCGGGCGCACAGCGCGGGAAAGGGGTCGACATCGTCTTACATGTCACTGCGTGCGCTCGCGAAAAACCCTCCCGTGTGTGTGCGTGTGGGGCGCGTGGCTTCTCAATTGGTAGAGTTTATCAGTCGGTGTTTAGTTTAAAATGTGCCTGCACTCTGTGCTCCACTAGTCTGTTCTGTCCGCACTGATTATTGCGAAGGTGCACCATCCTGAAGACTGGACCTGTGGATTCAGATTGTGGAGCACTCGAAGTGAAATAGTGAGTACCGCTCTCACGTTCTTCCGTTCAGCGCTTTGTAAACTGCGTGAGCACGAGATAACGCCTTCAAACAATTTTGTTTTCAACTAGTTGATGACAAACCAGGATATGTTTACTTAGCGAGAATTGTCGACCGAACTGTTTCACGGGGATGATGGCGAAGTGTGATTGTGGGCAAGTTTTTTTGTTTGTTTGGATTGTTTGGAGTACAAAGCAGAGTGAGCGTGCGCCGCTGAGGTTCAGCGAAAAAATCGAAGAGATTTTTGCGGTTCCCTTTGTTGGCAGCTGTTCTTAACGGGGCCCGCTCGTGCTGCACATCAATTTTAGTTGACTAATTAATACATGCGTGGGGACGGCGCCTGTTAGCTCTTAGCATCAACCGTATGTAAGACGCATATCCTTGGGGGCGTCGGTAGTTCATTTACTTTCTTTTTTTTCTTATTGCACAAAAAGACCGAGAACGGAAAACAAAGGCATGGTGTCCATGTCGTTCTTTTCGGTTCTTTTTCGTTTTGTGCGGTAACACTACCGTGATAACTCAGGTTGATGCATCGGGTGACAACACAGCATATTGTATCGCGTTAGGTGCGCCTCGCGAAGTTTGCCTACTTGCTAATACATTCAATTTCGTTATTCGTTTTAACCGGTAATTTTGTTCACCCGCAACGTAGCGTGTCACTGCCGATAGCCGTGCATATGTAGCGGATCGAGCACTGAAGCTGGACTTTTGTTTGAACATACCTTTAGTCTGTGTGTGTGGTCGAATTGCCTACTTGAACAGCGCAAACGCTTGTTTGAACATAACTGCTAATGTTCGAGCACATTTTATTCAGATTGTTTCCATCATGTGTAACTTTCAAAATATTCTTGTTATTCAGAGTTTTATTGCCATCGTCTCGTTTTGGCGTTTAACTTCGCTAAGTACTTCAGATGTTAAAGGTATTTTCGTTATGTGAAGCGTAATATTAGTTTTTTGTTGCACAAGAACACTTTGATGTTATACATACTGCACGGCATCTAAGCATATGTTGCAGCCAAAATGTAGGACTGGGCAGCATATCTATCTGGGAACATAACACGCACAGCCACTGAGCAGCCTACGCTGAATCGGGAAGGGGTTATGCTTTCTCACCCTGGCAGCATGATTGAAACAAATGGCCCTAATTTAGCAGTATATAATTGTCATTGAGTGAAGGTAACAGGGTCACTTTATTCGACATTTCCCAGCCAATTGTGCGGCTATGGCAAATGTGTTTGAAAAAAATCGTGCGGATTTAATGCACTGAAAACAGTGAAGTGCTTGAATATTTCGGAGAGAAAAAATTTTCAGTCACGTGGTTGCCTTTCAAACTTTCCAGACTGTTGTTTGAGTGTTGTTTGTGAAAAAATATTTTACATGTACCGCACCTTTTTTTATACCAATTTTGGTACATGTTAAGAAAAGGGGCTTATGTAAGGTGTTTGAAACTCAGCAATATAAATACAAATTTTCGGCCACATAAGTCTGCAAGAATTTAGCCAAAGTGTGTTATGTTTGCATTTTCTCATTGCTATACTGCACTTTGTATGAATATCTGAGCTGTGCCTACTTACTTCATAGAAAAGGTATTTTGATGAAAAATTATTTTTAGACATCTTAAGCTGTTAAGCTATACGAGAAAAGATCACTCACTTCACAGAACTGTCATTTTTGTCCGTATTCAGAAGCAATTTGCACCATGTGGTGGTCCCATTAAAAATCACCTTTTACCTAAATTGAAAGCAAATAAACAGTTCTTTGTATGTGAAAAGTTTCATCATTACAATTTCTATTTCAAGGAATAAAATATTTTTTGAATTTTCCCATCAACGATATTGGGGAAATTCGAGGCGTCAGCTGCTGTATGACCAAATGGCGTTGGGGAACTTGGAACTTCAAAAATCATTTAGGGGCAAAGCTTTTGAGGCCGTGGGTCATTCTCTCCTCTGTAGTCGTACTAGTATTATGTAGCCACTTGATTTGTTGCACAATAGATATCGTTAGTGGTTTTCACAGCATATACACGAACAAAATGATGATTCGTGGGGCGAATCGTTCGTCTTTTCATTTGTGCTTTCGTCCGTTCGTCTCTGCGTCCATCCGTCCGGGCTCCCGTGTGTCGGTCTGTCCGTGAGTGCATCCGTATTTCTGTTCGTACGTACTGGCGTCAGACTGTCTGGCCATCAGTTTGTGCGTCCGGACGGACGAACGGTACGCCCCACTCATCATCATTCACTCCGTGAAAATGCTGTGATCTTTTTCTCAAAACCTAAATTGCTATGATAAAATTTGGCACATGAAAAGAACGGTTTATTTGCTTCGATTAAGGTACAAAGCCTATTTTAATTCAACCACCTCATGGTGCAGGTTGCGTTTATTTATAGAAAAAACAATTATTTTGTAAAATTTGCGATTTTTTCTTGTAGAGTTTGACAGCTTGAGAGGTCTAAATTATTTTTTCTCCAATATCTTATGTGGATTAAGCAATCACTTCACAGATATTCATTAAAGTGCAGTATTGATATAAAAAATGCATATATAACACACTTCGGCTAAATTATTTGAGGCGTATGTGGTCGAAAAATGGTAATATTATTACTGAGCTTCAAACACTTTACGCAAGCCCTTCACTTGACTTGTACAGCAAATTTGGCACGGAAGAAGAGATACTTATGAAATAATTTTTATCACAAACATACAGACGAGATTCTGAGAAGTTCAGGAGGCAGCCATGTGATCAATAAATTATTTGTCTGCGAAATATTCTAGCAGTTACCTTTTTTAATGCAGTAAAATCAGTGCAATTTTTTTGAATACATTTGCGGTGGTCACCAAAATGGCTGGGACGACAGATGTAGAATGACCCAATAGCCAATTCTCCCATTATATAATCGTGTCAATGTGAGCCAGTTCCAGAACACTAGTATCATTCGAATTTTAATACGTAACTGTACAGTAGTTACTTTTACAAGTTACCTGCACTGAATACCTTCTCAATGCGCATACCGTCATGTATGCTCAGTGACGTTGTGCTTTTGTGCAATACAGATAAAATATGTATATGTTGTTGCGCGTCGTACTGTATTCCTTTTAATAATCTAATCGAATGAGTACCATGGTAGATCTGCAGAAATACACATGCAGGTGTGTTGATGCATACTTGATTGATACGTGGGGTTTAACGTCCCAAAACCACTATATGATTATGAGAGACGCTGTAGTGGAGGGCTCCGGAAATTTAGACCACCTGGGGTTCTTTAACGTGCACCCAAATCTGAGCACACGGGCCTACAACATTTCCACCTCCATCGAAAATGCAGCAGCCGCAGCCGGGATTCGAACCCGCGCCCTGCGGGTCAGCAGCCGAGTACCTTAGCCACTAGACCAACGCGGCGGGGCTGTTGATGCATACTTAATCATAGAACTTGGCATTCACTCAGATTGGTCGTTGCATGCAGCTAGTGGAACATTATCAACTTGGAGCAGCACCTTTTTATTTGCCTGTGCAAGCAACTTGAAAGGGTAAAGTAAAGTTCATATCTACGGCACGAAAGGTATAATGATTCTGCCACAGCGCGCTTTTTATGGCGTTTATTGCTGAGCATACCTTTTCTAGCATTTCTCACTGCAGTGGAGCCCGATGCCACTGAATATGCTTGCTATGCACTCAATTTATACTTACAAATGAGAAAGCAGTTAGTTATGCATGGTGCACACCGTAAGTTGCACTCTTTGTGAAATTTCAGTCATTGTTCCTTGTGTATTTATTTTAGGTTTCCGGGATTGAATTTCCTGTACAGAAAGAACAGCTTCGCCCCACTTCTCTCGAAGACACCAGTCATCTCAGTAGTTGAAGATGATTGTGCAAGCAGCAGTGACGAGTGGTTTTCCAGTTAGAAGTATATCAACACTGACATTTCATTAATACAACCCCAATTACACAAAACAATTACTCTACCTTGTTGAATGTTCTCTTTTTTAATGTCGAAATTTATACTGCGAGATGTAATAGGGTGTAAATGTGACTCCAGAAACTCGCTTACTCTTTACACGTGTTTGTATAGGTGTCAATCAAACGCCGTACGTCTCAGTCGTTTGCCCGACTAGCGCAAATGTTTTGAAAATTGTGGAGATTTATTGTATTGAAAACAATGAATTTTTTGTATAGAGTGAAAGAAACTTGGTCCCGTGGCATATTTCAAAATTTTGCAGAATGCCATCAGAATTCTGTTCGTCAGATTTGCAGTTTTTCTATAATAAAGGCAGATGTTAACATATGGGCTTGATTGTTTTTTGCTTCGGCGTTATGTTCGTTTGGACCTTACGCTACAGGTTACTGCTTGCACTACTGTGGTGTGGTGTGGTGTGTGTGTGTGTGTGTGTGTGTGTGTGTGTGTGTGTGCCTGTGTGTGTGCGTGCGTGCGTGCGTGCGTAAGGGCCTTCCGCGTCTTTGTCGTTTACGGCCCAGTCTACGTACACATATATACGCTGGTCTCATGCAGCTCATTCAAGACCATGGAACCTTACTTTATCAGCTGCATGCATGCAGGTATAAGTGCAGTGGGTGACACCAGTATCCTCCTTCTTCCCTGTCAGCCACAGAGAAGGTTCATATATGATTCTCCATGAGAACAATTGAGGCTTGGGCCAGTTGGTGATGCATATTTGATGGAATGAAGTGCTGTGAACGGCTCTCCTCAACACACGTCTAAGCGTCACCTCCTGTGTCTCTGCTTTTGTTGCCCGTTAATTGCGCTTCATTTGATCAAGTATGCTCATCCATATAACTGCCATCGTTTCAAGGGGGGTTTTCAGTGTACAGCCCACTCGAATGGATGTAGCTTCATCCAACACCCATAGTTTAGGGGTGTTCATAAACACCTATTAAAGTAGGGTGTGACGTTGCTTAACACGGTTTCAGGGTGTCACCTTATTGTTTAGGGTGTTCCTAGACACCCTAAAGGGGTGTTGCCCATGGGACAAAACAAATACATCCTCATGGGTGTAATAATTTTTAGAGTGTACCCGTCGCTTTGCGTTCTATACCTTATCACCTCCTAGACAGGCACGCACGCCGCACGCGCGCTTCGTTTTCCTAGATAGCCGTCAGATAGCGCTCATGCCTCACGTGTGACGCGGCTTGATGCGCTCGTTCACCTCCGCTGCACGCTCAAGGCACTCTAACGAAGCGACTCCAAAATACCATTCACCAATTTTCTTGCGCAGAACATCAAATAAACGTTTTGTACACTCTCTCCAGACACAGAACTATCGTCTTTCGGCGTCCAGCGTCCCTCTGTCACGAAAAAAGGGAGACGCTGTGTTGTCTGGGTAACGCATTGATGCGAAATGCAGCATGTCGCATTTCGTGCCGGTTGCCTTCAGGCCGCGCCGACGGACACTGGTTGCGCCGGTAGCACCTGGCGTCAGACTATATAGAGTGCTCGAATTTTGCTAACGTTGCGTCGCTGTGCCCAGCGTGCGCACGCATCAACGCTACATTGAATTATATTGGTCCCTTCATGAAGCACTCACAGCCGTCTTGCTAGCTCCACATATACCAAATTTGGTGTTACGTGACGTCAATGAATGACGAAATATTCGAAACTCCAATGAACATGAGAGGGTGCTGCGTAGTTGCAGCATGGCGGATTCACGAAGGTCACCGCGTCTGCTGTCACTAACACAATTATAGAGTTTCCTGCAGTGTGATTGCAGATAGCGCTGCTTTGTTGAAGGGGAGCGGGTTGCTGACACGGAGCATCTTATTTAAGTCGGCACCAGTGGTCCCGCAAGCGCGAGGGGCGTACTTGAAGTGGTCGCGTTGTGTGTGTAATGCACATGGCGCACCACATCACTGCGAAATTTGTTGGAGAAGACCAGACGCGGCGTCTTCTCGGAGCTTCAAAACAAGACCACCGCGGCCATGGCCGAAACCCACACCGAAGTGCGCGGTGGCACGCAACTGCCCTCGTGGGGCCATCGCATGCAGCCGATACAACTGCCCACGTTGCACACCAACTCAGCGGTATGTTGATTGATTGATTAATTAAATCTTTATAATTCTGGGAGACCTTCGAGGCAAAAATTTTAGTCTGTCTGTCTGTCGATTTGTTTGTTTGTCCACCCTTAACGGTACCGGGCACTTTAAACGGCACCAGCGGATATCCCAAACGGCAGTCTCCATCCGCAGCACCCACCAATGTTGCTCAAGATTGAGCGTTCACACTTGTGCGGTTGTCAATCAAAGAATTATCGCGCATATCTGAGGCACCATAACAACACGTATATATTCTGTAAGTGCGTCTTTTACTAGAAGAGGCGTACATAAGTTATTCTAAGGACCGTAGCGTTCATCACGCGGCGCTGAACATGTAATGCTTGCGTGAAAAGAGAAGCATTTCTAACGCTTTGCTAAGACGGCACAGTGGTGGCACCTACCCGTCGCCTTGCGTTGTACACCTTATCACCTCTGAGATGGGTGCGCTCACAAGTCTCAGAGCCGCACGTTTTGTTTTCTAAGATAACTGCCAGATAGCGCTCATGTCTCATGTGTGATAGAGAGCCTACATGAACGGCCGTGTTAAGGGTGATGCCAGCCTTTGACCCACTACATGCCGCCGCCCGCCAAAACACAATGTTGCCAGACAGCAACGCCGCGCTGTCGCCCCATCTTGGTGCCCGCACTGCGTCTACGCCCGGTTGTGTTTAGTTCTCAACAATACGGCGTCGAACGTTGCGGTAGCGTGTTAAACGCTGCCGGTGAAGCCTTAGAATGCCTGGATGCTGCGTACTGCTCTGCACTAACCACAACAGAAAATGCTGCGAATGTTTCGCTTCCCAGCGAGCCCTGGCCGACGAACACTATGGCTGGCTCAAGTGAAGCGAGACTGCTGGGAGCCCACCAGTGCGTCTCGTATTTGCTCTGTGAGTACTGCGTATTTCGTTCACTGTTTTTTCCTGCGGCACACGTATATATGTTTCGCGGTGTTCGCGAATGAGTAGATAACCGAAGTTGTCGTTGCTGCGTCCACGCATTGCGAGTAGGAAGCCCACAAACGGGACGCGTCCGCGTGTTTGTACGGAGACGCGCTCACTAGTCTGAGCTGTTGCCACGCTTGCGTTCGTGTCAGCGTAACCTCAGTATTATGTCGCAAGTGTTTGTGTGTGGGCTGCGAATTTCTTCGTGCGCTCACTTTGAGAACTGGGTCGCTTACACGACCCTGAGAACCGCCGCTGTCAAAAGCCCAGGTGTTGTGTGTTGTTACAAGGGCGGCTTGCTCCAAAATGGCGGCGCACAGAAAACTATGCTGAATTTGGTGGAAGCTGGCAACAGCGTGCCCCGTTGCCCGCTGGTTTTGGCTGAGTTTCTTGAAGGCACTTATTAAGATGTCTCCACCCTAAAAACGGCCGTTCATGTAGGCTCCCTAATGTGTGACGTGACTTGGCGCGCTCATTCGCCTCCACTGCACGCTCGAAGCACTCTACGCCGCGCCTCTAGAATAGCATTCACCAATTTCCTTGCGCAGAACATCCCATAATCGTTTTTTCAATCTCTCCACACGCAAGACTATCGTCTTTCGACGACATTTGCAAATTAACATGAAGATACGGGCCAATTTCCTTCCCCCCTTAATTATGCTTGGAGTTTCTACTTTTCTTTTTTACTTTAAAATGCTTCGTCATTTCTTAGCTCCGAGGTTTTCTCTCCGAGCAACAATTTACTCAACCGTAAACCTGCATCACAGGTGGCGGTGCCTTTGGGCAGGGCCCTTGTCTCGGTGTAGCACGTGAGGTAGGCGGTAGCGACGACGATTCATTTTTTCCTGGAACTCGGTGCAGGGAACGGCCCCAGTAAGTCCATGCCAATTTGCTGGAACGGCTTGCGAGGTGGCTCGATGAGCTGTAGAAGCCCTGCTGGCATAGTCGACGGTGTCTTTCATCGTTGGCAATCGCGGCTTGTCTTCACATAACGCGTGGCTTCGGTGGAGTGGCGTGGTCAGTAGTACTTCTTCCGTATTTTTGCAAGCGTACGGGAAATACCGAGGGGTCCAGCCATCGGGTCGTCGTGTAGAGCATCCAAAACTTCGGGACGTAGCGCTGATGGTGCAACGACGAGGTAGTCAGCCTAAAGTGGCGAAAAGTTTTTTTTTTCAGAAAAACGCCATTCCGCAGAAAAGAATGACTCAATTCCTCGTTTAAATACTTTTGGAGTAACGACGGCCTTGACCTCGAGGTATTCTACAAGGCTCTCGAGTTTCGCGTCAGCTTGTAGTCGCTCGGCGAAGTCATTGGCACTTAGTGCTCCTAAGAAGCTATCATCATCTCCTTTGTCCTTCGGTGGTGCTTCGATGGGGGCACGAGACAGGCAGTCGGCGTCGGAGTGCTTTCTTGCGGACTTGCAAACAAAAGAAATGTCAAATTCTTGCAGTCTCAGGCTCAACCTTGCGAGACGACCTGACGGGTCTTTCAGGTTTGCAAACCAACACAAGGCAAGGTGGGAACTTACAATTTTAAAAGGCGTGTTGTAAATGTAGAGACGAAACTTTGATGTAGCCCAGATGACTGCAAGGCACTCCTTTTCTGTTGTAGAATAGTTGGCCTCTGCCTTCGATAGCGACCTGCTAGAATAACTGATGACCCTTTCCTGTCCATCAGTCCTCCGCACAAGAACGGCGCCGAGTCCTACACGGCTTGTGTTTTTATGTATTTCTGTTTCACAAATTCGCCGAAATGTGTAAGTAACGGAGGCGTCTGCAGGCGTCGTTTTAGTTCTTGAAATGCTTCCTCCTGGGGCTTTTCCCACTAGAGGTTACGTCGGATCTGGTAAGGTTAGTGAGTGGCTCGGTGATCTGGGCGAAGTTTTGGACGAACAACTTATGATAGGCGCATAGGCCCAGAAATCGGCGGATGGCCCTCTTGTCGCCACTTAAAGCCGGCCAGTCTGCCACTTAAAGCCGGCCAGTACAGAATCCATAACTTGTTTTAAAGTCGCGGGAGCTGAGCGAAGACCAAAATGTATCACCTTGGACTCGAAGGGACCGTCTAGTGCTATAAGGGCGGTCTTCTCTCGGTCCCTCTCATCAACTTCAATTTGCCAATAGCCGGTCTTGAGGTCCATTGTCGAAAAATACCTCGCGTTGTGGAGTCGGTCGAAAGTGTCGTTTATCCGTGGGAGAGGTTACACATCCTTCTTCGTGATTTTGTCCAGGTGACATTATTCGACGCAAAAAGGTAACTGAATGCAAAAAGGTAGGGTGCCGTCCTTCTTTTTCACCAACACCACAGGTGATACCCACGGACTCTTGGAAGGTTGGATGACGGCACGTAGCATTTCGTTGACTTGGTTCCTTATTGCCTCCCGCTCTCGCGTCGAAACTCTGTATGGGCTCTGACGGAGTGGTTTGGTATTGTCCTCTGTGATGATGCGATGTGTTGCTACTGGTGTCTGCCGAATGTTCGACGACGATGAAAAACATCCCTCGTATTGCCGGAGCAGGCTTCTCAGCCGTTCTTGCTTATGCTTCTGGAGTATCGGATTAACGTCGAAATTATCCTAAAGACTTCAATTCGTCGAAACAGGTTCAGTAGACTCGGCGAGAGTGATAGCGTCGCTGGCTTCCCCAATTTCTTTGAAATACACAACTATCGTCCCTTTGCTCACGTGCTTGTATTCATTGCTGAAGAAGATTGTGAGCATTACTGTTGCTTTTCCTCATCTCAGCTCGGCTACTCCTCTTGCGACGCAAATCTTGTGGTTCCTGAAAAGATGCTGGCCCAGTGGCGTACCAACTCTTTCGCGAGTGGGAGGGGGGGCTAACAACGTACACCACTCGTCTAGTACGATATATATATATATATATATATATATATATATATATATATGACATTCATGACATAAATGTCATGATTTTCGTGTTACGACTAGTCAAATATATTTTTCATATAGTCATCTTATGCCATACCAAGTTTGGTATTGATACCATTATCTAAACTGCCAGGGGAGCTAAATGTCGTAAGCGGCAAATATATATATATATATATATATATATATATATATATATATATATATATATATATATATATTTATATATATATATATATATATATGACGCTATGATGAATGGGAGACGTGGCCTGGCTCATGCGCCATGTTTATTCCATTCTGACTTCTTCCTTCTCTACTTCTAACTCCTAACCATCACTACCTTCTTACGTTACAGGATTCCCCCTACACCGACAGAATGCGCGCGTTGCATATTACAAATAATGATGAAGAAGTAGTCTTCGAACACACAAAAATGTCCATATAGGCTGTAGTTCCACATCAGATTGAAGTTCCGTAAAGTCACACAAAGATTTCACAGGAGAGGGCAGCAGTCTGGGAGTTAGCGCAGCTCTGGTGGGCGAGGCTGACTGTTGCGTTCTGAAAAACACAAGTACGCCTTGAGCGGGGAAACTGATGATGGCACTGCTTGTATTCTTGCGAGGAATGAACGTGGTGTGAATGCCCTGAAGCACCAGCAGCATAACTTGCGTGGGCGTCGTGCTTTTTGTCTTGCTTGGTACACGTGTGGCGCCAGCCACTTTTGTATTTGTTGACCATGGTTGTTGCGGTGATTTCCGCGTCCTTCCGGAATACAGGGTGTGGTTTCGCGCCTTCTTTGTCGTTTTGTGTCGTCTTGTTCCAACAGCTTTGATTGTAGACTGAGTCTTGATCTCTTCGGGAGAAAACTTGTGCGATGTTCTTTTTGAGAAAATGTCTTGAATTAGAAGACCTGTTTGTCTTAAGCGAGACATGTTGAATGTGTTGTCGCTTCACTTGAACCGCTTGTTGAACCCTTTGCTTAATCCTCGAGTGTTCTTCCTGAAATGTTTCTGTTCGTCGTCATACTTCTTGGTGTAGCCCTTGAAAACTCTGTTGTTTCTGGACTTGCTTTTGCTGACATTGATGACGTTGCTGTAGAAGAAGCTGAGGTAGCAGCTGTTTTTGACCATGGAAATGATTTTCTGGGCAACTTGATGTGGTGTTCAGTAGGCTGATTGGATTATGTGGACTGTTATGTTGCATTTCGGGTAATGAGGGTTCTGCGCTATAATAAACTGGAGGATCTTCGGAGGCCCTTGGGACGCATATTTTAATGGATGCTTTTGGCTCTCGGCAACGTGTGCGATTTGATGCTCCTGAGAATGTTGTGCTGTTAAGACTCTCAGATGTCCGTGCACTTGATTGTGACACCACAGCAGGCATGGTTTAGTCATATTTCAGTCGGAAATTTTTGTCTTTCTGTCTAAATAACGAGTTAAGCTGTTCTGGCGCATGCATCTGCACCAAAGGGCCAGAGCCTGGCTGAGTATCTTTCGAGTTCTTCACCTCTCTATCAACCGTAGTGAACCTGTTAAATGCGAGGTGAGCGTTGTCAGCAACTGAAGGGCCGAGCGATGGAAATGCAGGAGAGTGGTCGAAGTGCGTGAGGTGGAGAGTACAATGCACAGGGTGGCTCTCTAACGTGAGTGCTACGGTGCAGTGAGGACGTAAAAGTTGGTTTTTGATCAGGCAGTTACAAAACGCAGTGCGGTAGAAGGTGAACTATTCCTGCAAACAGATCTGGCTGCCTTTTAGTGAGAGGGTGCTTTAACAGGTGTTGTTTCAAAAGCGATTCGTTCTTGATGTCCCCATGCGTGAGCAGTGCTTTTGACAGTGCCGACCGAGTGCGATTATTTTCAGATGGTTGGCAATAAGAAAGTCTTCATCATGGTCTCGAAAACGGGCGATCAACTCTTCTTTGATCTTTTGCCATGATTCGTCGTTTTCGAATATGTGTGTCAAGCAAAACTTGAAAGCCTCACCGGAGATTTAGTCAGGGAAGTTGGTGATCATCTCCTGTTCCGACCATGATGCAGCAGTAGCGTTAAGTTCGAATAGGGGGAACTAGTCCTGCACGGGTTCATCGTCCGCTTCTCCGGTGTACTTGGGGATGTGAAGGTCATCTTATGGTGCTGTCATGATGCTGGTCTTGGTATAGAAATGGGATGTACTTGCGTGGTTCACGTTCCGTCACTGCGTCTTGCTGAGAAGTTCAATCATGATGACCGGTTGATGAAGTGGCCGCCAGGTCTTTATCCCATCGACTCGTGTGACGCTATGATGAGCGGCAGTCGTACGCCATGTTTATTTTATTCTGACTTCTTCCTTGTAAACTTCCAACTCCTAACATATATATATATATATATATATATATATATATATATATATATATATATATATATATATATATATATATATATATATATATATATATATATATATATATGTTGAAGCTTTTCTATGGCCGCATTTTCGATGGAGGTGAAAATTCTGTCGGCTCGTGTGCTCAAATTTTGGTGCACTATAAAATAAAGAACCCCAGGTGGTCAAAATTTTCGGAGCCTCCCACTACGGCGTCTCTCATACCCATATGGTGGTTTTGGGACGTTAAACCCCACATACAAATCAATCAGCTCACGATCATTCAGTCAGCTTGCCCGAACACTAGCAACTACACCACTCCACATTGCAGAACCGTCTGAGATGAAACAGGCTTGTGTAGGCAGCGATGAGTTGTTTGCACACGGTGCGATAATTCCTGCAGTTACCCCAAAGAATGGGTGCTTTACTTCATAACGAGGAAAGTACCCCTCTTTGTGGTGCTGTGTGCAATATTTTGCGCAAATTTCATCTTTTGGAGTAGCAAATAGCTCTTTTCGTGACAACTGCGCAGTTACTCCGGAAAACGTTTCAGTGTATGTGCGCGTGTAAACCTCTGTGAGCGAATCCTTGCTGAGAAAGGGAGAAATAAGCAGCTCTGAGCGTGTACTTTTTTTCTGTCAGAGTTGTATTTTGAGCTGCAAAAGACAGTTGAAGTTGAATGAAAACTAACTAGCCCAACTTCTAATTAGGCCTTCATCGTGCAAAAAACCACGATCTCTCTTCACCTTCTCCTTGACCCGGTGGGTCAAGCTGTGGGCGCTTTAGTTGTTGATTCCGCCATCGTACAGCTGATAGTGAGAACTATCAAAAGGGGGGGGGGGGCTCAGCCCCCCAAACTTTTCTCAGTGGAGGGGGGCTCACGCCCCCTTGCCCCCCCTCGGTTGGTACGCCTATGGGCTGGTCACTTTCAACGACGCCTTGAAGGTATGTTGATATCTGAGAACCGACAGAGATGTTGATGCTGGAGCGAGAGGGATCGGTGATTTGATCTTCCGGTGCATTCAAGGCCTGCTTTCCAGGTGGCGTGTGCAGCGGTAGGGCTTGTTCTTTTGATAGCATTGTTGACTCGGATCCGAGATCGATGACTGCCCTATGAACGCGTAGGAAGTCCACACCAAGGATCACATCTCTCCAGCACCGCTCTAGTACAACAAAGCTTGCGGGGTAAATGGAGTTGTTACTAGACTCTCGCTGTACAGATTCCCTCCGGCGTTACTTGGTGGCCTCTAGCTGTCCGTGTTTCAGGGCTTTCACAGGCGTGTTTGACTTTCTTCAACTTCGTGGCGAACGCTCCACTGATGGCAGAAAAGTCGCCTCTGATGTGGGCGAGAGCTGTCACACTGTGTCCGTAGATAAGGATTTAGAGGTCGCTAGTTCGTACCCTCGCGTCGCAGTTAGGTCGTGGCGTAGGGTCACGGCTGCGTAGGCTTGTTCTGCTGCTTCCATGTTGCATCATTAAGCCATCTTTGGTCTGTGAGCCTCCGTCGTGAGGGCTGTGCCCGGCTCGTTTCGTGTTCGGAAAGTTCCCAAGTCATTGTCGTCGGAGGAGGATCTTCGGTAATTCGTCGCACAGCATCAGCACCTCCGTCGGTTGCTTCTGTTAGTTTTCCGGATAGGGGCTAGGAAACTGGCCCCGGGTTGGAGGAGCGTAACTTATCACTTGCAGCTGTGGCTATGGAGCCTCGAAAAACCCAAGCGATTGCCGAACTTCTTCGCGGACATTGTCGGCAATCCAATCCATTTGGGCAATTCAATCCACTTGGTCGTCCCACATGATCTGCCGGATTATCCCGCGCAGGTCGTCCGTGCTGAAAGCATGGGCTTCGGCATAGTTGGCTGTTGAAGAGCGACGGTCATACTGCATCGTGCACACTTCAAGAGCCTTCTAGATTGTCGCGACCTCTGTCAGGAATTCGTTAAGAGTCTTGGGCGGGTTGCGAACAAGTCCCGCAAACAACTTGTGCCTCACACCCCGCATGAAGATGCTATCTATCTATCTATCTATCTATCTATCTATCTATCTATCTATCTATCTATCTATCTATCTATCTATCTATCTATCTATCTATCTATCTATCTATCTATCTATCTATCTATCTATCTATCTATCTATCTATCTATCTATCTATCTATCTATCTATCTATCTATCTATCTATCTATCTATCTATCTATCTATCTATCTATCTATCTATCTGACCGCCTACGACTTTTTGCTCTCCTGGCCATTTAGATAATGGTATAGATACCAAATATGGTATGGCATAACATGACTGTATGAAGAACATATTTGACTATTCATGACATATAAATCATGACATGTATGTCATGAATGCTATGTCATGTATGTTATGAATGTCATAATTTACATTTCATGGTACTGCAGCTCTTGCGGTGGTTTTGTTCACATGGCACGTTGGAAAACTGGTATGGTATGACATGATTGCATGGCGAACACGAGCGACAGACCCTAACATAAATATCATGACATGCGTGTCATGTAACAACATGACTACATGCCACGCTCATGATTCGCTCGCTGCCACTTCGTTAGCGTCTTATATACCAAATTTGGTATTACGGTACGAGATCGGATGATGAAGGTTTGCGAATGATGCAAACATGATAATCATTAAATGCACGTCATGTAACAACATGAATACATGCCACGCTCATGATGCCAGCTTCACATATAGCAAGTTTGGTATTACGGGACACGAATGGATGACTAAGGTTTGATACTGGTCCAAGCATGATAAACATGAGATGCGTGTCATGTAAAAAATGACTACATGCTACGGTCATGATGCGCTCGCGGCAATATCGCTAGCTTCCCACGTACAAAATCGGTATTACGCAACCCACATGGACAGCATAGGTAAATGACACATCGAAAATCGATAATCGCGACACGTGTTTCATGTAACGACGTGACAACATGCCACACTCAAGGTGTGCTCGCGGCCGTTTCGCTAGCTTACATATGCCAAGTCTGGTATTACGTGACGTCAATGGATGACGAAGGCATGTGACTGGTGCACATGCCTTCGTGACTGCCTGTGACATGCCTTCGTGACATGGCTGTGACTGGTGCACATATTCTTGAGATTGGTGTCACGTGAGAACTTGACTACATGCCACGGTCAAGGCGCCAATACATTTAGACGTGACGCGTTGCGCGTGCTCGTCGGCGTTCATTTCGTCGCGTCACGCCATCGTTGTGATGCCAGGCGCCGGTTCTGCCTTATACTCTCAGGCGTGCGCCGCGCTGCTTTGCTTTGACGCATGCGCGTTTCAGCACGTCCAGCATCCCTTCATCACGAAAAGTGAAAGACGCAGTGTTGTCTGGGTAACGCATCAGCGCGAATTTAGCTCCGGTCGCCGTCGGGCCGAGCCGACGGACGCTGGTTGCGCCGGTCGCACCTGGCGTGAGACTATAGAGGGTCACGTTTTGCTAACGCAGCGTCACTGTGCCCAGCGCGCGCACGCGTCAGCGCTACATTGGAGTATATTGGGCACTTCGTGATGCGCTCAAGGCCATTTTGATAGCTCCACATACACCAAATTTGATGTTACGTGACGTCAATGGAGGACGAATCGTATGACTGGTGCAAATGTGATAATCTTGAGAAGCGTGTCACGTAAGAACATGACAACATACCTCGCTGCTAGTGTGATCGCGGCCGTTTTGCCACCTCCACTTATACTAAGTTTGGTATCAGGTGACGTGAAAAGATGACGAAGGTAACCGGCACATCCAAACATGACAATGGCACGAAAATTGTGTATGGCATGATTTACCTCCACCTCTTAACGTTGTGCTGATTTTTGAAATAACATATTGACCTTGAGAGATGATTTAGACTCCAACCGAAAGTTTTGAAGAAACCCGACGTTTTGGAACCGACTTGGTTCCTTACAAGGGTGACTGCGGAGGCTACGTGGCAGCGCCGTTTTCAATGCACTCACCGGGTGGCTAATGAATCGCCCCTCTCTCTCATTTTACCATGGAGCGAAGTCCGTGTGAATACACTAGAGGAAGGGTTCCGAGAGTGCGGTAGATATTATGGGCTGTCCTCTATATGTGCCATGACTTGAGTAACAACCTTCTCCTCCAGTTGGGCTCGCTTTCAAGGATGGCCGTCGCTTCGAAATTTATTTTGTGATTGAACGGCTCAGCATGTTCGGCGACTGTGCTGCGCTGGCTATGAGCCCGTGATGAGCCCGAGGCCGACAAGGGCAGTGACGGCGTATCGCTTGACGGAAGGTTACAGGTACAAAGGTGACTGAAATTTGCGAGCTTGTTGAAGGCTATAGTGGCACGAATGCCGAAACAAGAGGCACTTGCGCCAATGTGGTTCGATGATGTTGAGGCAAAACTAGAGTCGCATGAAGTTCCGAGCGAATTGTGGGCCCGGATTGTTTTACTACAGTTGAGCGAAAAGGCACGTGGGATGCTGTGCAGGATGACTGCACACGAGCGAAAAGCTTACGTTAAGCTTAAGTGAAGCATTTTGGAGGGTCTCACGCTTTCGGCGGCGGAGTACAATAGGCAATTTGTAGGATCGAAAAAGGAAGAAAAGGAGTCTTGGGATTAGTTTGGCGTGCGCCTTGGGAATTTTTTCGACTATTATGTCCATAGTTCAAAGGTAGGCGTGTTCGAGGAACTCAAGCAGCAAGTTGTCGCGGATTGCTTGAAAAAATAGCTGAGCCCGGAAGCGAGAGCGCATGTTGTTTGTAGTCAACAGGAGACCTTTTTCTACCTAATGGGGTGGCTAGGCTCACGGAGAGCTTCGAGGAGAATGAAATGTGTAAGGCAGCACAAAAGAAAGGGAATGCCAAGGAGTGGAACAAGAAAACTAAAGCACCCGTAGAAATCCCCGTGGACAGAAAATGAAAAAAAGCTAGGTTTGCAGTGCAAGGCAACTCACCACATTGCCAAGAATTGCTCAATAAGGGCTTAGAAGGAGGAAGGCAAGGCACTGGGCCAACAGTACGACAACGAAACGGCCCAGTGGTCACTAGAGTGATATCTTCTGCATTCAAATCAGGAATAGCAACAACAGACAGGTTGTGGCAGTTCAAAGAGCAGAAACAACCCGCACTGGAAACGGCAACACTGAAGCGCTCCGGTCAGTCATTAAACGCTGTTGTAGACTCAGAAGCAGAACTTAGCGTGATTAGAAAGGCTGTAATACCTCAGTACAATGGTGCAGGGTCACAGATGAAGTTGCCAGGAGCATTCGGACAATAAGTAATCTTAGAATTGGCTTACGTTCTACTCCCCGCTACATAAGAAAGTCCTTACGCGATGTCGGAGGCGGTACAGTCGGCCATGCTTTGTGCAAACACAGGCAAGCTGCTGGACGGCACAGACCCACTGATCACGCATAAAAATTACGCACAGCTTCTGGAGGAAAGGGTTAAATGGGTTATAGTGTCAAAGGAGTGTTCAGCAGTCGAGGAGACCGAAGCCATGGTAGAGTTGTCTTAGGCATGCGAAGAGCGACAGGTGATTGCAAGCATCATAGCCGCGGAGAGCAACAGTGAAGGTTCTGAGCCAGTCAAAAGCAAACGAAAGGAATTTCGTGAGGCTCAGGAAGAAGACCCAGCCTTGCGAAATGCCTGGGTGAAGGCAAAAGCCAGAACTGATAATATACTCATTCAAGACGAACTATTATACCATCAGGAGCACCTCGCGGGTCGCACCTTCAGGAAGCTAGTGCTACCATCGCACAAGCACAGATAAGTGCTGAAAATGGCTCACGATTCACTATGGGCATGTCATTTAGGAGAGCGTACACTACTACAATGGGTGAAAATATCATTTTACTGGCCGCAGATGACACGAGACGTAAAGAAGGACTGTGGATTGTGCCATGAATTCCAGGTGAAATTCCCGACGAGGCAGATAGATAGGGTTCCGATAACGCCCCTTGTCAGGCCCAGCGCACCATTTCAGATAACAAACATGGACTGCATTGGTTTTATGGTACCCCCTACGGCTAGAGGTCACCGCTTCGCTCTTTGTGTCGCTGACTTACACACCAGATGGCCAGAAGTAGTATGCCTCCGTTCACTAATGGCTGAGGCTGCATGTGACACGCTACTACATATATTTTCTCAACATGGGGTGCCAGAGACGATTTGCTAAGATCAGGACACCAACTTTATGTTTAAATTGACACAGGAGACGTTGCGAAAATTGGGGGCAACACAGAGGTTTTTCACACCTTATCAACCGCAAAGCAACGGCTTAGTGGAGTGCTGGATTGGCGAGTTTAAAAGAATGCTTTCTCACATAGTCAGCGAACATGGACGCAAGTGGGATAGAATGATTACGTTTTTGCTATGGGCGCATCGTGAGGTTCCACACGCGACTACAGGGCAGTCACCGTTCGAGCTCATGTACGGGTGGGTGCCAATCAGGCCCCTAGCCATTCTCAAAAATACTTGGTCAGGGGACTGAGAGTTCCAGAATAACTGGGTATACCAGCAGCCGAATATCTTGCGAAGCTCCAAAGTAGTTTGCAAGAAGCTCATAAAGGAGCCGCCCGACAGAGTGAAGTCAGTCAGAAGGAGCATGTATTACGCTATAATTTGAGGGCTAAGGACGAACAGTTCATCGCAGGGGACCAAGTACTATGGCTAGAGAAGGAAAGAGAGAGGAAGCTAGTGGCGAATTGAAAGAGGCCAATAAATGTGGCTGAAAAGCTGCGACGGTACAGTTATCTAGTTGAACTTGATGACGGTTCACGCAGAACCATTTACGCTAACAAGGTTCGACAGTATCACATGCTAGTAAGCGCAGTAGGAGTGATATTCGAAGGTGATCAGGAATTCGGAGGCGTTCTAGTTCCACCATGCGGGCCAGCGGCGCAGGCGGTGCAGCACCTCGTTGATGTAGCACATCTGGAGCCCACACGGAGAAAACAAAGGCGAGACCTGATCGCGATGCATTCGAGGGTATTCGTAAACAAACCCGGCACCTGCAAAGTGGCAATGCACAAAACTAAAATCAAAGAAGGAGAGCAACCAACGCGTGCATACCCCTACGGGATGCCAGTGGCACTGGTGCGCGAAGTAAGAGTCAGATAAATGAGTTAAAGCAGCAGAAATTGTTATACACAATTGAAAGTCCACACGCATATTCACTGTTGTGCATATCAAATAAAGATGGCGGCATCCACAGCTGTTGCGATTACATGCGACTGAATGAAATAAAAGAGACAGACGCATTTCCCCTGAGCGTGGCGACTGATCTGTTATACCAGGTAGTGAAGGCCAAATATATAACTCTGATTGACATGTTCAGGGGTTACTGGCAAATACCTCTCGACGAGGACGCACATGTTTGCATGCCAGTACGCACAAAAAGTGATGCCCTTTGGATTAAAGAATTATGCCAGAACTTATCAGAGGGTGATCAGTGTTGTACTGGCTCCGCATTGATATTACGCATACGCTTACATTGACGATGTCGCGATACACACTGAGAGCTGGAACGAGCACATGGAAGATTTGGACAAGGTGCTTGCGTCACTGTCGAAGACAGGGTTTACGTTCAACGTAAGCAAGTGTCGTTTTCCACAACAAGAAGCCAAATTCTTCAGGCATATTGTAGGATCAGGCAGGCACGGGGCTGACCCAGAGAAAATCCAGGCGATAAAGAAGATTCCGGCTCCCGAAACAAAAATACAATTTGGCAGTTTTCTAGGGCTAGCTAACTATTATAGAGACTACATGCTCGAGCACTTCAACATCGTTATGCTTCTGACCAACCTAACTGGCCGACATATTCTGCAGAAATTAGCATAAAATACAGAGGCGCAAGAAGTTTTTGACCAAGTGAAAAACTGTCTAGTGCAGGCGTCGGAATTGCAGGCGCCATATCCGAGGAAGGAATTTGTCGGCGCCAAAGATGCATCTGATTACGCCGTTGGTGTGCGTCCGGCACAACAGGACCTGCAGGCGCAGGAGCACCCTATGACTTTTCTGAGCAGGAAGCTTGGCCCAGCTCAGACCCGATCGGCCACAACAGAAAAGGAAGCTTATGCAATGATTCGGGCACTAGGTAAGTTGGACGTTCGGCTGCTTGGCGCTAAATTCAAGGTGATTACTGATCACAAACCGCTCAAATTTCTGACTGTAACCACTCCACAGAGGGCGAGGCTGACACGCTGGGTCTATAGCACTGCAGGAGTATAACCTGGAAATTGAACACAACAAGGGGTCTCTCAACGCTAATGGAGACGCAATGTCATGGTTGGTGACTTCGAACGATGGCGCATAAAAGGGACATAGAGGTAAGGGGGGTGTATGCTTGGTCAGTGCAGGCGCGCGACATAGTCAAGGGCGTACGAGTGATGATTGGTGCCTCACGCATCGAGACAGTGAGCCTGTGTAAATGTGTGGTCGCGTTTTCGTTGCATGTTATTGATGAAGTGCAACGCATTTAGACGGGAGGTGTTGGGTTCGAACTGGGTGCGTTTGCCGAATACTTTCATATTGTTACTAACCTCAATGACGGTAAGCCCACGCTATGAAGGAAGTGGTACCACTGAATTGGCAGAACGACGGCTGTCTGTCGGGCATACAGGATGTGAAGACTCAGGTCTTCCAAGGGGCTTAGTAGTGGCGCCTTACTGGAGACAAGAGCCGAGTCCGGCTGAAAGGGTGGAAGGTGCACTTGCGCTCCGCTGTAGCAACCAAAACCAGCGGAAGCGGCTGCATTGATACACGGGCCAATCATACTGATGAACTGTCAGCCCAGCGTCAGGCATGTACCCGGGAGGTGTGTTCCCATGGCCCGTCGACGCAGGACACCGAGTCTTCCGGGAACTGGAGTGAATAAATTTGATCGGTGGGGAGAGGCGGTGGTTCTCCGAAGAAGATTCGAGGAGGAAGGACTCCGTGCCTGGCACTTTCAATGGCTGCGAACCGGGGGCCGAAGAGAGAGTCATTCCTGTGTTCCGATTGGATCGTAAGAGTGTTCAAATGGAGATTTAGGGGATAAAACAAGGGGTGCAGGGACAGGAGGGGGAAGAGAAACGAATAAACGTCTCTATCGAAATGACGTCCGAGTGGTCTTTTCCTGAAGGTGCCAGCAGATAAAAAATCTTGTATTCGGCTTCCTTGGTGGCAGCAACAAATGTCGCGCAACCAGCGAGGCGAGTAGAAAACCAAAAACGGAACGTAACTGGAGGTGAAGATAGAAGGAAGTATTTAAAATAAGTGATACACATTCAGGGTATTTCCAAAAAAGTATGTCAGGTAAAATATTCGTTGAGCTGGAGTCGTTGCAACTATGCGGAAGCAACATTACAACGCAAGAACGTTGGCTGGTATAAAAAAGCTATATATAATTACTGTTAGTACAAATATTAAACAGCAGAACCATGAGTAATCTGAGAACCATGATTAAACAGCAGAACCATGAGTATACAAAGTTTGGTCGGTGGGAGTTCTAAAACAGTTGGTTCAAATATAAAATTGTGGCCAGTACAAACCAAGAGCAAATAAAACACAATAAACAGAGAACAGTGACGAACGTACATGCAAAAAAGAGTGGGACAACAAACTATGAAGCCTGTCAAAAGCTCCAACACATAAAAATTCCATAGCTTATCAGCCCCTTTCTTGCTATGATAAATGACAAACAGCCACACAAAAAAGGGAGGTTGTTCAGTTTTTCGATGACGAAAGTCAAGTTGCCGACACGTCATAGGCATCAGCTGAGCTTCTTTATAAACAGGTGAAGCTGGGCGCTGTAGGACGCAGTAGGACGCAGATATTCGGGCTTTCAAAGCAGGTAATGACAATGAGGAACTTTGCTGCTGCAGCCATGGTGATGATGTTATATATCGTGGCTGCGAGAGCTGAAGAAAATGAAGAGGTATCCACTGTAAAGGGAGTGGAGAAAAAGAGCGAAGACGAGCAAAAATAAGGAATGGACATTAAAACGGTGAGTAATGTAACAATAGTATTTGTGGTATTAGGCGCAAAAATGCCGATATGGCTATTAGTATTAGGCGCGCCATAATAGGCGACTATAGATATTTATATGATTACTGGTACTCCTTAATCTGTAATAACTCGCGTTGCACACTAACTTTTACTTATCACTTGAACTGAAAGGTGAACGCCAGGGCCAGAATTGAATCTGTATGACGTAAAAAGCGTTAGGTGGTATAAAAGGGCGATACATATTTACTGCTAGTACAACTATTAGACATGCGGATAACGAGTATCGATTAGAGATAAAAGGTTAGATTGGTGGAAGTATTAAATTAATGCGTTTGAATTCGAAATTGTGGCTAGTACAAATCAAGAACAACAAACGCAAGAGGGAGACAGCATTGTGACGAACGTACATGTAAAATCGGGTGGAACGTCAAACTTTAAAATCTGAGAAGTGAGCTTCTGTAGGCCTTGTGCAGAGTGAACAGTGCACTGCTGCCCTTTTTACTCCTTTTGGCATAGCCTGGCAGCGAGAAAGGTTGACACTCAGGAGTTTATTTGCACCTAATAATTATTGTTTATATTGACACGAGCATGTAGTGGGTTTCTGGGTGTAGCGTGGCTAGTTTGATCATTACTTGTGCGTGCCGAAGGATTTGGGCTGAAAAAAGACGACCACAAACTCGCGATGCTCGATTGAAGCTGTTCTGCTGTTTGCTTCAGTGTTACTTGCACTGATTTTAATACCATGACAAACTGGTGGAGGTGCTGGGTATTCATGACTGAAATTTGTAAGCAGAACTTTTGCAGGCTCTTGTGTGAGTTCTAGGAGGCCAAGAGCGATGCATGCTTGACGAGACAAGAGCACGGACACTTTGCCTTCCACAACTCTCAGAGCCGTTCGTTTGATGTCACTCAGCACGTTAACCAGAACACTGTAATGGTGCGCCTCTGTCACTGAATCGTCGGATACATGCAACGCCATCATAAGCGATTCGCAACCCTGAGAATGTGCGTGACGGGAAAACATCACCAGCCATCCTCGGAGATATATAATAGCCCGATATACTCGAAGAAGTCTAATCACAAGATTACCTGCCTGGAGCATTCCTGCAGTACGACGAAAACCCCGATGAAGGTCGAAGTGCCAATATGTACTCGGGCAGTGCACCTCCCAATCGGTGTCACTAGAAGACTACCCGCGGTACGGAGCTGCGGACCGTCCCATGGCGTCACCACTTTTCGGAGAGTAGCTGCGAAGTCACCACTCATAACGGTGTAATCGGCGCCAGTATCCACGAGTGCGGTGGCCGAGTGATGGTCGATGGTTATTGAAATGCTGGCGGAAATTTTTGTCTCCCGTGCAGAAAATTTCGTTACAGGGAAATCGGCGTTGTCAACGTGACGTGGCGGAGGAAGTTTGTCAGTTCGGTCAAAGCGGCCCCACCCCCGAAGGCCGCTGGCCTCAGTTTGCCTTGCGTGGACCAGGACTTAGGGCCCTGTTTTGTATGCCAGAGAACGAGGTGTGACGTCTAGGCTAGGTGAGGCACCGAGGAGAAGCTGAGCGTGGCCAATGGTTTTGTGCAGGAGGAAATGGCTGCTGTGCCGCTAGGTATTGCTGAATCTCGCGAGGACGTTCCCCGTTGCTGGGTCGACGTGCGTTAGGGTGAAACTCCTGAAGGTCCATCCCGCGATACGCACACTGGTGGCACAGGTGGCCCACTTCTCCGCAGTGGCAGCAAAGGGGTCGGCTGTCAGAGGTGCGCCATACTTCATACCTATGGGTGACTTCGCGCGGAACGTCATACTGGAAAGTGCTCTTGTACCTATTTGCAGGTGCGAATAGACGGGGCGGTGGTGAAAATGCAGAGGGTGGCTGGCGTCCGGTGGAAGGTTGAGGACTCCTCCATGCTTCGGCGTAGGACAGCGCTGGAGCTTCAGCGCGCATTGGGAGCAATGGTTAGGTCAGTTTTGTGAGTTCATTGCGAATACAGTCACCGAGAATCGTCAGACTTGGGTGAGTAGAAATGGGACGAACTTTTTTGAGCTGCTCGTGAACCACGCTCTGCACAAGCTGGCGGAGGGCTGATAAGTACTGTCCACAGGTGACAGAAGCTTGGCGCTCGTACTGCAGAGAGTGTTGCTGAAGTGTCGATCCATGGTAGTAGCTTCAGCGATAAACTCATCGATAGTGGTTGGGGGCTTGCGTATGAGTCCAGCAAAAAGGTGCTCCTTGACACCCCGCAGGAGGAGTCGAACTTTTTTTTGTCTCATCCATCTCTGGGTCAGCGTGCTTAAACAAGCGTGCCATGTCTTCGACAAACATAGCCACGTTTTCATTTGGCTTCTGAAACCGGCTCTGATGAGCCTGCTCGGCTTTTTCTTTTTTTTTCGGGATTTCTGAATGCCTGCATAAATGTCGCTGAAATTTTTGCCAGTTGGTGATAGACGGCTCATGATTTTTCTACCCAATGCGAGCATACCCTTCAAGTACGAAATACACTAGGCAAATCATCTTGGTTTCATTCCGCTTGTTGGTGACTGCGACTCGATCAAAGTGGTCTAGTCAGTCATCTACGTCCTCGAACACATCGCCATGAAACGGTTTCGGGGTGCGTGCTGTGTAGACGACGCTTGGGGTGAATGTGAGTCGGTCTATGTTGCTCTCTTGCGTCTGGCTTGCCGTTGTGGTGGTCATTCTTGCCGAGCTCAAGGGACCAAATTCAGGAGGTAGTTTTAGCGAGCGGCGGCTGAGGCGAAGTTCCTGGTTTTCCTCCGGTATTGTTGAAATTGTGGCAGAAGCTTGAAGCGGCATGAGCTCAAACTAGCGAATTGGGATTCTACCCAGCAGCTCCACCAGTTTGTCACAAGAACTGCTTTGTTAAAGTATGAAGAGATGTTTGTTTCAATATTTAATTCAGTTGTTTTTGCCATGAAACTTTTGTGTGAACGCACGCTCACTAACAGAAGTGACAGAACGACTCTAGCTGACGTGGCAAAGTTATACGCTTTGGGCCACGTTATTCATGCTATGCAGTGAAACTTTCGAAATCCTATGTTTGTTCTAAATAAATGACAAATTATTCTCACAAATACTTTCAAGGCAACAGCTACAGCTATAAGCGATACGTACTGTGGTTCTGTTACCAATTTTATTTAAAATAATTGTCTTTTTTCCCCCGGCATTGTTTTTTTATTTCAAAAAGAGACGAAAATGCCTACACACTACAATGTAAGTGTGACCAATTGTGCTGTAAGAGGTACAGATGCATGTGAAACATATATTCTTATACTGATAACTGTTGTAGCACAAACTTGTAAAAGTTATTCACAGGTGAGCAATTATCCACCACGCTGGAGATCACGTTGTTCCACTTATTATACACTGGTCAGCGGGAAAATCATCTGGTTGTTTGTGACAATATTTGCGTGGTGTATGGTTCATTTATTCTTAAAATATCTACAGCATGTGCTGCGCTAATATGTCATACTTTTTGCTTTTCTAGTTCTATGCGGCAAATGAGACTATAATGATAATTGGTGCTGCGGGATCAGAATACCCCTGCATGGTGGATTTCGTTACCTACACAAATAATACGGAAACCTATTTTATGAGGTATTACAAGAAAGAAAGGTATACAATTTACGCTGTGTTAAAACTTCAAAAGTTACAATCTGGTGTTTTCTGGCGTAGCTTTGAAGACAAAGACCTTCTCGGAAGATTCACCAATGTTTTAAAGTCGCAGGGGAACCTCGACTCTATGGATGTCACTCCTGCGCGAAGAGACACATGGCGTGAGTAGTCATTTTATGTATCGCGCTAATCCTTGTATAACAAGCCAGTGTTCATTGAACAGTTGTAGTCTTCAATCGGTATGGATCGACACGCCGCGGTGGTCTAGTGGCTAAGGCACTCGGCTGCAGACCCGCAGGTCGCGGGCTAGAATTCCGGCTGCGGCGGCTGCATTTCCGATGGAGGCGGAAATGTAGACCCGTGTGCTCAGATTGGGTGCACGTTAAAGAATCCCAGGTGGTGGAAATTTCCGGAAGCCTCCACTACGGCGTCTCTCATAATCATATGGTGGCTTTGGGACGTTAAACCCCACATATCAGTCAATCAATCCGTATGAAACATCCCACCATGCTTTACAAAATGAGATCACTTGGAGAGGCCCCGCTGTACATCCTGAACGTTTTGACTGTCTTGGTTTTGCCATGAGTCAAGGCACTCTGTCATGAATTTCAGCAAAGTATAATACACAAATATTTAGGCAGTCCTACAGGGTTTCATCGCAAAAAAACCTGACGCGTTAACAACACAATAAAAAATACAACACAAATGTTGTCTTCTAACTCTATTGCGTCATTCTAAAAAATAAATTATGAATCCAACTTACATAGTTATGGTTCTCTCACTTCTGCAAAAACATGGTTACTGTAAAAGTTCATGTAAGCTGATGACGATGTCGGTAGCAGCAGAGTCCACATACCAATCGAGACGCTATCCTCTCACTAACACAAACGTGCTGTTGCTTACGCATGGAGCATTCGTATGACAGAGAGGCAAATTGAATCGTCTTCTAATTTGGGGCAAGCTTTCTCATATCCACTTCCACGTTAAAGAAAGGCAACCAATTTAGCATTATCCACTCTACTACTGGAGAGTTCACACAATGTTCTGACTCGTCCTGAGACAAGGAAAAAAATGATTAGGCGGTTTAGCATATGAAATATCAGTAGAAAAGCGAGAGATCTGAAATATTACTCGCCATGTGGTTTTTAGTACCGCATTCTAGAACTATACTTTTACGAGGTTTTTTACGAGGTTTGTTCGGTATACTAAAAAGAACTTGATATCAAACGTTATCACCCTCAAAGATGTTAGCACGTTGTTATCGATTGAGCGCGCAGACGGAAGAAACCACAAGCAAGAATGTTTAGCTTTGGCTCCACACTTTTTTTGATGCATTGCGATTCGTTCATGAAATATCTTTGCCCTCTATGTTAGCGGTCAGTGGTACAATATCTTTGAAAAGAAATACTAGGAGCCACCTGTTCTACCAAAATCTTGTAAGATAAGCCATGCAGATTTTGTTGGAGCTTTGTGATATAAATCACTGGTCGTCATTTCTCTGTGACGTCCGATTGCTAACTGATTTAATGACATAGTTGTTCCGCAAAAGGGCGAGTGCTTATTTTCCTTTTCATAACCAGTCCTCCACTGCCATGCGGGTTTCTGCAGAAACTACTGTACAGTAGGCTGATTGCATTTAGATAACCCAAATACATAATTCGTCTCGTATCCCACTGGCCAAATTTGGTCGTGGAAATCCAGAAGCCATTCATTCACGAATCGTGAAAAGCTGGGCAAGCATTGCCTGACGTGCTCCTGACTGATCTACTAGTTTTATTACTTTCGTTTTGTTCAATCGCGGCTTTAGCAAAGCAGCCGTGATCGGTGGGGGGGTGTGGTGTCAGGATCAGCCTACTACTTAGAATACGCCTAATATCTGGTTTGCCAGATGTGGCCCAATGACTTACGTTCTAGCGCCTTCACTGGAACGTGCGGCAAGAGAGCTCAGCTTTTATTAGCCCGGCACATATAAGAAGTAAACACTACTCAGACGTAAAGAAACGTAGGTGCTAAACTTCCAACTGTTCATGCCATGTCATACATACTCTTATCTTAAACTTGCGTGAAAAAATAAACACGACTCATTTTGGACGTGGCTTCATTTTATAAACTTGATTTAATTTCTCATCGAAGCAATTGATGGTAAACTCACACAAGTTTCCAATATCTGCCATAGATCGGCTTTGTTTATTTCACGTTTGAGCTTTTTCCGGGACCGGTAGATAACGACACACCTATAAAGATTCGGAGGGCACCCATAACCCTTGCAATGCGCTGCTAAGAACCCTCCCGCTAAAAGTCTATGTCTTGCGTTGTAGCTATGTTCATGTAGTATATCTTTCAGACGTCGCTTAGTTTGCCCACCTTCCAGACGATAATGACAACTTGTAGACTCCACAGCAGCCACAATCCACAAATGTTACCATATGTTTTTCATCATAGACTGAGGGAGCGACGTTATTGGGGCCGGTCAGCTTGAAAAGCTCTTCTACTTTTTGGGGGACTGAAAAAACAATGCGTGCTTGAGCCTATTTGGCCACTTTTTTCAAGTTATGAAAAATAGTGTGCATATACAGGGTCATGACTACACTGCAACCCGAAAACTCCAAAATTTCTTGCCTTTTTTTACGAAAATCTTTCAGGATGCTTTCCGCAACAGACAGCTGTAACGGAACTGAGTATCCTGCTTCGGTGAGACGTTTGTTTGAGTCTCAAAACTGGACGTCATTTTATAATAACTTGATTTGGTTATGGCATATTTAACATCCAAGTTCACAATGTTTCAATTATTGTGCTTCGAGTGCGCTTATAAAGAGAAAGAAAAGGCTTAGTTGTTCGTGGCTTATACCACCAGCACGTGTGCTTTTCGAAGAAAACAAACCAAATGAAAAAAAAGAGAAAACAAATGGAGCCCTCTTTGAGAAGTTTGCAAGTCACTTCAACAGACGCAAGACATTTCTTAACCAAGTGCAACACCTGGTCAAGCTTCCCTACTATGTCTATAGAAGCACAGTCAATTGAAAACAGGAAGTCATCAAGAAAGAGAAATGCTTTACCCACTTTGAGGTTACTCAACGCTGTATACAAAGCAGCGGTAAAATCTGAAAATAAATCACTAAAAAGGGGTGTTATACATGAGGCGATACACACGCCCCCCTCCCTATTTTCTGCAAATAGAGCTTGTTGTCCCAACAGAAACAATGGGAAGAGAACTCAAAAACAATAAACGTTCCTAAAATGAGTAATTGACAGTAAACTATTATGTCGAAAGTGCATGGAGCCATAATTTAAAGCACATTCAACGAAAGACAATCGGGCACCGTAGGAAATCGAATAAATTTTAGGGCCGAATCTCCCTTTAGTCTAACGTTGTCACTTGTCACGCGTAACCGAGAAAAGAAGAGACAAGGAAAAAAGGCAAAATGGATGGATGACCAATTGTCGTCTGATTTTTGAGATGGCGTTACTCTGCCGCTTCTCTTCGAAGGGCCGCCACCCTCCGATTGGCTGCTGCACGCGCTTTGCCTGAGTGCGTGGAGAACAAATGCCTCTCTCAGTCTCCATGATAGTTGCCATACGTGGCGGATTGTTGGGGAGGCATGGATGAAGCAGTGCGGTGGGTGCGCTGAAGACCCTTGTGCTCGGCTTCCTTGGCTCGCGTCTCGTGGGTGTTAGCCGTGCGTCGTCTGCATTCTGGAATCCGATCGGACGCACGGACGCATGCACGGACAGACAGACCCACAGATGGATGGACAGACGGACGCCGTGCCCCACTCATCATCCTTCAATCCACGAATTTGCTGTGATTTCTTATATTTGGAAAAAGATGGCAAGGTAGGCTACGTTATAGGCGGCTATTCTAACACCATGGCTATAATGTACAAGATAAACACACAAACACAAAAAATAAGCAGAAAGAACTAATAAGAAATGCTGTGCCCATGAATGTTTGCATGAATGAGCACATACCGTGTGTTAAAAATTATGCAGAAGACGAAGAGTGGTGATATCAGCGTTAAGACCAGAGCAGCATTCGCTATAAAGAGGTAGGTGGGTGTGCTTCGCATTGAACACGGTGGCTCGTACTTTTCTCCATAACACTTTGGTGCCGTGAAACACGGGAAGAAGACCTTCCGAAGTGAGATGGATTGGACTTCACGAATTTCGACCTCGGGCGTAGTCTCGAGGACTTTTCTGAAGCCGCCATCGCTAAGGTTGATGTGCGAGGCGTAACCACCGCTGTGACCTGGGAGCACGACTCCGGTTGAAACTAAGACTACTAGAAGCCCCCATGAACTGACGTGAGTGCAGGCATCATCTGGAGGCTCGCGAGATGGGAGCCCTCACGTATTTTAGGCTCAGTCCTGACTCACCCTTCACGACGATGGCCCGGTATTGCCCAAGATCTTGAAGACGACAGCCCAACAAGTGACAGATATTCGTTGTGTGAACCTTCTGCGATGGATGCCATGTTGACTCCGACTTCGCCTCATGACACAGCCGGCCACTGATCTTTACAGTTTCTGACCCTGGACCACATTATGGAGGCCCTCTACGAAAGGCGGAGTCAAACACGCAAGGCCATCGGGCAGGTCGTCGCAGATTTGGAACACCTACGGCATATGGACCTCCCATCAATGTGTGAGTTGCGCGAAATTCTCCAAATTTCGATTGAACCATATGAGCTTCTCAGAGGAATTGATAAGGAGATTGAAAACACAGTCGAAATTGATCATTTAGAAGCAGAAACGGCGGAAGCAGAGCTTTATGAACACCAGGTCATTCTAGCCAAGGTTAGAGTGGAATATAAGATCGCTGATGTATTAAATTCTCGGCAAGCTCGTTTGGAGGCCATGATTGATTGATTGATTTGTGGGGTTTAACTCCCAAAACCACCATTTGATTATGAGAGACGCCGTAGTGGAGGGCTCCGGAAATTTTGACCTCCTGGGGTTCTTTAACGTGCACCCAAATCTGAGTACACGGGTCTACAACATTTCCGCCTCCATCGGAAATGCAGCCGCCGCAGCCGGGAATCGAACCCGCGACCTGCGGGTCAGCTGGAGGCCATGAGGTAAAGGATTTAGAAAGAAGTACGAGTGCACTCTTCATCTGTTGCGCCGCCATCTAGCCTTTGGTTCTTCAGCAACAATCGTGTTTTGAGGAAGCTACTTGACTCAGACTCACGACGAATTGCTGAACGTGCTGGAAGTCAAAAAGTCACCGATTTCGCCACTGTAACGAGCATCCAAGCACGTACAGAACAAACGCTACTTCCAAATAACTGGCCCACGCCTTTAGAACTTCCATCAGCGTAAACTATAAATGAAGCAAACGACACTACAGTCACAGACACTCAAGTGCACATGCTGGAAAGAACTTGTACGAAAGAAAAGCCGAAAGCATATGGAAATTCAAAAGATCACACATCAGAGCTTGCGGATGATTGCACGCCGAAGACGCCAGATTTTGTTGTATTGCAGCCCTTACGTCAATGCAACCAAATACCTCATGAAAGGAAATCCAGGCCATTTCACCAAGGAAAGAGGAATTTAAAGTCAACGAGAAAACGAAAACCTGCTGCCAGTACTGATCAAAACTACCACACTTCGGGTAGGCCACATAAGTGAATAATAAAGGTACTGTGGTTGGTACGGCATATACCTACCAAGATGCGAGATCTCAAGACGTCAACTCCCCGAATAAGCCAGCCCAGACCAAACCAACGCAGAGTGAAAGAGGTAATGTTCTCAAGGCAAGGGCAGCCAAGAGAAAGAAATCAATAAAAGTTCTGAGAACAATCTACACCAGAAACTTGCGGAAGAGCCTGCATAATGAATCTTCCTGCTCAAGGAAACCGATTGTAGAAAGCAGTTTACAGAAAGTGACGCGTCCACTGGCAAGAGCGTGGAACAAGTGCCGTAGACATCGCTGGAAGGCCAAGCGCAAAACGAAATCAGGATGATTCTATACAAAGACTGACATGAAACTCGTATCAATGGACATTGTGTACTCGAAACCCATGTGCGATTTTAGTGTTCTTTGTCGTCATTCGCCGCTGTGGGGGCACGGAGAATGTTGAAAATTTCGTGGAAGACGAGGAGTGGTGATATAAGCAGTAAGATCAGAGCAGCATTCGCAATAAAGAAGAGGTGGATGAGTAGGCTTCGCCATGAGCACAGTGGCTCGTCCTTTTCTCCACAACACCGTGCTCATTCTTGCGTGATATGCCCTACGGTGTATATAGTATGTACATCAAATGATTTGTCTTTATATCAACTGAAAAGGCTCGGTAACTGTCATGGGGGTGCTCCTTGAATAATTCCATTACTTGATCCGAGTTACTAATCAAGAAAGGGTCATTCTCTGACAAACGAAGAAGCTTGGCTTGAAGAAACGTAGCGACTGACTTCTGCTTTGTATCATTTTGTGAGACAATTAATTTTCGAGGGACATCTGGTTCACGGTTTTAACATTGAACAAAACTTGTATCTGACACCGCTCCCTATTGATAATACTTCACCTCAAGTTGTCAAGACTCAGCTTGCTGTAAAGTTTCTCAGCCTTAATTTTAACCTTTGGTAAAGCAACATGATCGCGCCTTTTAAAAACACTGGATATGGCTTTGTCTGTCTTAGCAATGAACGTGGCTGTAGGCAAAACAGCAAAGCCCAATTTTTGTAAGCAGGCGGGCAAAAAAGTGTCAGAAAAGAAAGTGACGCTTCTTGGAATGAGATCACGTGCAAGATCAGTTGTCTTTTCTTGCGCATGGATAAGATATGTGTGAAAGGCATGAAAGGAACAGTTGGAAGTCTAGCGCCTACCTCTCTTTACGCCTGGGTCTTGTTTACTTCGTACGTGTACCGTGCTTATACAAGCTAAGTACATGAGTAAGCAGCTCGCCACAGCTAGAGAAAGCTTACTCTTCAATATTTCAGAAATGGCACGTGTGCATCTTACATCAGTAGCCGTGTATTGTCTCTTATAAGCTTTAGTAGTCGCACATTGGGGACACCATAGAATGAACAAGGGAGAATGGTTTCACTGTACTCGCCACTGTAATTTTCACGCATTAAGCAGCCCAGACTTTCTGCTGAGTTTATGAACTTTAATCACTTGAATTTATAAAAAGGCGCATAAAGAGCTAATGTTTTGCCCAGGCGTTTCAGATATTCTCGGCTATCTCAAGCAACGCGCTGTAGGAAGAAAAAAAACGCTAAGCCTTTATTCTATTCTTGGTCGTTTCGAAAGTAAGTCATTGCTTGAGCGCCAAGAAAAAGGAAAATACCGATCATTGTAAACCAAGAGAAGGCGCTGTAACTGAGAAGTTGTTGCCAGTACTTCGACGTACAGAGTTTACTACCGTCTTTTTTGATATTGTTAATTATAGATTAAAGTTTTTCAGCTTTGGTAGGAAAGTGTCGGCATTTTTGTAAGTGATATACCACGACGGCTGGTTAGCTCTTTTAATATTTATGCCGTAAGGTTTGCGTGCCCATTTCTGCCCTGTCGTCTTAGGTTAGATACAGATAAAACGTCAAATTTAGACTTCAATAAAGTTTCGTGCTACCTACGCCGCGTGATCTCAAGAGATGTAGCAACCGACAAGAGTTCATGTGCATTTGCGTTTGCTCAAGGCCAGCGTAGAAGTTTAGTGATGGCTGTCAAAAAACGCATACTGCTTTTCTGGAAGAATGTTGTTTGTTTCTATTGTCAATATGCGGCTCCTCGCACCCCAGAATATCCGTGAATTGAGGGAGCAGACTAGCGCCGTTTGGATTGTGAAATAAATGCATTGAAAAACAGGCACTATTGGAACATAGTGCCACATTTCACAAATAGAAGTAATGACTTATTAAAAAAATACCACTCTTTCTCCTGTCATAAAAAAGTGCACTTCCCCCCAAATGAAAAAAAAAGAACGGTACAGTGGCGGATACTATACAGGTGAAACCTATGTTTTTGGTTGTTACTTCAGCAGTTTATAACAGTCATAGATCTGTTAATTAACAAGCACTTGTTATCCAATGTCCTAGTGATTGGTCCTTTAGTAGCGTTCAGCATAGGTGCTTTATTTTTCGGAAACGTCACTGCGAGGTGCATCCACGAATATTCTTTGTGAGGATACTCAGAAGAGCCACGGGAGCAAAGTGCAGGTATAGATTAAATGCATTATTTAGTGTGAGGTAGGAAAAAATTCTCAGCACGCACAATAAACATACAGCAGGCAATACCAACTAGAAAGGAAAAACGGACAGAGAAGAGATCAGTGAAATTTTGAAGGGGAAGGATATTCAGTAGAAGCAGACTCCACCCCTAGTTGAACTATAATAAAAAAAGCTCTTGTTTGGCTTTACCACGTTGTTCTTGCTGCTAACATGTTTGGCCGAATTTAGCTTTAAGTGATGAATTATTGCGATGCGCAGCTAAATGGGGCCGTCTCGAAGTTTTTGCTTTTCTTGTTTGTTGTGAGAGTAGGACTTGTCTGTTAACATAAACTTCTCTTCCGAAATAAGTCCTATGTATAGCTAAAGGACTTTCGATTACTGCCCCTTCCCTCCGCCCCGTTAGTGTTAAGTTGGTTTGAAAAGTAGTTTCACTACGTTTTCCTAGCAGCAGATGCGGAGTAAGTGTGTATTAAGTAAGTACAAAAAAAAGGTCATACGACTTATTTGTGTCCATTCTCTGTTCGTCATTTAGTTATCCTTGGTCACGTTAACCAAAAAGAAAAATCAGCAGCTGGTCAAGTTTCATGCAACAAATAATTACGAAAGGCAGTTTGACACTTGCTAATGCATTAGGTTGTGCAACTGACAACTAAACTTTCTGCAATGCACAGCAGTCCGCAATATGAAGCACACGCAATAAATTACCTTGGCGTTCTGAGTAGATTGTTTTTTTTTCTTTCTCTTTCGTCCCTCGCTTGCGAAAGTCGCGGAGTCAACTCGCTTTGTGGATTGTGTGCTCAAGGGCTCTGTCATCCGCTATCTCCAACGCCTGCGTAGCTCCGGCCAGAGGTGCCCCATCTTCGGAATTCTTCGACCATGTACCCCATTTTTCCTATCTCTTCTCCGTTCTTTCTGTAGCTGCTGTGCATCGAGTGCTCTGTCTTCTCCACCTTTCTGTTATTTTCATCTGCTTCTCTGATTCCTTACAAAAAGCTTAACCGTGTCGCCTTATTAGGCAGACAGAAATCAGCTCCTTTTGCTTTTCTTCAAGAACCATGCATTCATTGAGTCAAGTTTCTGGACGAGGAACGCAAGCATAGCTCTTAAGGTACGCGCAATTTGTATACAAACTAACACAATAAAATTCTAATATCTGTGGTGAAGAAATTCACTTGGTCATTATTTATTGATATATTATAACGTGCACGGAGTTCAATGAATGCATGCTTTATGGGTAAGGGGAAGCCACTGCATATTTTTCAATGGCGTGATGTCATACCCAATAAACTGCTTTTACGTATGAATTACTCTGCACGTGATTCTCTGCATTAGATAGGTCCCTATCCTGCGCTAAAAAACAATGCATGAATTTTAAATTACATTGTCTAGATGACGTGCTACGTTTCACATATGTAAAGCTGTGAACGTGCGGAAGAACATTGATATGGTGACACATGTGCCAAAGCATAGATTCTAACGTCGTATGTATGTTACAACTCTGAAATGGATCGCATTGTTGCGCAATACTGTTTTCTCCCTGAAATACTTATTAATCTACGAATTCCAAGATATAAATAAATAAAATGTATGCGATTGAAGTAAAGAATCATGAAACAGCAGTTTTTGAGTAATACGACATAAGGTAATCTTTGCACGCTCGAATGCCCACCGCGTTGGTCGTGGTTATGCAACACCCTCTAAACAAATATGAAGGCCATAACTCTCTTCGCGTGACGTCTAAAAATGGAGCGGATTGAAAAAAAAAGATAGGGAGCGCTGTTCAAGAGAGGTTTTCTCACAGGTGCCCTGCACGGAAACATTTTTTCTTCTGTAAGAATGAACATGAATGTCTAAAAAAAATAGAGCGCCAGAGAACAGTAGCAGCAAGACATTTATTTACGAACCGCAGTTTCTTTTTCTACTCGCTTTGCATTATAAGCAATGCATGCAGTTATTTGGCCTTGAAAGAGGTGGCTTTTCTTTTATAGCGCCAGAAAACTGTAGCAGCAAAACATTTCTTTACAAAGCCCAGTTTCTTTTTCTACTCGCTTTGTATGAGAATCGATGCATGCTGTTATTTGGCCTTGAAAGTTTTGGCTTCCTTTCACAACGAAATATGTTGTGAAATTCAACAACTCAGGCCTCGCGCAGCGCCGCAGTTGTCCGCAGCCGCTGCCACAGTTGTCCGTCACCACATCATGCGAAATTAGAAAAAAAAACTAGCACTAATAACACAGCGGGGCTCAAACCCAGGTTCGCTGGGTGCTAGCCCAATATTCTACCACTGAGTCACGGCAGGGCTTGTTTTTCTTCACTGCATGGAAATAATGCAATAAAATGATATGATATATAGCTATACAATCAATCGTTTTCAATATATGCTTACGTGTGCACATACACGAGACACAATTTTATACACTGCAGTGAACCTTCAAAGGTCTGGTAAACAAACACACTTGTCTAGAAGTCCAAGCCACTCCGGAACAGGGTTGAAAGTTTCTACAAAGCTACGCACATTGGCTGCCTCTTCTCGGAAAACAGACTTGGTCGAGCGAGGTGGCTCAGCATGTCTGTCAATAGTGTGGCTCCTCTATATAGAATAAAGGCCCAATACCATAAATAAATCGTATGGAGCATTATTGTTAAGAACCTTTTCGAACGGTAGGAACCTAACACCATGAGCTGTAATAGGAAATTTTTTGATGATTCTTTAAAGAATGTCTCAGAAATGACACGCATCACAGCAATGAATAAAACAAGGCTCGATTGTTTCAGGCTCGTTGCACAGTCTGCAATTTCGAGACCACGGCACGTATACACCTTTTTTTATGAAGCCACGTCTTTACAGGCAATGTGGAGTTGTGTAGCTTAAAGAAAAACGTTTCCACTGCTGGCGATTTTACGCAAACTGTAGAACACATCATGACCAGTTTAAGACAAATATTGTTGTCGGTAAACAGGTTCAGGGAAAAGGGTGCTGACCAGTGCAGCAGTGAGTGTCGTTCTGTTTACATTGTATAGATATTCTAAAGTGAATCAGGTTTTCAAAAACTTCATGGCCTCGGCAATCTCTTTGAAAAAAAAAGCACAATTGCGAGTTTTCAGCCACTCTTTTTGTGACGAAAAGGAATAGGAGGTGGTAAGAAGGTCGAAAAAAAAAAACGGGTGGCACATATCCTTAAAGAAAAAACAATTGCATCACCAGTTATTGTACAAACAAATGCACAAGACTAGGCTGCCCCCCCTCTCAAGCGGAAGAAAAAGGCTGTCTCTTCGCATGGCTTTCCACGAAGAATTCCAAATGGAGCAGGCAAATATCCAATGAAACGTCTGGATATGCACGTGAGAGCAATGCAATACTTGTAGAATGTAGACAAGCTTTGATACAAGAAAGATGTTGCACGCTTTAGCTCCCCCAAAAAATAGAAAGATCCTGCCCTTGCCAAGTTGACACCTTTCGAAAGATGGTGGTTATGGTTGACGTCGAATGACGGCCACTATCACGGTAGTTATCAAGAGGCACACCAAGATAACTAACTAGAGCTCCATTTGAAAAAATATTGGCAAACATTGAGGAAGTTAATGCCCACGTGCCCAGCCAAAATCTTCTGGTGCTATCAAAATTTATATTTGCTCCAGAAATTGTAAAAAAACGCAGAGTAGTGTGTACTGTTTCCTGAACTCTCGGTTTATCCACGCAGAAGAAGGCAATGTCATCTGCGTAGGCTAGCACTTTGATTTCCTCGGCTTCATATCTATATCCTCTAATACCTAAATTAAGCAGTACACTTAAACAAAGTGTTTTTAAGTATACTGCAGAAAGTGAAGGCGAAGCCGACACCACTGACGCACTGATGAATTTACCTTTATTATACCTGAAAGCATGCGATTCACAATTGATCTTGTTGTGCACTTTTTATAAAACAGTGATATGCCCTTGTACAGTACATCTCCTAACTGGAGATGTCTGAGCAGTCGAAACAATAAGTCATTTCGCACGTTACCAAAAGCCTCAGCAAGTTCAATCTGAAGAAGAGCTACCTGATTCAGACTACGATCAATGTATTCAAGGACTGATCGCTCTACATGGATGTTTGTCTGTACGGAGTGGCCTCTTGTTGCACATGTTTGATGAATACTTACACATTTAGTAATCACCGTTTGCAACGTGTTCGTGAGGATTTCCGCGCATATCTTATAAAAACGTTACAAAAGGGAAATGGCGTGTATGCAGTTATTCTTTCTAAAACTTAAGTTTAGGTACTTTTGGGGATCAAAGTAGTGTGGCTCTGATAAAAGGAAGAAGGAAAATCCCCAAGTTCGTAGGCTTTTTTAAAAAGTGCATCGAAGAAAGGAACGGACATTTCTTGATATTTTATGTAAAATTCCGCACTAAGGACATCTAGGCCAGGAGTTTTGTTTCTTTGAAAGGTTCTCACTGCAATCTTAGTTTCTTCCTTTGTTATGGGTGCCCCACTAGTGAGCTGATTATCTTCATGAAAAAAATGGCATTAAAGCAATGAATCATTCAGCCTTTTTTCATAGTTATCCATAGCCTCAGTCGTGGTGAACAGGCTTTCATAATGATCTTCAAATGCGGCTATTATTTGCTCTGTGTCCGTGCAAATGGAGTCATTTCTCTCAATATCTGCTTGGAGAGTGTGTGTCGCTTTTCATACCCAAGAGCTCTTTTTGTGGGCTCATCTTCAGTGAATTGAATAACACGAGAACGAATCATTGCTCCTCTCTATGCTTTTGTGTCATATTTCTGTATTTGTGCTCAAACTATATTTATTTCGTCTCCGTACAGCCCTGACACATGGCTTTCAATAGCATAAAGACTATTAGGCAAATCGTAAAGATAAAGTTTTTCATCCTTCCTTTTTTGCGCTATCGCACATGAGACGCTAATTGCTACGTTCTTAACTTTTTCTTTGAATATTTCCCATTGAGCAAGAATTTGTAGCTGTCCATATCCAGTTACCTCATGGAGCAATGATTTGAATATTTTACCAAAACATTTCTATTGCAAGAGCTGTACGTTTAGCTTCTATAATTTTCAATTTCGTCGAATCTTGCAAAGTTTTCTAGGACACCATGTAACTGCCACTAAACAATGATCTGTAAAAAATGTAGGCTTTACATCATAGCTGTGAACGTGTGACCATAGGCTTGTACAGACATAAACACGATAGAGCCGAATATGAAAGACACCCTGAATGTGCGTAAATCTCAACGAGGTAGGCGCATGTACTGACACATGTATCAAATTATGGTGATTCATTTACTGCTTCAATGAAGGGGCACTAGCATCGTAATTTTCTAAACATGGGTGATACCCAGAGTTACAAACTCATTTGAAATCCCCTAACACAATCAAATGTCTGTCAATGTTTAGCAATGAAGCTAAGGAGAGGAAGAAAGTATTCCTTCCATTCACTTTTGAGAAAGCATAACCGCAAACAAATCTTCAATTTTCAGAAATAAAAGAGATGTCACAGCAAATAAGGTGGCCTTTCTCATCAATATGCAGCGACACCAAAGAGTGACCCAGCTGCTTTCTAACTAATAAGCATCCAGCGGAAGCACCGCGTGCGTGGCTACTGTACAGATCGTAATCTGGAAAAGTTTCCAGTGCAGAGCTGACATGTTGATCTGACGAAATCTTTGTTTCTTGCACTGCAAAAACATCAACGTATTTGCCTAAGCTCTATTTGCCACTGACGCCTTACATTTCTTGAGCCACGTACATTCAGTGTCACTACACAGAGAGGGAATGTAAGCGAAGTAGCCATTTTGCTTGAACTTTTGTTGATCCCCTTTTGCCGCAGGCAAAATTCTTGCTTTATCTCCCTTGCATTTTTTATGGCACCTTCTTGAGTACGCTGATACAGGAGGCGCGTTCCTCCACCACTTCTGAAAGACACAACACGTGTCCCCATGAAGACGTCACCACTCTAGCTTCGTCACTCTCTGGCGCTGTGCGTTTGTTTGCCAGGCAGCTATCCATTGCCTCTTGTATAAATTCTTGATCAGGAAGCTTTTCCTGGGGTTTTTCTGAGCCACGTTCAATGACAGCGTCTTCTTCCCGGGTGTCGTCACTTGTGCTTTTGGCAGCGCCATTCTGACTGCTTGGCATGGTCTCCATGGCCAAGTGTTCATTTTATTTAATGCCACCCACTGCTTCTCCGGACGCATCAAAGACCTCTGAGATGTCCATTAGATGGTTGAGATGAGGCTCTTCTGCGCTAGAGTAACCTGAACGCAGCTTGCTTGCGTAGGTTGACACGCAGGCAACCAACGTATGACCGAAGCGATGGCACTCTAAGTACGTTGGAGTTTTGCATTGCCGACAAACGTGTCCCACTCGCTTGCAACGATGACCGAGCGGAGGCCTACAAGGAATAAGCACTAGACACTGGTGACCAAAGATGGTAATAATGTGTGGTATTTAGCTGAGAGTGACGCCATCCTTACGCTCTAAGGTCACATCCCGGTTTGTTTTTTATTCATTGCTCCATACGGGCACATCTCAATGTCTCTCTCTTTATGAACTTCACGAGACCATAAACTTGAAACGCCTCTTCCAGGTGTCTAGTCTCCAAGTGAGGTGGAAGCCATAGCAGCTTTAGCTTAATATCCTTAGTTTCCGGATTTATCATCATGCATTTACGCCCTTTCACACGAGACTCACCATGGGTAAAACAAGCTTCTGCTTCGCAATTCTGCTTGCACAGGTAACCATTCACCCGCGGCTCATTTGATACTGTCTTCTACCTAATACCTCGGCAGTAGTCAGTACTTTAAGCAGAGAATAACGGAAATCTGGGGCTTGGTATGGTTTACCCTCATGTCCGTATGGAGGAAAATGGAGTTTAAAACGTCAATACCGGTTGATAGATCCAGCAGGACGACCTTGTAGCTAGCGTCTTCATCAGGAATCGGGATCGATGATCCTCGGCTTGTGGCCGATACGCTGTTTCCAACAAAGAGCATTTTCGAACGCAGCCGTTCCACACGGCTTAATACTACTTATAAACATTTTAAAGCAGCGAAAGAACTAGCAGTCGTCGCACAATGCAAATAACGTAACGAGTGAATCGTCCAATGCTCCAATCTATTACATGAGCTTTTTTTGTTCAGCTATTCAGTGTTCAGTTAGGCACGAGCATTAAAAACATACATAGGTCTGCCACGGTGCACGTCACCCTATGGCACCATAGAGGAGTCCCGAAGCTACCTTATACAGGTTTACACGTCCTGTGACCCTCTTGGAGTACACCTTCATCTGCTTACCCGACATGCACAGCACTCGTTGTCTTCGCTGCAAGTGGACCGACCAGGCTGTACCTAGTCACGATGCCTCAATGCGCATAGACACAGGATACCTTCAGGCTTTTAGGCTTTGCGCCAGTCGTAATCCTTGGAGTGCCCCATGGACATTGACTAAACCACTGGTGTGCATTCACATAGGCGGAATTTTGTATAAGTCGCATGTTTCTTATATTGCCCTCAAGCAACTCACCTTGGCACATATGAATGATCAATATAGCAACTCGGTGCGCATATACACCGATGGATCCGTAACTTCGTCCGCCTCAGCTGCAGTCTTCGTGATCCCTCAGTCGGTATTTCCCGACAGTACAAATTAGATCACAGGCCATCTTCGACAGCTGCAGAACTTGTTGCTGTACAGAAAGCCATAAAACTTGTGATTGACCAAGCACCGCGTATATGGACGTTTCTGTCCGATGCAAAATCAGCGCTTCAAGCCATCCATTCTTGCTCAAGAAGAGGCTAATTTTACGTGTTAGGTTTAGGAATCGTTGAAGCATTTGACATAACACACAGGAGTGGTCACTTGATTACACTTCAACGGATTCCAGGACACTGCGGCCTGGTTGGCTACGAAATAGCCGATAGCGAATCAAGAGCGGCAGCATACAACGCTCTTATGTATGTCGACGCGATGTGACGTCAACACATTGTTGAGATCGCTCATGCGCGAATGCGCTGCCACTTACTTGCCGCTATCAGATCACCGGAACAACCATCTGTGGGAAACGTACCCCGATATGACTTTTCGTCTTCCAGCTAAAATCAGCCGAAGACATGCTAATATACTGCACCGGATTCGCCTGGGTGTCACATTCACTCGTCACTACACCCACCTAATGAGCCATGCGAACAGCACAAACTGTGAGTGCTGCCAAGTGCGCGAAACTTTAGCTCGCATATTTTGTGACTGCCCATCATACGCGGCGCAAAGAAAAATGCGAACTTCAACTTTGACAAGCATCGGACGAACGCCATTGAGTGAAAGCCACATGTCAGCAATGAACCACCAAACAGTGTGAAAAACTGTTACAAAGGCTGTCTTAGACTTTATCAAAAGCACTGGACTAAATACTAGACTGTAAGATGCAATGTTGAGCGGCTACTGTAAAAACATATCACCTCTTCTTGTCCTCACCATCATCTTTCATCTCTCTTTTCTTCCTCTTTCCTTGATCCGTTTTGTAGAGTAGCAGGCTAGAGTGAACTAGCTCAAGCCGACCTCTCAGCCTTCTAGTAAATTCTCACTCACACGCGCTATTAACTGTGGCGCATACTCACTTGAGGCATAATTTGTGATAATTGTCAGCCACTGCAAAACAATTGACACAAAATTACTCCCAAAAGTTTACCGGATACCACGCTTCTCAGAAGAATGACCAATAATAGCATATCGAATGCCGGCATACTACTTCAAAAGTTTTAATAATAATGCCATAGTGGACATCAAGCAATCGCACTTGTAGCAGTTATCCAATGATTGTTTAGGAAAGGTTCCGAAATGCCGCTTTTATAGCTTTCACTGTGACTAAGCTGCGCCTTCCGCGCAGGCCAGGCGTATTTTTCATTCATAGCGTCGCACGGTGAACGTGGCGCAATAAACACTGTGGTGTTTAGAATGAAGCATCAATGCATTTTTTTAAACAAGGAAACACACAACGTAATACTTACGTATTGGTGTAGCACTTCCAATATGCGTACTATTTGGTTTTTGATTGACGGTGTTCTCAAGTATGAACGCAGCTGCCACATCACAATGGTTAGTCGCCCATGGGCTATGTTGAGCTCCGGTTGGGCTCAGGCTAAGTTCTGTCAGCTGGAGTGAAACCCATGACATTGCGGTGCACAATAACAGAGGCCTGGCTAGTTACGCAATGCGCCACGGAAACATACAGAATAGAAGAAATAAAACCGTGCCTTTCCTATCTATCACTGTCCTTTCACAGTGCTTTTGGCAAACTGAAGTAACGAATGATAACCGTGACATCCACTTTCAGTTCTTCAATGTGTCGTATCTACGCGCCCGTTGAATTCAGTTCGTTTTCAACATAAAAGCGATTTTGTGGATGCAGAAACGCAACGCCAAGTGGCGACATTGCCCCTAGCGTCAGCCATGCTGCCCCCATACCAAAGCTTTCACTGACACCAGCAAAAAGAATCACAGCACTTCCATAGAGTGGTTGAAATGAAAGAGGCGAAGCTTTAGAGAGTTGTATCGGTAAACCGTACATTGTTCGCCCACCCAATGCGTCCATCTTTCTTTCTTTCTTTCTTTCTTTCTTTCTTTCTTTCTTTCTTTCTTTCATTCTTTCTTTCTTTCTTTCTTTCTGTCTGTCTGTCTGTCTGTCTGTCGGTCTGTCTGTCTGTTCATCTATCCACTTGTCTGCCTTTCTGCCCCTCCACGCCTGCTTTTTTATTTACTTATTTAAATACACTCATACCCTTACAGTTAACGCAATATACACTAAAGGGAACTCTCGCTAGTGTTTATGGAAGCTACAACGCACAGTGCTTCAGCGAGCATGGGACTGATGGGTAGTACGCAGATTTGTATAATCCTCGTACTTCTGGCTCAGTGTGGGCTAATGTGGCTTGTAGCTGTTCTTTCACAAAACAAATGTCAGCAATTGTGCTTGACCACGTTATTCTTGTAAACTTATCATATCAAATCGGGTCGCGAAATTCGAGAGTTCATTCTTTTATGCGAAAGAAAACCGAAACGCACCAATAAATGAAGCCACTGGTGCGTTTCGCCGCCCACAAGTACAAAAATTCGGCAAATTCGTGTACCATCATTTCCGTGGTCGCTGAATGATCGCAGCGCCAGAATCCTCTGTGGTTAATTTTAGGAAAGTCTGTGTAGGTGCCCATAGGGCCATTGGAGCATTACGGTGAGGGTGGTGGAGTTACACAGAGAATTTATACATCATAAATTTCAAGAACGTTGACAGAGAAAGAACCGTAATTAGAACCATAATTACCATTGAGAAATAGTGGTGTACATTGTTGTCAATTGACATGAATGATATATTGATCTTCTAATCTAGAGGAAGAGAGCAAAAAAATGAAATTATGCTTTACAAAATGAAAAATGCAAGAACGATGTGATACAGACAGATGAACTCTAATTAAAACTATATAATAAAAAATGGCAGCATATCGATGAAGTGAATGATGGAGAGTGGGGCGAAGTATTCCTCTGTCCATGCGTCCATTTGTGTGACCGTCCATGCGTCTGTTCGTGCGCCCGTCCCTGCGTTCGTTCATGCATCCGCCCCTGCGTCCGTTCATGCGTCCATCCGTGCATCTGTCTGTGTGTCTGTTCGTCCATCTATTCAACACTCCAAGTCCCACCATCTCGCATCTTTTTATCATATATTCCCCATATAGAAGCACCGCCATTCAGTGGACATTCCAAGGACTAAACGAGAGGTGGCACACGCACACTTTCTTACGGCTTGCGCTTCGGGTCTTCTTCCCACCTTCAACCACCTTGAGTTCATGGTATATACTAGTACACTGTATTCATGGCACTGCGACCCAATGCTCGCTAAACCTTTCTAAAACCAAGGAGGTTACGCCCAGCGAGTATAACGTAGCAACCTTTTCCTGTCAGATAGTGCTCAATTTACATGCCAGTGGCTGCTAATGTGAAATGAGAGACAGGAGGATTCAGCTTTTAATTTCTTACGGCTTGCGCTTCGTATCTGCTTCCCCCCTTTAGCCGAGGACCACTAGGGGGCGTCAAGATGAGCGGACGCCGACGCATCGGCTCTGCCTTCTGCTATACTTCTTGCTGGTCTGCTGAGTTCAATCTTCCCTAATTTTTCATCAACGTTTTCGCTAAGTTTAGGGGAACACCCGGATGCCGATTTTGGCCCGGGCCACTCCATTTTTCTCCCTTTCCAACCAACGTTTCGCCTTCATTCGCTAAGCCTTGAGTAGGCCTAACACGGCTACGGACCCCTGTGCTGGCGCGTCCCGCCCCTGCGCCATCATCATGCCCAAAGCCATGGTTGATGGAGAAACGATCACTGAAGAGGAAGCCAGTGCGCCTGGCTGGATCGACGCAATCCGATGCCGAGCAAAGTCATCAACTACTATCACCGGCAAACTAGCCGGCGCCCGCATTGGCGCCCGGCGAACCGGAGCTGTGACGAGGGTTGCAGCCGCCAGCCGACTCCCCCCGCTCCCAACGGATCACCACCGTGTCATCGTACGCCCCGGAGGTGGCCTGGATGTACGTAGGTGCAACAAGTTTAAGTTCTTGCAAGCTCTACTACTCGCTGCACGACTCCCGCCAACGGCGGCAGAGGAAGATATTGTTTGCACTAACGACACGCAGAATATCTTTGTGATCAGCACGCCGAACCTACAAACGGCCAAAACGTACGCCAAAGTGCGAGGAATTGTGCTCATGGAGCGAGAACATCCAGTATCCGCTTACGTGGCAGCGTCTGGCACCACCAGCCGAGGCGTAGTCCGAGGGGTCGACGCTGACCTCGCAGACTCAGAGCTACAACGCCTGTTCGTCTCATCACATAACCCAACGTTAATGGGGGTACGACGAATCAAGGATACAACCACCATCATCCTTCTCTTCGATGGACTTAAAGTCCCCAACTATGTGCGCTGTGGCATGCTCCTGCTGCGTTGCACGCTCTACAAGCGACAGATCGACACCTGTCGCAACTGCGGCCGCGTCGGGCATCGGACAGACGTCTGCCCTACCCCATCTGAGAAAGTGTGTGAACACTGTGGTATCAAACCAACCGGACCTGACCATGAGTGTGTGACACCCGAGTGCACGTTGTGCGGCCAGGCCCACATTACGGGCGACCGCACATGCCCAAATCGCTATCAAGTCCCTTACGTCGTTCGACGTCCACGCCGCCGCAGACGCCGGCGTAACAACAACCAACAGACCCAAGAAGACTCGGCCACACAACAGCCGACGCCCAAGCAACCATCCCCGACTCCACTGACGAAGCACCTGCCTACCACTACCAAGAAGCCGACTGCAACGCCTACTTGGGCCGATCGAGTCACCGGTAAATGTGAGACTCGGGGTTACGCGCGGTCGGGTAACTTGCCACAGCATGAAAACGATGAGATTCGTGAGCTCAAACGCGAGCTAGCGTTGCTGCGCAAAGAAAACGAAGAATTCAAAGCACTCATTAGAAACTTTACGATGCACCCCTCTTCTATTCTCAGACGGTTTTCATCAAACATCCAGTTTCTTTCTTTCAGCGCCCGTGGTCTCGTTATCAAAGACCCCAAGTCATTTTCGTCGAGTCTCTGTTATGAAATCTTCACGTTTCCCTCCGGCATTTAACTCCCCAAACCCAATGCTCGGTGCCAGTTGACCTAATTTTCGATGATATTTTTCCAAAAAATGCCAAGTTACTTCCAAAGCATGTTCTGGAGGGCCTCCTTCAAGACCATCTAAGTCATTTTCCTAAATACGTAGTAATTTCGACGGACGCAACGCAAAATCTTCAGAAGGCTGGAGTAGGTATTTTTTCTCATCAGCTTAATTGGTCTTTTGCGCTCCGATTGCCTGACTTCACACCAATTTATCTCGCAGAATTCCTGGCTACTACATTGGCTCTTCGAAAACTAAGTTGCCAGCAATCAAAAGCTATTATTATTTCGGATGCTTTGTCTGTATGTACACATCTAACGTCCGCAAAGAAGTCTCCTCTTCTCAGGATATTTTGGTCTCTCGTACCGCATAGCCTATCAGAAGTTCGGTTTATTTGGGTCCCCGGGCATGCTGGAATTGAACTAAATGAAATTGCTGATTCGCTCGCTTCGGCATCTTTAAATTTCCCGGTGGTGCCAGTAGCTCCACAGCTTCCTTTTATTACTGCCGAACGATTCAAACGCCTGTTAATCTTAAAAATGAACGAAACGTCGCTTCTACAATCTGAAGAATTTCGGCACTTGCAATTCACATGGAACACCGCAAAATGCCTTTCCCGTCAATGTGAGGTGACCCTCACAAGCTTTCGCTGTAGAGTTCCTCTGTTAAATTGTTATCTCAACAAATCAGGATTTTCATTAACTAACCTATGTGTAGTTTGCAATGAACCGGAAACAATAGATCACTTTCTTCTCACATGCCGCCGCTTCGCCTCACTGCGCCGAATAATTCTTGAAAGACCGATTGGTATGCTCAGATTGCCAGTCAATACATCCACCGTATTATCGTTTGGAGCCAGTCAGTTGGGTGTGGGCCACAGTGCTATTCTGTTAGCGCTACATAAATTCATTCAGGCAACCGGAAGGATACGCTGCTAGTGGTACTGCCAGATATATCCAATTCTTTCTTCCCCTTCCTCATTCTTGTTAATTTGTTTTATATATTCTGGTTTATCGTATTCTTCTACAATTTTTTCACGTTTTTTTTCAAAGGAACAATATTATTGTTTCTATCTAATTTTTCTTTATTTATTTTTTTAGCAAGCGTTATAAAAATTATCTATCATGAGGTACAGTGTGGCCAATCCCCCATGTGGGTATGAGCCAAAATCTCCTAGGAGACAAGACAAGACAAGAAACATGCAGCAGCCGAGTGAACGCGCTGTCGAGACGCCGACGCCCGCCGCTCCGGCTGTTGAACGCGCTTCCACTAACTCGTCGAACGCTAATCGCGCTGCGAAGCGTCGCGCGGCCGACGATCCCCCGGACGAGCCCGTTACTATGTCTCATTTCATGGTAGCACTTGCCCGCCTACGCGCAGACATTGCAGCAGACCGCGTAGCCGATATGACCCCACACGCCCTCCAGCTCACCGAACTTCACGCCCGGTTACAAATACTAGAACAGCACGCGGCGGTTCGTGCGACAGCCCCTATGCAGTAATCACGGCTAACACAAGCAATCTTGCAATTTGGCAGTGGAATTGCTTTAGCTTTCCCAAGCGGAAGGCAGCCTTGCAACAATTCATTCAATCTAGTGCCAATCGGCCTGCCGTAATTCTATTACAAGAAACGCTGACCGCCGAGCCTGTTTTGCGTACCTATCACACCGAAGCGGACCATCGAGCGGGGACGCGTGAGATAGCGACGCTCATCTCCACAAAGTACGCATATGTTCGCCATGAGGTCTGCCCCGATCTCAAAGACGAACACATTATGATAGAGTTAATTCCAAACTGAATGCTTAAACAGTCAGTCCTCATTCTCAACGTATATAGTACACCCAAAAACAAACAAACCACATTTCAGGGCCTCTTTCAGCGAGCGAGCAAAATTGCAGACCAAATTTAATAATCACTGGAGACTTTAATGCCACGCATCCTAACTTTGGGTTCCCCCGCTTTTCCCGCAAGGGAAACGCCCTGGTAGCGCAAATGCACGCATATAGACTCACTCTCTTAACAGACCCCATTTCCGCTACACGGGTAGGTAACTCGGTTACGCGTGATAGCACCCCGGACCTTACTATGGTTAGGTGCGTGGGACAACCCACGTGGACTAACCTGGGTGAGAATCTGGGAAGTGACCATTACATTATACAGACGATCATAAACGTATCTACACACAAACTGCGGCAGTTTCGCATAACAGACTGGGATCGATTTCGAGAGCTCAGGAAACGCGACGGCACTCAGTACGAAACCTTATCAGAACTCCTTGCACAAATAAGAGAGAATGTTGCAAGTTCGACTAAAGACGTTGAAACCGAACTGGAGGTCGAGCGCATGGATAGCTGGCTAGCTCACCTACTCGAAGCTAAGAAATCACTACACGCAAAATGGCACACGCAAAAGCTCAATCGCATCCTTCGTAAAAAGATAGTGGAGCTTAATCGTCAAATCGAGGAACATTGCCGTAATCTTGAGCGTCAGCAATGGGACGAAGTGTGTAACTCGGTTGATGGTCAAATGCGAAACGGGGCCAAATGGAACCTGTTGAAACACCTACTAGGTGACAAACCGTCAAAGCCGTCTCAACAATTCACGATAGACAGACTTACCCGAGACTCAACACAGTCTCGGGTAACACCGACACTCAAATCACCGACGAGCTAGCTACGCGTTACCTATGTACCGAACCCAGCTCCCCATCCGATTACCCGCCTGCCCTGGATGATATGGAGGAGGATCCCTTTGCATTCCCCTTCACTTGCGCCGAGGTTCGGGCTGTCATCTCCGAACTCAACTGCCGCTCAGCCCCTGGCCCGGATGGCATAAAGAATAAGCTTCTCAAAAATTTTGCCAAGGAGGACATCAAAGTTTTTACCAAGCACATGAACATAATGTGGGAGACTGGCAACATTCCGCCTGAATGGTGCGAGGCAACCGTAATGCTTATCCCTAAGCCGGGTAAACCGTTAGCGCTAGGTTCACTTCGTCCCATCTCGCTCACGTCCTGCGTGGGTAAGGTGGCCGAACACGTAATACTCAATCAAGTCACAAAATTTTTTGAGGAGCGCCAGATTCTACCGATTAACCAAATTGGGTTTCGTTCGTCCCTCTCCACGCAAGATGTTATGCTGATGCTTAACTATGAGCTCATGGATAAGGTCACCAGAGACACTGGAGCCATTCTAGCGCTCGACCTCGAGAAGGCATTCGACCGCGTCAAGCACTCTCATATCCTCGACTCGATTCGTGAAGCAGGATTAGGTACGCGTTTCTACAACTATGTTAGATCGTTCTTGCGCGACAGGACGGCTACAATCAAACTCGGCTCGATGGGCTCAAAGAAATTCAACCTGGGACCGAGGGGCACACCCCAAGGGGCTATGATCTCTCCGTTCCTGTTCAACCTCTCCATGCGCGCTCTGTCGCAACAACTCTCACAGATCGACGGCATCAGTCACGCCTTCTACGCAGACGACATCACCGTCTGGTGTACTAGCGGCAGTGACGGCCATATCGAGAAGTGAATGCAAGACGCGGTAAACATGATACAAATATTCTTACGACAGGCCGGTGTTTCGCTATCAGCAGAGAAAGCAGAATTACTTCTATACCGCCCGAAACAAAAGGCGCGCAGAGACGCATACGCGGGGATCAACGTCTTGACGGCTGATGGTACACCCATCCCAACATGGTGGACCAAGTTCGCATACTAGGCATGGTAATTCAGGCCAACGGCCATAATGACGTCAGTATTTGTCATATTTCCAGGAAGGCCGAAGCAATGGCTAAATTAATTAACAGAGTAGCTAACAGGCGCGGTGGACTATCTGAGGAGAATCTCCGCAGACTGTTTCACGCTTTCCTCATGAGCCAGATCAACTATGTGGCTCCCTCCCACCTGTGGAAAAAAGCAGACATACGCCGTCTCGACGTGATAATCCGCCGGTCCGTTAAACAGGTGCTCGGGTTACCTGGCAGCACCCATACGGTCAAGCTCAATGAGGTAGGCATTCATAACACATTCAACGAAATCGTAGAAGCTCAAAAAGTATCTCAAATTGTAAGGCTGTCTTCCACTGCAGCTGGGCGACGGTTACTAGCCCACCTCGGGCTCAAATCTCCCGTATCCCAAGAATGTCCGCAGCAGCTCCCCGAAGACCTGCGCGCAAAATTAACAGTGTTCCCGATACCCCGTAACATGCATCCCACACATAACGTTGGGAGACGTCAGGCACGAGCGCGAGCCCTACTCAGTACCGCAGCCGCTATGGAGGATAACGTGGCCTTCATAGACGCAGCGAAGTACAGCTCTACGGACCACTTTGTCTCGGTGGCTACAACACTCAAAGGCGAACACTTGTCGTCTGTGACTTTATTAAATTCGAACGCTGATCGCGCCGAGCAGGTCGCTGTGGCACTAGCTCTCGCTGCCACCGATCGCACCACCATTTACACGGATTCGCGCGCAGCTGCACGGGCCTTCATGACGGGCTCAGTTTGTCGGGAAGCCGTGCGCGTTCTCTCTGCTGCCAATTGGTCAGGCAAAAAGTACATAATCTGGTTCCCGGCACACGCTGGCCGACACGTACACGGAACCATCCTTAATGCCAACGAGTTGGCTCACTCCCGGGCGCGAGGTCTCTCGTTCCACGCCGGGGAGAACCTCTCGAGGGCTGAGGACGTCACTTGTTTCTTCAGAGACCCGTTGCTAACTTTTAATGAAATTTACAAACACTACCAGTTGGAGAGGCGGAAATACCCACTCCCGCACCGACACTTAAAAAGACCTCAGTCCATAACTCTATGACTCTTACAGACGGAGGCGTATGCATCGCCTCTAACTGGCTCTAAATACATAGATGGCATAGATCCGGGGTGCCCAAGCTGTGGTCATCCCAAATGTACTCTCCAACACATGCTGTGGCGTTGCGCGAGAGCAGCGAGTCTCCCTCTACGGAGGCGGACTGGACCTGTCTCCTCACAAGCCATGACAAAAGAGACCAGCTTAGGGCCATCCAGAGGGCCTACGACATAGCCGTGGAGATTAACCTCCCCGTACCGTCGTGGGAGTGGCCCACCGGTGTTGCCCCCTAAGTGGTATTGAGCGCCGCCTCCGGATAATAATAAAGTTCTTTGCCTGCCTGCCTGCCCCCCTTAAACCACCTCGAATTCATTCATGGTATATACTAGTTCATTGTATTCATGGCCCTGCGGCTCAACGCTCGCTAAACCTTTCTAAAACTAAGGAGGTTACACCCAGCGAGTATAATGTAGCAACCCTTTCTTGTCCAATAGTGCTCAATGTACATGCCAATGACTGCTAATGGGGATCGCAGCGTGCGCGTTGACTAAAAGCCGAATGCTCCTGTCTCTCATTCCCCTTTAGCAGCCATTGGCATGTACATTGAGCACTATTTTTTATTGTTAAACAACGCACAGAAGAAATCTCTCACGGGCACCACCTTGGAGGTCAAATGTTATACCTATTTCTGGTATGTGCCACTGGCGTTTACGTACTACGAGGGACGCACAAGCCACGCCATAAGGAGCTTCGTCCCTAAAACGAAACATTTTATAAAATTTGAGTGAGTCATCAAACTAGCGGTCACGTAACAGGAGCTAAGAGGGACAGACGCGAGAGCGAGCCGAGACGCGAGTGGCGTCGGACGTATGCGATCGAGCTCCTGCACCGTTTACGCTGACATCCATTTCTTCGCGGTGTGCCAACAAGACGCCGGGTGAAGACTTCGAGGGCTCGGCGCCCTACAGGTACGAGGTTCCGTTATCAAAGACTTGGCTAGTACGCGACCACTACGGTGGTTGGTAGCCATCACCACGAGCCTTATGCTCGTCCAAGTGCGTTAAACCACATGAGTGATACTGCAGGACACAATGAAAAGCCGGGGGGCTTACAGGTGCGTCCAAGCATCATAAAGCCGGCACGTTTGCAAATTCACAACCGCGAAATGGCTCCAGCGAGCACAGCAGCATTGGAAGACGATGAAGCTGAGAGCAAGAAGCCTCGCTTAAAAGAGAATCCTCTCGATGATAAAACGTCAACTTATTACCTAAGTGATGAAGAAGACATGGGCGAAGATGAACCATTTACGTTGGTTACTTATAAAAAGAAACGAGCACAGGGTATCCCAGTCGTCTTTCGTCCAACAGCTGAAGGTGCTAGCTTCTGGAAAGTGAACCCCAATCGAGTGTCAGCTGAAGTAGTTTCCGCTGCTAAAGAAAAAGTGCAGTCATTCAGAAGGACCAGAGATGGAAGCTTTAGTGTGTCAGCGTTGCTTCCTTAAGTTCAGCCAAGCGTCTTCTGATGCTTTCAAATGTAGGTGGCTTGGAAGTTAGGCCTTTCATCCCAGAGTCATACACTCGGAACGTTGGGAAAGTAAAACATGTTCCTCTGCAGTATTCAGATGAACAACTCCTAGAGTACTTGAGAGATGCAGGGGTTATATCGGCGCGACGGCAAATAAAATACTACCGCCAGGAAGATGGAGGAGTAACGACGCGTCCACTTTACTCACTGATCCTGACTTTTCGAGATGACCGCCCGATTCCAGGAAGAATCTACTTAAATTCACCAGTCACCCAGTGGAAGAATATCTTGGTCCAGCACTTCGGTGCTATAACTGCCAGCGATTCGGACACATGGCGAAAAGTTGCCGTAACACACGCCGGTGTAAGATCTGCTCAGAAAAACACCACCATAAGGAGTGCAAGTCTGTTCTCCAGCCTAAGTGTGCAAACTGTGCAGGTAATCACGCTGCCTCATATTCAGGCTGCCCGCAAAGTAAAGCTGCTGCAAAAATGCGTCGGCATGAGCTCATTCATGGAAGAAAACCACGCCCCAATGAACCATCTCCAAACCTTGAGATTGTTCATCCTGTACGTGATCCACCTCAGCGGCCACCACAACAACAGTCGACAAACACGCCAAGAGAACCGCCAAGAGAGCCGCCAAGAGCACACTCGAGAGACCACTCACGAGAAGTACCTTCAAGTAACCCAACATACGCGTCAAAGTTGCGAACGCCCACGGGACCTCTGCCGGAAAGTAGCAAAACCGACAGTGCCAGTGTTCGCCCCAACTACAACATCAAAACGTCACGTCATTCTCAACAGGCCTCAGAAAATCAACCACTCAACGGAGACCGTGCCTCTGCACCAGTCATGCAGTTGATTCTGCCAATGCTTTTCGCAGCACTTAAGGCAATCCTGTCTGCTCTACCGGAAGCAAACAACCTGCCAGAAGTAAAAGTTCTGCTGCCTCTGGAAGCACTATTGTGTCAACAGTCCGGGTGAAACCTGCGACAAGTAACATATGAATAAGCGCTACAAAGTTGTCTCCATATACCAGTGGAATGCCAATAGTCTTCGAAGGAAGTGTGCTGACTTCCGTAAACTCCTTCTGCAGTATAATTTTCCAATACTTTGCATTTAAGAGGCAGGAATGAATGATGATATCCGCCTCTCCAACTACGTGATATATAAGTCATCTCGTCGAAGTGGTCCTAGCAGAGTACATTTGTGCGTCAGAAAGGACCTACCTTCTCAGCAAGTTCACTCAAGTGATTCGGACTTCCCGGAATTCGTCGCTTGCAAAGTATCCTTTGGTGAGCAGTGCGTTACAGTGATCAATTTTTACCTACAACCTTCAAGCCGCATTTCGGTAGAAGAGCTAACAAATATCTTCAACATTTCTCATTCATATACGTTTATATGCGGAGACTTTAATGCGCACACTATAATCTGGGGTAGTGATCGATGTGATGCACGTGGGAACATTGTTGAGTGTGCTGCAGACAAATGCAATTCGACAATTTTAAATGACGGCTCCCCAACTTTTGTTCGAGGGCATAATTACTCTAGTTGCATCGATGTAACCTTGTGTTCCCAAGATCTAGTGAATGATGTGGTATGGACAACGGATGTAGAAACACGTGGGAGTGACCATTTTCCCATTCTAATACATGACAAACAACTTTATTTGGTCCTGAGAGGCAAGGAAGCGGGCCAACTATGTAGGTCCCCACCCAGCCGTTGGCTAGTCCCATGTCGGAACAGAGAGGCCATGCCTCTCCGCTCGTTCACGGGCCCTCTCGACAGCCTCAAGCTGGACGTCTTGTCTGGGGTCTGTGATTGCCGTCGTCCAGTCTTCTGTTTTAAAATCCTGTAACGCAGGGCACTGCCAGAGCATGTGACTCAAAGAGCAAAATTCATCACAATCTGGGCAAAGTGGATCAATATCCGGATGAAGCATGCTCAGAAAGCCCCTAGAGGAGTAAGACCCCGTCTGGAGCCCATTCTAATAAATCACCCCTACTTGCCAAAGACGACACCAGACGCTACAGCAAACTGACGAACTGGAAAGCTTTTCGGCACCACCTAACAAACCAAAATAGTGACCTCACGACAGTTGAAAGCTTTACTGAATTTCTGCAAGATAATGCGAATAAATGTACAAAGAAAGTCCTGATTCCAAAAGTCTATGCTGCAGTCGATGGAGAGTAGGAACATCTAAGAGCCATCAGACGACGTTCAGAAAGGGCATATCAACGCAGCGGAAGTTTAGAAGCATACAAAAATGCACAGAAAAACCACAGTGTAATGCGCAGACGGCTAGAAAATTTAGGTAAACGACGCTGGCGTGATTTCTGTGGCACGCTCTCTCCCCACACACCTGTTCCAAGAATTTGGCTTGTAATTCGAGCACTTAGTGGCCCTGTTTCACAGAGCTTCTCATTTCGTGCTCTTGCTGTAGCCTTGGACAAACCGGAACCTGTGGTAGCAGATGAATTTTGTCAACTTATCAGTAGGCCCGCCGCATCACAATGTGCCTTATTTGATAATTCTGTCGCGTTAGCCAACCAGAAAATTAATGCTAGCTTTTGGGCCCAGCATCCTCAACTAGACCCTGTATTTACGTTAGGGAGCTGCATTGTGCTATAGCATCATGTCGTCAAAAATCGGCCCCTGGACAGGACGGCATTACGTACAATATGCTAAAGAACCTTGGGCCCACAGGAACAACTATTATCTTAGATATTTACAATAATCTATGGACGCAAGAAATTGTACACGAGTCTTGGAAGTCTGCTCGCATCATTCCGATCTTAAAACCGGCTAAGACGCCCTTGAACCTTGAATCCTTCCGTCCAATCAGTCTGACAAGCTGTTTATGTAAGGTAATAGAAAAAATGATTGATGCGAGACTTCAATGGTGGTGCAACAGAACTGGTGTATTCTCCAACTACTTGACAGGTTTTAGGAAACAGAGATGCACAATGGATGCAATACTGGACTTAGTAACGTATGTGGAGCATGAACGCGCCTGTGGTAGTTTTATGGTCGCAAGGTTCTTGGATATCAAAAGGGCATTTGACACAGTCAGTCACACTCATGTTCTGCTGAGTATGTTGGAACATGGACTGTCCGGCAGGTCTTTGCGGTGGGTATCCAAATTTTTATCAGGTGGTAAAATATTCATTCAGACGAGCGAAGGAAAAAGTGCAGAACACGACGTCAGACAGGGAGTGCCACAAGGAAGCGTACTCAGCCCTTTTCTTTTCAACTGTGTTATGGCTGATTTAGCTAAAAGACTGCCTTCCAGGTTGAAATACTCCTTATATGCAGAATGTGTGCATTTTGGCATCTGGCACGGACATACGGTTAATTCAGATTGCATTGCAGGACGGAATAATTATTATCAACAACTTTTTAAAAGAAAGAGGGATGATTCTATCGCACGCAAAGACAGCTGTATTGCCCTTCACCCGTAAGAAGTTAACGAACTTCAATCTCAATTTAGAAGAAGAAACACTAATGATTGTGACACAGCATCGGTTTCTCGGAGTAATACTGAATAGGCAGCTATCATGGGCACCTCACATAAAGAAACTCGAAAACGAGGTGAATACGCTAGTGAATATATTCCGCAGAACTGCTGGGACATCATGGGGTGGATTTGTATCATCCATGCTCGCTGTTCACAATGCTTTAATACGACAAAAAGTTGCATATTCTGCAGCAGTGTTACACGGCCTTTCCCGCATTCAGAGGAGCGACTTCAAAGACTATTAGCTAGGGGACTGCGCGTCTGCATAGGTGTTCCACGAGCGACTTCCAGCAGCCTTGTCATAGCAGAGACTCGACAACCACCCTTTCCAGTCATGAGAACAATTGAAATCTGCCGCCATTTTTTTCGCTTACAGACGCAACACAGGGACCACCCATTGGCAAAGGAGATTTTACTAAGAGATAAAAGCAATGCTCATAACGATGTACAGAGTAATGTACATATATTACCCAGAAATGAATTTTGGAGCTCTGAAATGGACTATACTCCATGGCTGCTTGTAATACCAAGCATTGAATTCTCAGTGGATGGCATTATCGGAAAGAGAGACATGTTCATCCAAGCTGCTCAACAACTAGCGCTTTATCAGATACACATGCGGTATCCAGGGTACATACATATTTACACAGATGGCTCAAGTACTACAACGTCTTCAACATCGGCATTTATCATACCACAGCTCAATATTCAGGAATCGTTTAAATTATGTCGCATGACGTCATCTACTGCATCTGAGCTCTTCGCTATTCTGTATGCTCTAAAGTTTATAAACTCGGTAGCAGACGCTAGAAAATGGGTAATTTTTAGTGACTCACAGGCCGCATTAAGATGACTCTCCAGTACAAACAGGACAGTAATAAGTGATAGTATGACATACGAAACGCTGAAGGAGCTCACCGAAGCAAAGAGGGCGCAACATGAGATCAAGTTCCAGTGGATACCTGGCCACTGCAACATTCCTGGAAACACAGGTGCCGATGAAGCAGCACGACAAGCACATCGTAAAGACGTTACGGTTTTTTTACCAATTTCGAAAAATGAATTGCGCAGTATTATAAAGAATACAACTTTCAGAATGAGCAAAACTGCTTGGTTTGACCAAAGTACAAAGAGCTGCGATTTATATCATATCAATCCATGTATTGAATTCAAAATTACGCTGGCATTAGATAGAAGGATGGAAACTCTAATTCACCGATTGAGGCTAGGCACCGCATACACAAAACATTTTTTTGCACAGAATCGACAGAGCTGAAACTCCCGAATGCGAATGTGGATTTATAGATGAAGACGTCTGTCACCTTCTCATAGACTGTCCACATCATGACACGCCGAGACGCCGTCTTAAGTGCGAACTGTTCGCATTGGACCACAGACCATTTAGCATGAAAAAACTTCTGGGCCCGTGGCCAACTGGAGTTTTACAGTCCCACGCTTTAAAAGCATTAACACGTTTTTTACAAGACAGCGGGATTGCTGACAAGAATTAACAAAGAACAAACCTTCATTTGTAACACATGTACTTATTATTTACAGTATCATGTGACACCCATCACGTGTGTGTTGTGAAATGAATGACGTATCAACTATTATGTACATACAAGTGAATGCATCTTTATAAGGACCAAACGTGTGCTTTGCTGTTTGTGCTGGTGGACCGAATAATAACGAGGGACATTTCCAGAGACTTCTTGCATTGACTTTCGAAGATTTCCTTACCATTGTGATATGTGCATACCCAGGCAGCACAGAAGGTTGGCCCAATATTGGGGATAGATCGGCGTTGCCTGGCCCATGAACGGCCCAGTTTTCACAACGTACCGCCAAGATTGGCTGTGCCAGCCAAATAGAACGGCGACGTTGGACCAGCGTTCACAACGTACCCCCAATATTGGTTCTGCCAGCCGAATAGAACGGCTATGTTGGACCAGCATTAACAACATTCCGCCAATGATGGCTGTGCCAGTCTATTAGATTGGTTATATTGGGCCAGCTTTCAGAGCTTTCCGCCCATATAGGCTGTGCCGGCTGATTAGAACGGACACATCGGGCCAGGTTGTACAAGTAGCAGCCAATGTGGGCGGAGCCATCCAATAAGACCGGCATTATTGGCCCGCCGTTTGACCGTTATTGCCGGCGTCAGCTGAAAAGTCAACATCACGATGTCATAATATTAGAATATGAGCCAATTTCTGCGGCTGCTGCTTTTTGGCGCTGTTCTGGCCCCAATTCACGCACCGATTTTTCAAGTTAGAGAGAGAGTAATATATGTGCCGGGCACAATATTAGAACTATCTTTTCGTCATTAAACCATGCCCCGCCACGGCGGTCTAGTGGCTAAAGTACTCGGCTGCTGACCCGCAGGTCGCGGGTTCGAATCACGGCTGCATTTCCGATGGAGGCGGAAATGTTGTAGGCCCATGTGCTCAGATTTGGGTGCACGTTAAAGAACCCCAGGTGGTCGAAATTTCCGGAGCCCTCCACTACGGCGTCTCTCATAATCATATGGTGGTATTGGGACGTTAAACCCCACATATCAATCAATCAATCAATAAACCATGCACAGTTGGTTGAACTGCATAATCGTTGGTTGAAGTTGTGCAAGGTAGACTTTTTAAGTGAGAAAAAATTACCGATCAAGTTTCTCTGTCAGACGTGACGTACGATGCGGTGCTATCCGTACGTATGACGAAGCTGCTGCGGATACCGCTGTCTTACGCGTGCATGTAGACATCGAATATCTGACGCAAATCTTATCCTATCATGTGTCGGGCTAGCTATCTACGCGACCTATTCGAATCTGTTTTGCGTTCACAGCACAGTACGTGTTAACGGCACTTGCTGCTGCTTGACGTGTGGGAAGAGCGGGGGTCGTCAGTTGCGTTATGGTGACTGAATCATACAACATATGCAGTTGCCGTGATCTAACACACAGACACGCGTGTGCACGCACGCACGCGCTATATTCATGCAACGACCACACGAATTCCCAACAACATCGCAGCGAACGGTTGGTAAGGTGTTGCGGAGTGTGTGGGCGTCGTAGCCAGCTCGTTGCGAACGTGAATTTCGGCGTGGAACGCTTCTTTTTTATGTACTTTTTTTACGTGTGCCCAAAACGGTAGGCTGCGCGATACGAGCAGTACGACACACAAAAAAAGAAGAAACGTGAATGCATAGGGCAAATCGTTAATAACAAAAAAAAAACACGCACGCTCACGCCACTGCAGTGGCGTGAGCGTGCGTGTTTTTTTTGTTATTAACGAGGCACATGTGCTTCCATGAAACATGACAGCCAAGAATGATGAAGTATTCATTTACATACAAATTACTATGAGTTGCTGAAACTCACGCAAAAGACCATAATTTTCTTCCTTGGATGTTGATCGAGTGCCTTGGAATTATGCTATGTGAATTTGACACATCAACAGTGCATTATGATTCCCACCATAAGGGGCCACAATCTTGACAAGTAATAGAAGTACTCTTCCGACCTGATGTGCACCTAACGTAAAGAGGCCTTGTTTCTCAAGTTAGCAATATATATATATATATATATATATATATATATATATATATATATATATATATATATATATATATATATATATATATATATATATATATATATATATATATATATATATATGGAGCACATCACCACTTGAAAAATATACCAGGTGTAACCAGAAAAAGGTGCACCTGCAGTTTTAAAGTTTCAAAGAAGCAATGACATGCCAACCATCCAAAATAGAATGCCCGAGAAAGGAGCATCAATCAGTATTACAGCAGCTAAAAGCCTGCTAACAGCTGAAGGTAGTCATGCTGCTCTTCCATTCAAGTATAGTGTACACTGAGAAAAGATACTGAAGATACACCATCAGCAAATGACAAAACCAATACAGACAGAGTTTTCTCTTATAATACAAAAAGTCTTTAGCTGAGGAGGCAAATAAGTCATTGGCACACAATAAGTGCACAAAAAAAAAGCTGTCGCACGAGGCTCTCAGTGCTTAGACAACACAGGCAAAAATACAGTAGACTGAAGAAGAGAAAGCCCATAGCAAAAGTTACCATACTCCTGAGTTCTTGCTTTGCGTGCAAATGAAGCTAGCGTGAAGATGAACACTAGATTAAAGCACCACAATCAATATCTGGAAGTCAATGCTTTAGGAATAATACAAAGTACTGAAGAAGCATGCAAAGAGCATTCCTGTGAAGGCAAATATAAAAAAAAGACTTAAAGCTCTGTGGCCCTGAACAAGACAACAACACAACCAATCGAAGAGCCGTTCGGACACACCAGCAGTTCTGGCCAACACTAAAAAGTCACAAAAACATACCTTTAATGCCTTTTTTGCAAGAGAACTTCAAAAGAAATGTGCATACACCAATGCCAGAAGTATCGATAGAAGCTATTACTCGTATTCAGCTCTTAATTGAAACACTGACAGAAGATACTTGTACCTGAATGCTTAATTACTTTGGTACAACTCAAGAGCGCCGACGCCAAGTGGCAAAAAATTATGATGGAAGACTACAATGTGATCAAATGCACACGTCAACCACCAACCAAGGTCCTATGCTAGAGTGAATATCGCAAAAAATCTTGAACGCCTAATGTCACTGGCTCATACTCAGCGTTCTCAATCAAAATCTTGACTTCCCACACAGCATATTATTTCAACAACCTGCCACCTCTCACCATGTCATGAAACAAGCTCGAGTATACACAAACCCTCCTCACCGTTATGTAGTTAGATAGCTCCACTAGTGCTTCACTCTCGGAACACATAGACCAGGGCCGTAACTAGACGGGTAGTGAGGAGGTTCTGAGCCCCTGAAGTATTTTCGTGCTCTGACTTTTCATCAACAATAGCATAATCTGAACAAGTTGGTTCATCGTGGTTGTGTTCTAGTAACAGTGAGAGAAGTTCAGGAAAAGACAAAAAGGACAGGAAAGAGCGCTGACTGCCAACTAAATTTTATTGAAGGTACTACGCCCACTTTTATACAGAGTACAAGAACAGTGCTCATGCACAACGACACATTTGAGACTATGATAATATAATCTTAACTGAGAAAAGAATACTCTCTCTCCAAATGGATGAGTGAAGGTATACTGATGCACTGATTCATGGCCTTCCTGACAAGAAAAAGCTTTCACAGTCTCTCTTTCATTTCTTGTTCTTGCTTTTTTCAAAAACAGTGTTTTATGAAACATAGAACTGCACTTACATTCTTTACAGTGTATGGCCATGTGACTAGCATAGCCATTCTTAACATTTTAAGCATGCTGTCTTGCTCAAACATTGGGGCACTGCCCAGTTTGTCTTATGTTTACGTTTCCACATGTCAATAGTATCTCATACACAACATTATATTGGCATTCAGTATACCTATTCTCGTGACGAATGGTGAAATAATGGCTATTCCTGTTGCTTTTTAGTACACACACTTTTGAAAACTTGCAAGGGATGGCAAATAACAAGATAAAATCATATCGGCTCACTATTTTCTTTATATTGTGAAACGCCTTATGTACGTACGGTATACCATGCAAAGATCTTTGGTCATTCTGTTTTTATTTTGGTCCTGTTTTGTTTAACTTGACTTTCTGCAGGAGGGTTTAGCACACGGGTGTGGTGGTGCTGTTGGGATATCCAGCATCCTTTAGTCTTTTAATCTGGTTTTTAAGGCTTACCTCATCCTTGTGCTCACATGACTTCTGAAGGGTGGCCTCAATGCACGTGGTAGCAATTCCTCTGTGTAAATTGTGTAAATGTGTAATTATGTGTTATGATGTACTAAAAAAGATGTCCCAAGAATCAGAATAAGTGACAGTAGTCAAAGTTTTTGTCACTGCCTTTATACAAATACCAGTTTATTTCTTGCCTCCTGCAGTATTTTAGGGCCTCTTATATAGATAGGATGTTTTCTCACTTTTATTACATTTTTGTATTGATGATGCCATATGCTCAGGAGGTAGAATGTCGTTATGTTCTTTCTGATAACTTCTAGCTTCTGAGCAAAGATAATGTTTCAGAAAAATGAAAAAAGGCTAGCATAATATTAAGACATGGGAAGAAAGCAGAGTTTATCAAAAAATCAATGCATTAGTTGGGAATGAGAAAAAAGATGGATGACAGGTCAGTAATGTCAATTAATTTATATTAGGACACATGAAATGTAGCAGAGGGTGGCAGGTGATTAGTTCAAATGAGATCGAGAAATTATCAGCCATAATATGAAATTGGCTCATACAGGACAGGGAACATTGATTGGGCTTCCTCCCTGCAGTGGACATAATATAGGCTTAACGCTAACAATGAGCAAAGCCTGTGAAATTAATGCTCCATGAAATGAGCAGTACTGCACAGATTGCTGTGCTAGACTTCCCATTTTGCATGTTTTTCCAGCTTATCCTGCTTGCTGTGCAGACACAAAGCTTCACCAGAAAAACAATGTTATACTTGGTGAGGATAATGCCAGTGAATGCAGTGTTTTATCTACACCTTTCCTTGCTTAAGTCCTCCTCCAAACTATACGATTTTTCTTGGAAATGTTCTGCTTACAGCACACCAACCGATCAAGTGAAACAACTTTATTGGAGTCCTGCAGGACACGCCCTAGTATGCAATCACCATTCCACTTCACGTTACAACATACTGGTGGTAAAAATATTCTCTGGCAGAGTACAGAAGTGCATGCACTGAGCTAGCTTGTGCAGCGCGGTCTATTCCAGAAAGCTGAACCTATGTTTGGTACAGAATTTTGTAACCACACGATGCTTGTACAGATTAAATGTGGCCACACATAGCAACTTCTGAGCTTTTTTTATGAAATGACCTCGCAGTATCTGAAAACATTTGTTTTTTGTTTACTTCATAGTTCTCAGTGAAATATTTCTCTTGTTCCTCTCATTGAATAATGGCATTTGGTGCGGCTAAGGTGTTCCTAATGCCTCACTATGAGATCAGAAAAACGATTCTCCTTGAAATTGCTTCACAAGCATTTTCTAAGATATTGAATGACACTGCTTGCACATGTACAAACATTGCTAGTTTTATTGAGGGTTGATAAAGGGAATCAGTTGGTGCATCCAAGCCGTACAGAGATTGACTGGCCCTGAAAAGAGCCGTTTAGTTATATATCTTGCAGCTTGTTCCAGGTAGACAGGGCTTCATTCTGTAGAAATGGTAACTCATCACACTGGTTCCCCAGCATGAAGAACATAACTTGATGCTAACACTGACTCAGATGTTCTGAAATGTCATAGAGGGTACATGAAGGCTGGGGTACATGAAGGTTGCAGTTATACTAACTGTACAGTCAGCATGCTTGTGTGATATGTGCATAGCTGCATCAAAGTCACGTGTGAGAATTGCGTGAACAGCTGAAAATCTCAATGGCAGCATAGCTTAAGAAGTCTGTCATCCCTTTTTTGCCAGTTTTCCAATATCATCCTTCTCTTTTCATGCATCTTCTTTCAATATATCTGGGGTTTTAGTTCCCAAAACCACGATATATTAATGAGAAGCAAATTTTGAACATCTGGTGTTCTTTACCATCTTCACTTGTTTGCAGCGCAACACCAGAAACACAGGACAGGGAAGGAGCAAAAGAGAAAGAAAAGATGGCGCCGACTCCGAAAAAGACGGCACTGACATCCTGGCACGCACATGTCGTGATGTAAGCTGCCCAAAGAGTGGCCTCCCATGAGA